>JANAVB010040216.1:4502639-4582115 GCA_029216955.1 Iris pallida | reverse complement strand
CTGGTCGATCACGAGGGTGCGCGGTGTCAAGGTTTGGGGTTTGCGTGTCATTTCTTCCTCTCTCCGTTCTCTATATATTCAGTTATATACGTAGGTTGTTAGCCCTGAGGTGTGTTAGGCCAAGCAGACTCTGGGAAAAGATCGGGCTGGGCTTGCTTGTTGCGGCCTGAAAAATGGGCTTGGGGTTTTATTTGGTGTCAGCTGAGATCGGCTGTTACTGCTGGGCTCAGCCTGTGGGCCAGCTAGCTGGCCTAGCTTGGCTACGGGCCTGCTCGCTGGGTCCTTTTGCATTACTTATAATTAATTACATATAAATATTTATATATATACAAACACACATATACTATATACATTTATATATACATACATATTTACACCCATATATATATATATATTTAGAATTTAATATACATACACATACATTTATATATATTATTTATTACTCTATATATCTAAAACTACTATATATACATATATATATTATATATATATATATATATATATATATATATTATATATATATATATATATATATATATATATATATATATATATATATATATATATATATATATATATATATATATATATATATATATATATATATATATATATATATATATATATATATATATATATATATATATATATATGTATATATATACGTATATATATACGTATATTTATATACGTACGTATACATTTACTATATATATATACATATATGTATTCACACACATATAACCAATAATAATAAAATAGTATTATTTAATAATAACCTCAATAATATAATAATGATACTAATAATAATAATAATAATAATAATAATAATAATAATAATAACCAAATTCAACAAACCAAATAATGGTGTATATACCATTTTGCACCGTCTAATAATTCCAAAATGTACAAGAACCTATTTATATATGATATCATTGAATATCAACTAATAATGATATTTATAATATTTATTTAAGAATACTTAAAAAATAACCATTAGATCATCAAAACAGAATACGACACCACCCTACCAAAATACATCAACACGAATGTCATTGGATGTCCCGCATGACTACATGGACTTAGGCTTGGTACGGGTTCAGTCCGGGCTGGTTTGGTACAACCGGATCTCCTAAACGTCAATTATTATTAATAATGAATAATTAAACTATTTATAATGGTCATGTCACAATTTAGCCTGGTTTTCTAGTTAGGACACACCGATGGCTTGGCACTCCCTACCATGGCTAAACACTAGTCAAAGCATGCTACTGCACTACCCGTGCCATGATTCCTAGTCGTCTTGTACTCCAAAACTCTACCATGGCTAAAGGCATCTACCGTAATAGTTAACTAAAATAATTATTTATAAAAATTCAAAAACACCATTTTAATCAAATAAATAAAAATAAAAAAATAATTTAAAATTTTTGGGAAGGGCAGCTACAAATCTACCCACCTTAAAAATAATTTTGTCCTCGAAATTCTAATTCATAACTATTCCTTAAAATTCGAAGTCTACTATCACCTTAATCTCCTCAAATTTAATTTTTCCAAAATATTTTACAACCTTCTCTAGCCATCTCATAACTCCGAATACTGGAGGACTTCTACCTACCTTTGGTCACACTACTCCTCAAAATTATGGTCACTATAATCTTATAATCATCTAACTAATTGCTAACCATCCTTCCAACAGATATCTCGGGCCTATGAAATCTATAATCCTTCATATCTATAAACAACCAATACTCAATAATCATGCAATATTATACTATAAATTAGGAATTTCTGATGAATTCTAGACAGCACGATTATTCGTCACCCCGAAATAGGAAGCGACGAGAATCAATGGTACGGAAAGCAAGGAAGTATAATCGAGGGCAAATATGGAATTTTTAAGGACGTAGAGAATTTCTAGGAGAATTTTTAAGACAGAGTGGATTGAGATTCCTAAAGGTTTAGTCATTATTGCAGGCTCGTACCATCACAGTTACGTAACCGGTACGATATGCTCTGACCTGCGTGGGCCACCACAAAAACTTGTCACGACCAACACCCGATTTTCGGATGCGAGCCAGTGAGCAAGCCAGCTACGTATCGAGCGGACTCCAGCCCGACTCAAGTACGTATAAGTTGTCACGATCATGGTATCATGTCTAATCTAAACTATATCTCAATCCACAGGAATTATATAAACAAGAATGAACAAGTATGGGTCATGGTCTGTAGCCCATTAGCATATTGTTCGATTAGACTCTAAGAATGATATGAATCTATAAATAAGCAGAGTATATCATGGACTGAACATAAAGCACGAGAGTATAATAAAGAAATATCACAAGCAAATACCTGTATCATGCATCGCAATTCTCTTCCATCCTGCTCTGCTAACTAACTCCATACAATCGCTAAACCTGAAGAGATCATCAGGTCCTCAGAGGACTAGCAAGATATATAAAATATACCTATCTAACAGTTTAATCATGTAATAATATATACAGGGTATAAATAGGAACTAGACAGGAAATTAACATGTGGCTACTGACAGGTAACTATGAACACGGATACGGGATTAAGTATGCATAAATGAACTGCTGGTAGAACAATGGAATACCAACCCTCGCCCCGAATGTGGACTCACAGGTCAGTTTCAAGGCAAGTCACCCTCGCCCCGTATGTGGACTCGCAGGTGCAAAGGATAACCCTCGCCCCGTGTGTGGACTCGCGGGTTGTAGAAAAGACAAAGAAATAGCAGTTCACTCACACATACTTGCAGACACGACTCAGTCAAGATACAGGTGAAGATATGGTACAACTCAGTCATGACACAGGTAAGGACAACTCTAACATGATCCATGACGTAAACAAGCATGGTATAACTACTCTATCAAGTCATGAAATACTGATATACAAACAAGACAAAAAACTGGTTAACGCAGTATCATATAAATCTATAGCAAAAAAGGTAACTAAAGATAACATACTACAACAGGTGTACTATAAGCATGAAATAAACTATAGAGGGAGGCAAGGTATACTTGTCTGGAGGTAGCACGAAAACCAATAAGATACCGTCAACTGGTACGCCATAAAGTCCAAAATCCACCAATGTCTCCGAAAGCTGAAATAAATATTACCAATGTTTTCAGAATAGTCAAATTAGCTAAGATTGCCTGTCTTTAAGTCCAATTCTGGACACAGGGGCAAAACGATAATTTCGGACAAAAACGATATCCGTCGTTGGACCCGCTTTGCACCGAAAATCGTGCAAGAGTCAAAGGTCTCTAAAGTCGTCAAACTATATGTCAACAGGTTTGGTTTTCCGATAAAAACCCAACCGTATGTCCAAAATTGAATTTCGGCGGACCGTGCACAGAATCGCCCGTTGAATCGGACCGTAAGGCCCGCAAAACGGCGATCCAATCAACTGTCTCAGAATCGAACCAAACTTGGTATACAAGACCAAAAAATTGATACGGTCCTGTTGGCGCAAGTTTCATATTAATCTGACAAGCGTGCACAAAGTAATTGGGAAACTTGCACAGTGGCCGATACGGTAAATTTCGACGGATACGCATCAAATTCGTCGTGCACACGCGACCAATTTGAATTTCGTCAAAGCCCACACGTCCATGAAGCCGTTATGCACCTTTCGATGCTTTCAGTTCATGACCACGTCGCCCGGTTTGGCGGGACGCACGTCGTATCGAGGGATTTCTATATTTTTTAAAACAATTTTATCAGGTTTTTCCCGATTTTCAACCCTATTTATCTTACTGTCCTTTTATCAAAATTTAAAACTAAAAGAAGGGTTGAAATCCAGGTTATATAGTATAAAACCCTATTCAAATAGATTTCTAAGTTTCACTACGGATTTGTAGAAATCCGTCTTCCAAAGTCAGGGTCGGGGTTGGGTGTTGTCCTGTTTTCGAAACGGGTTTTTCGTCTATTTCTCGTCGAATTTATATAGGGTTTTAATCCGTTTTAAATAAAACTATTTTATGGGGTTAAGAGGTGTATGGGTTGTGAGTATACTTGTACAATTGGTTCGAAGATTAGTCGAGCGAGTCGGCTGAACTTCCGTCGCGAACTTGGACGCCAACAATACTGCTGCTGCTTGTTCTGTTCGCGCACGCAGACGGGTGGCCGGCTTGCCGCCGGTAACGTGCGACGGGGCAGGGTCGCCAGGGGCATGCGAGCTGGCAGAGGGGCTCTGGTCGATCACGAGGGGCGCGCGGCGTCAGGGTTTAGGGTTTGTGTGTCGTTTTTTCCTCTCTCCGTTCTCTATTTATATTTAGTTATATACATATGGTTGTTAGCCCTGAGTTGTTGTTAGGCCGAGCAGACTCTGGGAAAAGCTCAGGCTGGGCTTGCTTGTTGCGGCCTGGAAAATGGGCTTGGGGGTTTTATTTGGTGTCAGCTGAGATCGGCTGTTACTACTGGGCTCAGCTTGTGGGCCGGCTAGGCTGGCCTAGCTTGGCCTACGAGCCTGCTCGGCTGGGTCCTTTTGCATTACTCTTATATAATTAATTTACATATAAATATTTATATATATATATACATATGTGTATATACATACAAATATATTTATATATATATATATACAAACACACATATATCTATATACATTTATTGTTTGCCATGAAATATAAAAGAGCAGAACAGTTTTATGGGAGGACTGGACTTTTACTTCACGTTACAAACTCGCTTGTACAAAGAAAGCCTAGGGACGAAAACCTAGGTACAGCAATCTAAGTACAATTGTTTATTTTTGATTCTGGGGGGTGACGATAGAGGCTCGAGAAAGCGACGGCAGCTCTGTCTTACTCCTTGGATGATCGGACGTAGCCTTGGCTCCTGTAACGAGATGCTTGGCGTGGATGAAGAAATGCTCTTCTTGCTCTCCTCGTATTGCTCTTCTGGCTTCTCTCTCTCTGGATTGATCTCTATTTATTTTTCTCTTTGATTACTGGGGGAGCGTCCTTTTGCAAGGGAATGGCACCTTACTATTTATAATAGTGGGGGACATCATTAGGGTTGGCAATGATTGCCCATTCTCAAAGTGGCGGCGGCCTAGTAAATGATCAATCTGGGCCATTAATCTTGAGCGTGAAGGATCTGGGCCATTAATGGGGATTATGCCAAATCATGTCAGTAATTAATGTTGATTGCAATAAATCCCTATCATGATAATTTGCTGATATCCGTAAATCTAAATGAATCAATTTAATTCATTCTGTTGCCACGTATCCCAAATTATTGGGATCTGACCCAAAATTTGATTATCTTTAGGACACGTGTCCTGTCATCATTGTTGAGCCGTATGAGGAGCGTTCGTGTTTGGACCGCATGAAGGTCGTCATGACCGAGCCGTATGAAAGATTTCATGACCGAGCCACATGAATAGTCTCTATACTCGAACCGCATGAAGGTTATCATGACCGAGCCGCATGAATATGTTCATGACCGAGCCGCATGGGGGTCTTCATGACCGAGCTGTATGAGAGTCTTCATGGCCGAGCCGCATGGATTTCTTCATGGCCGAGCCGCATGGGGACCTTCATGATTGAACCGCATAGGTTTCTCTGCACTGGCCGATGAACTCATTTAGACTGGCCGCATAAACTTGCCTCGAAGCTGTGAGGATTTTTTCCAATTCCCTAGGAAGATAGTGCTCTTACGTCAGTCATTATGACTACTTTTCGTCAGGGCTGTCAACTGTCAGCTGTCAGCCGTCAGAGTATTAATTGTCAGCCGTCAGAGCATTAATTGTGTTTGAATGACGCTGGGTGTAGCCGTTCTAAAAAGACACGTGGCTTCCCTCTGCTGGCCACATGGAGTCCACTCTGTGTTTGAGCCGCATGGGATTCTTGAACCGCATGTGGCTCCTTGGTCGCATGGATTATTTTTCTCCTCTTTTTTATCCTTCTACAAGACCCCCTTCAAAGTTTTCAATTTGCAAAATTGAAATACTTTGAATAAGAAGCATGATTATGCCAGAGCCGTATGGATGTATTCTGTCCTATCCGTATGGATTTGACCAGCCGCATGACTCTCTGAGCCGCATGGGCTATTTTGGCCGCATGAGCTTCTGGCCACGTCTTCCAGCCACGTGTGCAAATCTTTTGTAAATCATCTGCATTTAATGCTCTTGATTTGCAGTCAGATTTTAAGAGCCGCTTTTTGGGCCAGGATCCCAAGAGTCAGGCTATTATTAAGCCGTTTTGCCTCGATGACCGAAGAGTCGGTCATCATATTGCACGCGGATCGAGGCGTTTCTTTCTTGTCTATAAATAGGAACACTTTCGTTCTGGGGAGTCTTCTTTTCTCTCTTCGATCTTTCTAACTCTTTTCTCTCCCAAGCACCCATGGCTCCCAAGAAGGTTGCTGCATCGAAGGCTGCGAAGGGCAAGGCGGTTGCTTCTGCGACGACCGCTGCGACGAACGTGGCCACTCCTCCGCCGACCGCTGTTCACTCTGTTCATCCCGACGTTCATCCGCCTATTGCTGGTAAGGGCGTCGTCACCCTAACTGCCATGGCTCTGCTGCATAATTTATGCACAAGCCGCATGTACAAGGTTCGTCGATATGACCACATAAGTACTTTGCCCGGGGGGCCGCATGGGCTTGTCACACTCGATCTGAACTGCATATATATTTTCGGTTTGGGCCGCATGAGCGTAGTTCACTTTTGAACTGCATAAGCTCATCTGCTTGTAGCCGCATGAGTCTGTATGTTCAGGGCCGCATGAGTCTGCGTGGACTTTGAACCGCATAGTCTCATCTGCTTGTAGCCGCATGAGTCTGTCTGTTCAGGACCGCATGAGTCTGCGTGGACTTCGAACCGCATAGTCTCACCTGAATCCGAGCCACATCCGCGCCTAGGTTTGTCTGTTGAGTCTATGTGAACCTTGCGTCGCATAGGCCCTTCCCCAAACCGTAGAAGTTTTATAAGCTCATCTGAACTTGATTTGTGTGGACTCGTCTGACTCGGAGCCGCATAAGGCTATGATGAACAGAACCGCATGGACTCATCTGGTTCTGAGCCGCATAAGGTTGTGACGACCCGAGCCACATAGACTTAAATGATCTTTCAAATGCTTCTTGTTTTGACTATCTTCTAATCTTATTTCTTTCGTCTATCTTCAGTGAATTTGCCAGTAAATCCTGTGGAGGAACTCCTAGTGGGCTCGAATCAGTTTGTCTTGGGCGTGCGTCTTGATGACTTAGTTAAGTACGTGCTGAATCAATTTTCTGCTAATGAGCCTTCGGGGAGGTTGAACGCCATCGAGAATCAGACCCTCCATTATCTCCGTTCCATGATGAATTCTGGGAAGTTGGATGGATCATACCTGAAGCCCTCATTCCTCTTCGGAGATGCTTTAATCATAAAGAACCCCCGAGTATTAGAGATCTCTGAGAACTG
This sequence comes from Iris pallida, assembly GCA_029216955.1. Classification (NCBI taxonomy): domain Eukaryota; kingdom Viridiplantae; phylum Streptophyta; class Magnoliopsida; order Asparagales; family Iridaceae; genus Iris; species Iris pallida. Next base: position 4,574,686 of record JANAVB010040216.1, on the reverse strand, counting down.
GGATTTTACTTTGGATGGGATGGCGATCCATATTTCTCTCATGGAGCGTCATTATCCTTTATTGTGGTTCAATATGGTATTGTTGGACAGGAAGATGGTGTCTAACTTAACTCCTACCCAATCAGGGATGTTGATGGGCGACATCCATTATAACCCGAACATTAGGTCAGCGTACGCGGGTAAGGATTCCGTCCTCCGGTATATGATGGGACTGGCCCCAGGTACTTTCATGAACGTATATGGTCCCAACTTCACGTTCACTCAAGCTGATACATTCCAGAATCGGCTTGATCACAAAAAATCTTATTCCGTTGGCAGACTGTCATTACTGAACTGGATAAACCCCACTTCTACGTGGGCCCACTTGACCACTTGGGTTCAGCAGACCTACAAAACATTCTTGCGGGAGGAGGGACTCTATCATGCCATCCGGGGCACCTGTCACGGGCTTCCTATCAATAAGCCATTGTTCGTGGCGCTCCTGGAGATATATAACCGACGAACGGGGATGTTCTTCGCACCCGGAGGGGAGTTGGGGCTTGCTCTCCATGAGATGTATATTGTCTCCAAGCTTCCGTGGGGGAACGAGCCTTTCGAGGTGTACACCCCGTCGAACAAGGAGCTCAAGGACATGAACCGACGACTCCCAGGTTTTGTTGCGGTGTACCAGGAGTTGCTATGCCATCATAGTGCTTTCCACCAGATAGCTATAAAAAAGGAGGATAGCTCAGAAGGGAACGCTCCCTACACCACATCCTGGGTCAATTATCTTTTTAAAGTTGGCCCTTCTGGCGAGGTTATTCCTCGAACCCCTCAAACCCAAGGAGAGATAAAAGACCTGATGTTGAGCGTCAAGCAGTCGCGGTCTAATAGCGACATATTCGGGAGTCAAGCTGACTCTCTTAGCTATTTTTACTATGGTACCAGGCAGATGTCTGAGAAAGCACTCCTGGATGGATTTTTGATGATATGGCTACGGAACTGCATAGTCTCGGGGGGGGCAGGTTCTATTGAGTGGATCAGCCGCCACTTCATCCTTCCTGCCGTTAAGCTGGTATTTGGAGTTAGACTGGCTCTTCTTCCGGCTATGGTGTGTAGCATACACCATGGTCTTCGAACATTCTCGTCCAAGATTATTGCCCGCAAGAAGACGCTGGACTTTGAGCGCATAGAGCTACCTTTCCACTATTTGATGGGGTGGTTGTTGATGTAATACAAGTCTCTGATGGGATCTGGAACAGCGGAAGATGCTACAGACGAAGACGCTTTCCTTTTCCAATACCATCACCAACCTTGGGAATACAGTACTATGCCAGCTTGTCGGAGGGCACTGGCGAGGGTGGATGGGTGTGACTCTTTCGTGTCTGTTCCTCATTTTTTTGGCGAGGAAGTGAGGGATGTACACCTTGATGGTACCGGACCTTCTCACTTTCTGTCTTCGAAGATGCGCACCTGGTTGCGCAACATTTGCCCCGCGCATCTGGTTTATCATAACCGCGATAATGTGTACTTGGAGCCCTACCTGCCTATTAGGTTTTTCTGCCAATTTGGCTATAGTCAGTTATTCCTTGACTGTCCCAGCCCTTGCTTGGGCTTTGAAGGTAGCGTTCTTGATGGTGTCAGGGCGTAGAATTATTATGACGCTTATCATACTCGGGCCAGCTTCTCGGTCCCTGATACTAAGGCGCCGATGGAAATTTTGTATGTGGCTGTCTTGTATCATGTTATGGCGAACAAGCCCCCTGTCAATTTCGATCCGAGTACCAGTTTCATCGTGGGTACCGGTTTAGAGGAAAAGCCCAAGGAGGCTAAGGCTAGAAAGCAACTAGCGCTCCAGACTTCCCTCCCTGAATCAGAATCTTCCGAGGCGGCTGAGGAGGATGATGATCATGATAGCGAAGACTCTCTTTCTTTTAGGGGTGAAGAAGTAGCGGATCAACCGCTTGCCACACCTGACGAACCGGCGGAGGATCCGCCGCTTGCTACATAAGAGGAAGTAGTGATAGAAGGACAGCCTCCCGCTGTGCCTGGTCCCTCATGCAAACGAGTCAGACGCGAGTCTTCTGACGGTAGAACGACCTTTTCTGTGAAAAGAGCCGCCGTTAGGTCTCGTGGGTTGCTTATTACCGAGAGGAGTGAGGATGCTGACGGTGCTCCGGAGGTAAGACTATGTTGGAGCTATGTCCTTGTTATGGCTTTCTTTTTTCTTGGAGATATGACCTAATCATTTTTCTTTGTAGGCGTCTGACGAACCAGGCCCTCCTGAACCGCCTGCTGCCCCTGGAGTTGATCCGGCCCTTGCTGCTTTGATTAGTGGTATGTGTGCCGCGATCCTTTCTGCGGGGGCTCTCTCAGCGGCGGCTGAGGACTCCCAAGTTGCTGAGGCCTCGGTCCGGGGTGACGAAGGCTTCCTCGGGCCTGTCTCCGAGATTGCTGAATTTCAGCAAGGCGACGCCGATCTCGTCGCATCCCCTCCCAAGGGTGCCGGGGTGGAGGATCCTACTATATTCAACTCGGAGGCCATTGGTAGAGAGGTTGTGGTGGCCGTAGGCGAGCCTCAGCCTCCACACTCTTCCGCTGGTAAGATAAGCCAAATATTGACTAGTGAGGGGGCTTATTTGCTCTATCAATATATCCTCCAAGTCAAATCGATTCATGGTTGTCTTGGCCCTACAGGTCCTGACCCTTTACTTCCCACAGCGGATGCTCTTGGGGAAGGCTCGGCCTGCTGCAATCTGGGGGAAAGAAGCGTTTCCTCTCTTTCACCGACTTATGTCGAGGGGCCTCCCGCCAGCTCCGGGCAGATGGAAGTGGAGCTTGTTCCAGGAGTGATGGTCTCCGTCTCATCCTCTGCTGCTTATACGGCTTCAGAGACGGACTTCTCGGCCCTGCCGAGCATTCAAGTTCTGCGGGCTGCTGAAGAGGAGTTGGCCGTTGTTCAGGCATCCTTCCGCAAGGAGTTTGTTTCCCTCGTGGCAGGGGCGGCAGATTCTGTTGCGTCTTCTTCAGTGTTGCCAGCTACACTCCCGTTGATGTCGGCTTCTTCGGAGGCTCTGGACGAGGTACCGCAGGATATGGTCGACAGCTTCTATCGCCATTTAAAGAGGGGCGTAGATGCTGCCGTAGAATGGGGGACCCCTTTTTCTCTGTCCCTGCGGTGCGCTCGGGGTCAGATTGAAACTTTAAAGACTCTTCCTGGCGAGGTGGGGTTGGCTGCGCTCCTGGAGCCCAAGTTGGCAGAGGCTGATCAGCTCGTGACCCGATTGCTGGTGTTACAGCAAGCTGACTTGCCTGCTGCGATTGAGCGGGAGCGGGGCTTCTTTATTGCCGCTCGGGATAGGATAAAGCTCGCTCGAGACACTGCCGGGCCAGTTGTGAAGGGGGACCTTGACAAGCTTTCCGCTTCGTATGACAGGCTGGATCGTCGGAGTCAAGCTTGTAGGGCTCGAGAGGAGGCTGCTTCTCGTGGAATAGCTGACACTAAGGAGCAGATTCTCGCACTTCAGAAGGAATTGGCCTTCCTAGAGTCGGAGCTGAAGGCTGCTCATGCGGAACATGAGTCAATCGTTCGGGAGGCCGAGAAGGTTTCCCGATCTTCTGTTAACCTGGAGCGGGCTTTCAAGAAATTTGAGGACAACTGGCAAGCTCACGCTCATCTGGAGGACGCGGCGGCGCTGACCCAAGAGGTGGAGCGTCGAGCTAAACAGAGGTTTGAGCGGTCGGTTGCCTTACTGACGGACCGTCTCACGACGCTATGTGCCCCGGAGCAGTGATCGGTTTTCTATGTTCTTTTGCTCCTTTTTTCCTTCTTTTTTGTCTTTTTGTTTTTATTTTGTAAGGGGTGTGATCCCAAATGATGTAGCACTTCGAATTTTGAATAAATGAGCATGTTTCAACTCATCTTCTCTTTCTTGTACTCGTGGTGTTTGTGGAATTGAACCTGCTGGGAGATTATTTGTGGACCTGTTACCCTGGGCGTACCTTGATTTTAGGTACGAGTAACAAGTTTTGGAGAGGAATACCTAGAACAACTTTGCGATAAGACAGCTATAGAAGTTTTTAGTATTCGAGAGAACGCCAGGGAGCAACTAGGCTCCCAGGCATGATAGAGAAGGGATGGACGTGTACTGGAGACCCAGTACAGCATCTGTGGTCGACTGAGGACATTTGTGGTCATCAGAGGACATTTGTGGTCAACAGAGGATATTTGTGGTCAACAGAGGACATTTACGGTCAACAGAGGACATTTATGGTCAACATAGGACATTTGTGGTCAACAGAGGACATTTGTGGTCAACAGAGGACATTTGTGGACCTATTACCTTTATCGTACTCCGGTTGTGGGTACAGATAATAGGTTGAAAGGGAACCGACATACTTACTCAGAGGTAATGAGGACATGGCAAGTAAGGAGGTTTCTTCTACGGAGCCTTCCCACGCAGAGGTAATGAGGACATGGCAGGAGCAGGCTCAATGAAGAGGGGTTACATAAAATGACTCAGACGTAATGAGGACATGGAAGCTTTATGTAGGGGGTGATTTGTTTTTGGCGGAAGTGAAACGACTCAGTGGTATCATCGACATGGTCATTTTGGAAGTTTGTGGACCCGTTACCCTTTTTGTGCACTGGGAGTGCGGGTAGTGGATCATGAGGGAGGATCTCTTATAGGAAGAAAGTTCAGAGGTATGATCATACATGACTTACTATCTGAAAGAGTGACCGGGATGTGAGTTCAGAGGCACCAGCGGGTACATGACTTGATAATCTGGGATGTTGTGGATGTGAGTTCAGCGGCACGAGAGGGTACATGACTCGGGAATCAGCGGGCACGTGACTCGAATGATGGAACCAGAATGCAAGTTCAGTAGTACATGGAGGTACATAACTCGACACTCTGAGATGTCTTGAGGATTTTGTTTCAGACATAATACTTCTTCAGAAACTTGTCGCTGATGGGCAACATGAGCAAGTCTCCATTTTATTTTACGAGGCGGTAGGCGTCGTTGGAGAATACAGCTTCGATGATGAAAGGGCCTTCCCATTTTGGTTGGAATTTACCGGCGGTTTTATGCGTCATAACCATCGGCCTCCGAACTGCTAAAACGAGATCGCCTACTTGGAATGTTCTGACCTTGACCTTCTTGTTGAAAGCTCCGGAGATTCTGGCCTGATATAGTTCGATTCGCTGTTGAGCTAACAGGCGTTTCTCGTCTAGGGCCTCCAATTCCTGTAGTCGGCGATGGTGGTTTTTGTCTGTTGTCAACTGATGTGTGAGGGCGACGCAGAGTGAGGGGATCTGAGTCTCTAATGGGAGGACTGCCTCACTCCCGTACACCAGGGAAAATGGTGTATTTCCGGTGGCTGTTCGAACTGTGGTGCGATACGCCCATAAACATTCGCCGAGCTTCTCGTTCCAGTCGTGCTTGTTGGATGACACGAATTTCTTGAGTAGCTTGATTATGGTTTTGTTGAATGCTTCTGCTAACCCGTTGGCTGCTGGGTTGTAGGGTGTCGAAGCAATGTTTTGAATTCGGTGCTTGTCGCAGAACCGATAAAATACGTGGCTTGCGAACTGTGGCCCATTGTCGTGAATGATCCTTCGGGACAGTCCAAAGCGGTAGATGACATGATGCTTAAGGAAGCTGATCACGTTTGAAGTTTTTACCTCTGCTAATGGGATGGCTTTCTCCCATTTGGAGAAGTAATCTGTGATTGCGAGTATGAATCGGTGTCCTCTGGACGAAGGCGGGGTAATTGGGCCGATGATGTCCATACCCCATGCTTCGAATGGCCAGGAGGCTACAGTCGGATGTAGTAATTGGGCCGATGGTGTCCATACCCCATGGTGGATGAAGTCGGCATAGATTTGGCAGGCCTTGTATTTTTGTGCATAATCTATTGCATCTGCAACCATCGTGGACCAGTAATAGTCCATTTGGCGAAGGCGGTCTTACAGTTTCGGGCCAGGTTGATGGGCTCCGCAGACACCATCATGGGCCTCGCGTACGGCTTCTTTGGCTTCTGTATTTGATAGACACCGAAGCAGTAAACCATCATAGGATCGGCGATACAGCATTTTCGTCTCCGTATCGTAGAAAAATCTGAGAGAACGTCTTCTGATAGAAATAGCTTCCTTCGGATTCTCTCGCAGGATATCGTATACTACGAAGTCGATGAACGGCTGTCTCCAGTCTGGTGCTTCGTCGACTGAAAGAGCGGAGTAGCTTTCAATGCATTGAATGTTGTCCTTAGGACAGACCAGTTCACGGCCTATTATGTCGACCTGATGACGAGCGTAATTTGGCACAGCTAGGAAAGCGGCCAAACCAGCTAGTGCATCAGCCTCAATGTTCTGGAGTCTGGGAACATGTTCTATGAAGAATCCTCCCAGAGACGAGATGATGTCGATTGCTATTCGATGATACGGGATCATGTCTTCGTGGCGGACCTCGTATGACCTTCGAATCTGATTGACGATTAACTGTGAGTCGCCGTATGCTTCAAGATACTCTACCCCCAGCTCCTTCGCAAGCCGGAGGCCAATAACCAAGGCATTATACTCGGCCACATTATTTGAACAGGGTTCTGTGAGTGAGTAGGCCCGATTGATCACCAAGCCGGAGGGAGAAATCAGTACCACTCCAACTCCAGCGACGATATTGCCTTTGGGTCCAATTCTTGAAGCACCGTCGAAAAACATTCGCCAGATGGCATCATGGAAGACTGCATTTGAACTGGTGGCCTCATCCGGTATTTCTTCATATACCCTAGTTGTCTCCGAACCTGGATGTGCTGCTAGAAAGTCTGCCAAAGCCTGGCCTTTAATAGCCTTTTGCGGGACGAAGATCATGTGGTATGGTGATAGTAATATTGCCCAGGTAGCAAGGCGAGAGCTGAGTGCCCCAGGTTTGGTCATGAGGACCCTGAGGGGGTTGATCCGCGATATCACGTGGATGGTTTGTCCCGTGACGTAGTGTCGCGTCTTCTGGATTGCAAACACGAGAGCAAGGCATTCCTTCTCTACGGCCGTGTACCGATATTCTGGCCCAATCATCTTTCGACTGAGGTAGTATATAGCTTGTTCGTAGCCTGCATCATTGTTCTGTGCCAATAGGGCACCAAGAGAATGTTCCATAGCTCGCACATAGAGCAGGAATGGCTTCCCAGCAACAGGAGCTACCAGGACTGGAGGGTTCGACAAATATTCTTTGATGCTGTCGAAAGCGCGCTAGCATTCCTCATCCCATACGAAAGAAACTCCCTTCTTCATGAGATGGGTGAATGGTTGACATCGTCCGGAAAGATTAGAGATGAATCTCCTGATGTAAGCTAGCCTGCCTTGGAGGCCTCGGAGTTCGCGAAGATTTCTCGGGGGACCCATCTCCATGATTGCCTTTGTTTTCTCGGGGTTGATGTGAATGCCCTGAGATGTGATGACGAAACCCAGGAATTTCCCGCTGGAGACACCCAAGAATGATTTCGTGGGGTTCATCTTTAAGTTGTGTGCTCGCATTAGGTCGAACACTGTCCTGAGATCTTGCAGATGATCTTCCTTCGAACGGCTTTTGACGGCGATGTCGTCGACGTAGCATTCCACCGTCTTACGCAAGTGGTCTCTAAAGATGACGCTCATAGCTCTCTGGTAAGTAGCGCTAGCATTCCTTAAACCGAAAGGCATAACGGTGTAGCAATATATAATCGGTGTTCGAAATGATGTGTGCTTCTCGTCGTCAGGGAACATCTTGATCTGGTTGTATCCTGAGAAGCCATCCATGAAGGACATACGTTCGAAGCCGCAGGTGTTGTCGATCATAATATCTGTGATAGGGAGAGGGAATTCATCTTTAGGGCATGCCTCATTCAGATTTCGGAAGTCAATGCATATTCGGATCTTTCCGTTCTTCTTGAGAACTGGTACGATATTGGCTACCCAGTCTGGATGTTGCTCTTCGCGAATGAAGCCACTAGCTATCAATTTGTTGACCTCGGCTTCGATAGCATTCATGACATCGGGACGAAACCGTCTTTGCTGTTGTTTGACAGGTTTTGTATCCGGACGAATATTGAGTTTGTGGAGTGCGATCTTGGGGTTCAATCCTGGCATATCTTCATAGCTTCAAGCGAACACATCGATATACTCCTTGACGAGTTGGAGCAGTGACTCTCGTTCTTCATCTGTTAGACTCTGGCTAATGAAGATTGGTTTCGGGGAGGCTTCATCACCAAGATTAACTTGTATGACCTCATCCTCAGTGGGAGGTTCTCTTTGCTCGAAACACTTTTTCCATTGTTCATCTAGCTGTTGGGCCCACGGCTCTAGCTCAAGAATTTCTGGAATGTCTTTATCTTCTTCATAAGCGTCGGCGAATGCCATGTTGACTGACAAGACTTGTCTGAATATGTCTCCGATGCTGGTATCCGAATCAGAATTTGGTGACCCGGTCGAATGTGAGTGCCAGTCGCATTCTTCATCTGAACTTTCAGGGGTTGTCGTGGGTGTTACATACCCTAATCCATATCGAGTCTTGCTATAGTAGTCCCGTGGTTTGCCAGTCGGGACCGGAGGCTTCAAAGGTAGTCGTCGTCCAGTACCGTAGTTCAAACCCAGTGTCGTTTCCAGGTCATACCCCTGTTTCTGCATGAGATATTTAGATTGGGGGCTATAAAGATACAGAGGCATTCTCCCAGCATCCGATCCAAGGTCGAATTCTTCTATGGTAAAGGGATGCGGATTATCCTTCCGGCCGAAGATGATTTGATGGTCCCCTCCCTCGATTATTCGGTAAGCGTCTTCTGCTGGAGTAAGCTGGATTGTGGTGTAGACATTTGTCATCTGTGTGTGTAGGTGAGTGCCTATACCGTGTTCCATAGCGTACATTGTACAAATCTTATTAAGCTCGAGGTAGTTCAAAGATAGCCCTTTATTGATGAAGTAAGGTATCTTTTCTAGGGAAATTACATCATCTGCGGAGGGAACATCAATATGGGCAGCCACATACTTGGCTAGCTCCAGTTCCTCTTCGGCTACTCCCTGTGTGAATGAAGACTGAGAGGATGACCTGGGAAGCTTGATCGTCAGCAGTTCAGTTGATGGAGCTGAGCGTGGAGTTGTTGGCAGACTAGCGACCCCCAGTTTGGTACTCGATGTAGGGCGAGGAGTGGCTGGTTCGCTAGAAGTGTCAGACCTTGCATCGAGGTGACGACCCTTCTTGGGAAGGCGTATCGTCAGTGGTTTGTCGGAGGGATTGAGCTTCTCCGTTTGGGGCTGGCCGACTCTCGATAGTCTGATTGTTAGTGGCCTCGTTGTGGATCTTGGCACTTGGCCAGACCTTGGCAGCCGGATTATCATCTGCTCTTCTTGTGCCGAGAGGCTGATTGCGTTCTTACGCAGAGTGGCAGTAAGGGGTACAGACCTGCCCGGTTTGCGAGCTTGGAGGTGGATCGTCAGAGGCTCTTCTGATCCTGTGGCTGTCTCAGTACTAGCTTGTACATCGCCTTCACCAAGATGCTTTTTTGATTTTTCGTACAGGCAGGAGTCTGAGTAGTAAGATTCGACCCCTTTGAAGGGATCGATATCAGCAAATTTCGTCCTCACGAAGCCGTGCTTGTCGACATATTTGAAGCACTGGTGCAGCGTGGAAGGCACGATCATATAATCGTGTATCCATGGATGCCCCAAGAGGATGTTGTACGAAGTGTCTGCATCGATAACGTAGCAGGTGACTTCTGATTGGAGGTCGCCAATTTGACACTTCAGACGAATCTTCCCAATAGGGTAGCTCCTGCCCGAATTGAAACCGCTGATGGCGGTATTTGTAGGCGTCAGACGATACATTGGGATGCGGAGATGATGTAGCAGACCCTTCGGGATAATGCTTATGGAAGAGCCAGGATCAATGTGCATCCGGTCCACCTTTACATCGCCGATGTATCCAGTGTAGTATAGTGGGCGATCGTGCAGATTAGTTTTGATGAGCATGTCCTGCGGAGTGAAGACGATGTTGGGCATTGCTCCCGTACAGGCGCTGTCTTGGAGATCTGCAGACGGGTCCTCCCCCGTGAGGTTAACTTGAGCCAAGTATGCGTCGGCGTTTTGGAGTTCATCGCTCAAAGCCGCACGAACATCCTTGGAGAGTCTTAGGAGCTCGTATAATGACAACTTGGCCGGTGTGTTGGCTAATTGTGCCAAGATGTCGAAGTTGTAGGGCCTCTCCAGCCCTTGGGCTGCCTCTTTTCGGAGGGATTTATCGAAGCGAGTCTCCCTCGGCCTAGGCTTGTCGGTCGTCGAAGGCTGAGCCAGTCCCGGAGCATCAGTTGTGGTGGGTTGATGATCTTCAGCTGGATTGCCAACCACAGGTTGGGATTGCGCCCCAGACCGCGTGACGACGGCTGTAGCTTCTTCGATGTCTGCCAAAATTATACGACAGGATCTGATTTTTGATTCTTTTTCTTGTAGATAGAAGACGATATGGGCCGAGTCACTTCCGATACCAAGTCTGGATGGATCCACATGACCTCCCCTCGTGATGTGGTGAGGGGCACCAAACCAGCAGCCTGATCTCGGAAAGGTGGAAGACTAGTAATCTCTATTGTCGCCAGAGGGATGGGGACCACCCCGTCTTGAGTTTCCGTCGGAGGGAAGCTGTCGAATTGTACCGACACCATATTGGCTGCCACCGTTACCTCTTCGAAATCGATGGCCAAAGCGTTCGAATCGATGAGGTTTTGGATGTACCGCTTCAGCTGGTAGCAGTCGTGTGTAGCATGATGGACGTAGCGATGATAATGGCAATACTTTGGGTTCTCCATCTCTGCCGGCCGCGGTTCCCGTCTTGGTGGAGGAAGATGAATTCTGTCCCCTTGTATGAGCATGTCCAAGATGGGCTTGACGTGGCCGTCTTTGAAGGAGTAAGTGATTTGCGGCCATTATTTGTCTGCCGGCTTTGGCTCAGGTTTCTGTGCCGTGTCGGTCACCATAGCCTGCTTTCCCCTACTGTCCCGATTGTTGGAAGGGCTACCCCCATTATCGTTGTTGGGACACTTTCCCTTGTTCTCTCCGTCCGAGATGTGCAGTCCCAATTGGCGGGCCTTCTTCAATCGTTCTTCGGCGCTTGTGGCACTGATGATGAACGTCTTCCAATCCTTGAATTGACTTTCGCCCATCCAGAGACTGATTGTTGGGAGCAATCTCTTTTGGCAAATTTCAATTAAGGAGGAATCTGGATTTCTAGAGGGCAACTTCATGGCGGTTTGGCGAAACCGCTCGATGTAGTTCCTCGTCAGCTCTTTCTCCCCTTGGACGACGTCCATGAGGGTGGACATGGTGATGTCCTGCCCTACTTCGTAGAATCTCTCCAAGAACATGCGCTTGAAGCCGACGAAGGAGTGGATGCAGTTGTCCGGCAGGTTGTGATACCAGTCGAAGGCGACTCCTTCCAATGCCCCGACGAATAATCGTGTGAGAATGGCATCGTCATGGGGCAGATGGTCGGTGGTGACTTCGAAGTAAGTGATGTATCGACTTGCCGAGGTCTTGCAATCATAAGGATTGATATTGAACGGCTTATATCTTGGTGGGAATGGAACATCCCTCCATGCAGCAGGGTACGGTTACCGTATTCTGAGGTCTTGAGAGTTTTCTCGAGCGTAGAACATGGCTCGGAGTTCCTGGACCTCTCTTCTCGCTTCGCGTGCTTCGTCCATGGCAGTGGGGGCTGTTGTTTTCGGAGGATTGTTGTCCGGGTTTGGTGCCGCCGAATTCGAGTCCCCATTGACCGCGGGACCCGCGCTTGTTTGGCCAGGCGTCCCTCCTTGCAGAGTTGGAAGGGCCGCTTTAATCTCATCTACGGACTTGACCAAAGCAAGCAATATGGCCTCGAGACTGTCGATGCGCTGGCGATCACTGGAACCACCTTGGTTGCTGTCTGTCATGAATACCATCTTCACATGAGGAGAGATAGACGGAGCGGTGGAGGAAGTGCCCTCTGAATCGTATCCCTGTAGCGAGAAATTATCGGGGTATGTAGGTATATTCCCTTCTGACTCAGATTCGGAAGGAACAATACCCCCAGCCTCCGAGTTCGCCTCGTCATGGAAGTTGTGGACGACGTCGGGGACGTCGAGGTTTGCTGTATCTGATAAGAGATTTGTCTCCCCTGGCTCGTCTTCTTGGAACATCGGATTGCTGTGGAGGCTCGGAGGGGCGCTACCTCCAGCCCCAGCAACCCCATGCGTTATGGACGATGAATCTCCCACTGTAGCAGATTTCGTCTTAGAGCGAGTACCTTGGAAAACTCCGGTGGTGGGCACCTGCTTAGATGACAGTCTTTTAGTCGCAGTGGTTGAGATCTTCGGGCTGGGAATATTCGTCTTCTTCCTCCTTCTATCGGCGGGGACTTTCCGAGCAGAGTTGCAGGAGACGACGGGTAGTGCCTCGTCTTCTGAAGATGGCTGTTGCAGTCTTTGAAAGACAGACTGTCGGTCCTCTTGCATCGTCATGCTATTGCAGCAGCAGTTGATGATGACCTGGGTGCAGTAACGTTCGTGGGAGGACTCTTTGCACTCCGATGCATCTTCTCTTTCCTTGCGTTTGTGGAGGATGGCCTCACGCAAGTCACTTGCTTTGCTGGCTCGAGAATTCCGGGCATTGCCAGTGTGTAGGCCTCTCGCCTGCTCCCTGATTCGAAGGTAGCTCGTATACTTGCCATCGCTCGTCACTGGAAGATGCTTAATGACTATCCCGCTCATTGGCCGCAGGGGGCAGGGTACGAGTAGCCTTATACAACTTTCCATTAGAGGCCCATGTGATAATCAGAGGGACGCTCCGATAGTAGAGGTTGGGACAGCTGACTGGGCTTGGTTAGCCCGCGCTGCCCTAGACTTCTTCCTTTTAGCACTTACGGGTGCGTAATAGGAAGAGTCCAAGTTGGATACCACAGAGTCTGGCTTATCATCCAGAGAACCATCAGGGTCAGGACCGCATGAGAGACGGTCGAAGACTGATCGAGAGAAGCGTGGAACAGGCGCTATGCGACTAGGATTGGAAACCGTGTAGGCTGTCTGCATGCGGCTGTCTTTAGCTGTCGGATGAGTTGTTCTTGTGCGACTAGGAGTCACGACCGTGCAGGCCGGCCGCATGCGGTTGGCCATTGTGGCCGCATGGGTCTTCTGCAAGCGATTGACTTCAGCAATCGCATGGGTTTTCTGTAAGCGTTCAATATATATATATGTATTCACACACATATAACCAATAATAATAAAATAGTATTATTTAATAATAACCTCAATAATATAATAATAATAATAATAATAATAATAATAATAACCAAATTCAACAAACCAAATAATGGTGTATACACCATTTTGTACCGTCTAATAATCCCAAAAATGTACAAGAACCTATTTATATACGATATCATTGAATATCAACTAATAATGATATTTATAATATTTATTTAAGAATACTTAGAAAATAACCATTAGATCATCAAAATAGAATACGGCACCACCCTACCAAAATACATCAACACGAATGTCATTGGACGTCCCGCATGACTACATGGACTTGGGCTTGGTACGGGTTCAGTCCGAGCTGGTTTGGTACAACCGGGTCTCCTAAACGTCAATTAATATTAATAATAAATAATTAAACTATTTATAATGGTCATGTCACAACTTAGCCTGGTTTTCCTAGTTATGACACACTGATGGCTTGGCACTTCCTTACCATGGCTAAACACTAGTCAAAGCATGCTACTGCACTACCCGTGCCATAATTCCTAGTCGTCTTGTACTCCAAAACTCTACCATGGCTAAAGGCATCTACCGTAATAGTTAACTAAAATAATTATTTATAAAAATTCAAAAACACCATTTAAATCAAATAAATAAAAATAAAAAAATAATTTAAAATTTTCGGGAAGGGAAGCTACATGCATACTTACGGTGTTATGCCGCGACGAGATGGCTTGTGTAGTCGAGGCTTTACCCCTATCTGGGTACCTTTTTGCAGTATCGTGCCACTGTAACATGAAGACATCGTCCCCTTTGTAGTGTTGTCTACAACTCTTTAATTTCATCGTACAATATTAGGCTACCTGCCTATATACGCTGCTACGCCGCTGTGACTTGGCTCGCGAAGCCGAGGTATTACCCCTACCTGGGAACCTCATGATAGAGTCACCCCACTGTAGCATGGAGTTGTAATACTCCTTATAGTGTTGTGCTACCGTGCTTCCTGTAAAGCACAACAGGCATTCACTCTGCCTCAGAACTCATTAATGCGTTTAAACCTTCCTCTCCACAGGATATGTTCTCTGCAGAAAATATATAATAGACAACAGTTGTTATGGGTCTGTATCCTTTCATTTCACAGAGGACATGTACCAACTGATCCGAATATTTTTTCAGTTAGTGGTCCTTCCTTGAGCCAAAAGCTAGATGCCTAGTAGATTTTTCTTTGAACTAATAGCATAAGACTTTATGGTAGGATTATAGTAACACAATATCAGAATGCCTTCAAGCCTATTTTACTTGTTGTGTCTTCGACCAGCTGGCACTTAAGGCCCTTTGTGAACGAATCCGTCAAGTTCTTCTGACTTCGAACATCAACCACTGTAATGACACCTCTCTTGATGAGATCGTGCACTACTCTATGCTTTAGCCGCACAGTTCTTTTTTTCGTTGAAGAGGTCATTCGATGCCACCGCTCCTGGTTGTTGCAGTATATCGGTATCGTCGATATCTGCGCCCCAACCAAAGGAAGATCATATATGATCTCCCAAAGCCATTATGATTCTTCTGTAGCGGAATCAAGTACAAAGAACTCAGATTCCATGGAGGAACGAGAGGGCATAGTCTGCTTCATCGACTTCCATGATATAGCAGCTCCATCCATAGAGAAAATGAATCCACCTGTGGATCTCTCGCTCTCTAACTCTGAGCACCATCTCGTATCACTGAAGCCTTCTACTACTGGTAGATGTTCGCTACAGTACAGTACATATGCCTAAGTTTTCTTGAGATATCTCATTACCCATTTATAGCTTTCTAGTGCTCAACGCCTGGATTACTCGTGAATCGACTCAGCATTCCCACGACGAAAGCTATGTCAGGCCTAGTATAGCAATAGTAGCGTACATCAAACTCCTAATGACGCTTGCATACTCCAGCTACCCGACATTTTTTTTGAATTCGGCTTCAGGTCAAACCTGTAAGGCGTATCGATCACTTGAAGATCCTGATACCCGTAACGTGTGATCATCTTCTCAATATAATGAGACTATGACAACGCTAGTCCAGTGTCCGCCCGGATGATCTTGATGCCCAAGATCACATCATCTTCCCCTAAGTCCTTCATTCTGAACTTGGTCGAGATAAACTTCTTTGTCTCTATGACACAGCATATATCCATACCTAGGATCATCATGTCGTATACATACAGACAAACGATTACACCGCTTCCATCTGCGAACTTCGTGTAAACATACTTGTCCGTTTCGCTGATCTTGTAGTCATTTGACCTTATGAACTTGTCAAACTTCTCATTCCATATTTTGGGAGCCTGCTTGAGACCGTACAAGGATTTTACCAACTTGCAGACTTTGTCTTCAAAGTCCTTGACGACAAATCCTTCTGGCTGTTACATGTAAATCTCTTCGGTCAGCTTGTCATTCAGGAATGTTGTCTTTTACATCCATCTGATGTATCACCAACTTATGTATTTCTGCAAAGCAATTATTATTTTGATGGTGGTCATCCGGGCTACTGGAGCATATGTGTCAAAGTAGTCAATTTTCTGCTTCTGAGGGAACCCCTTGGCTATTAGCCTAGACTTGAACTTGTCAATAGTTCCATCTGCTTTCGTCTTCTTCTTGAAAATTCATTTGCTTCCGATGGGTTTAACTCCTTCAAGAAGATCAACCAACACTCAAGTGTTATTGGAAGTGATTGAATTAATTTTATTGTCGATCGCCTCCTTCTAGAAAATAACGTCTTTAATCTTCATCGTCTCATCATAGGTAAGCAGATATGCTTCCACATGATAGGTGATAAAGTTATCTCCGAAGTTTTTCGGTCTCCTCACTCGCTTAGTTGACAGCTCAGCGAGTTCTGGTTCAACAGTTGTTTCGGTAACAACTTCTTCTTGGACTACATTCTCATTAGAAACTTCAATTTCCTATGCACCATCATTATTTTTCGGAATATCCGCAAGAATATTGTTCTTGTGCCTTACAAATTTATCTTCAAAGTATTATACGTCGCGAGATTCAATGATATGATTTGTTTCAAAGTATTCTGCAGCGCCAACAAAATGCCATATTACGCCTCATGAGCCCGAGTCCGAGTCGCTAGCTCCTAAGGAATTAATTCCAAAATCATGACAAAAAGCATAAATGCTTTCTTTGAGGAGTTAGCCTTTTTTCTACTAGAAAAATACCCCCACATGGCACCCATGTGCCTCTCCACACCTCATGTGCATCTCTCAATACAAGCAAAGCTATATATAAAGATACTACTCATTTGGCTTAGGCAATGTGGGACTATCTTTCTAGTCTCTAAGGCCAAAAAACCAACACTATCCACTAATATTTGAGACCCTATTACTAAATATCCCTAAATATGGTTATAATAAATACAATACCCCTAAATATCCGAGGTAAACATTCATTTCCTTGGATGTTACATGCATTACTTGGGAAGTTCAAGAGTATGTAACATATCTTGAGAAACCAAAGGTCAAAATTGATAACTAGAGTCTAGCTTCCATTTGTAATAGGAACTAGTTGAGTACAGGGAGGGAAGGGGAAGGGAGGGGAGGAGAGGATAGGTATCTCTTGTTCTAAAGAAAGAAATGACTCTATTACACAGTTTACATAGAAAGCCTGTGCTTCAGCAGCGACGATGTTTCATAAAAGATGTTTGGCAATAATGTTTTTGGCCGAATATAGATGCACTGGTCTTGAATAAGTTATTGGAAATTATCTGATTCCAACCTTATCTAGACATCTCATAATTAGGCAGCTGAGAGTTGCCCAGTTCCACGGGTAGACCTGAACACCATTAGCACAGGTCACAGAAACAACAGTCGACCCACCCATCCTGTTGTGC
The DNA here is from genome assembly GCA_029216955.1 of Iris pallida. Classification (NCBI taxonomy): domain Eukaryota; kingdom Viridiplantae; phylum Streptophyta; class Magnoliopsida; order Asparagales; family Iridaceae; genus Iris; species Iris pallida. The sequence goes on along the minus strand of JANAVB010040216.1, from coordinate 4,557,576 downwards.
AAATTCATACCGTGCTGCATTCAAGATTACAAAGTCTGAAAACTTCCCAGTCGAACCGCTGCCCAATTTATCAATATCCAGGTTGTAAGCATACGCTGCTGATAGATAGGGTGTACATACCTGCAACATTCAAGACAAACTTCTTATAAGAGCGCCTTGCTAGAAACTCACAATAATTCGGATAATACTAGTATTAACCGATTTATCCCCTGCATTAATATTAGCATTACTCATAGTGAACACAAGATATTCATTCAAGTAAATAAGTTCGCGCAAGGTACAACATTGATGTTGGACATCAATATTTAGTAAAAAGTTCACCTCTTCGATTTGGATGTGATATTTATCTTGCTGACTGTACCAGTAACCGATTTCAGGTAAAAACAAGTAGTGCAACCATATTTTCAACTAACATCAACAAGAAGTTCCATCAGGGGCTAGGGAAGCCAATTTTAAGAAAATGTTCCCTAGCTGGATACTTATTCCCTTCTATAAATACTGTACTAAAGCCTTGTATGTTTTCTTTTGAGATTTGTCTCAAAATTGATATCTTTTCGAGAAATTTTGAGTTGTCCCCACTTGTTTTACCATAATTCAAGCTGCATCCTATCAAATTAGCATAATGTATGAAATATCTTATTTTTAACGAAAATCGTCAATGACTAACACTCGACTCCTTTGATCCTCATTTAAGTGGGGTACACCATGATTTATGACCAAAATATCCTCAAGTAAGTGGTGTTCACTTTGAATCATGGTAAAATAAATGTATGCAACTCAAATTTTTTTTCTTTTTTTATTTATGTATGTCAAAGGAGTTGACTGTTAGTTATCGACGATTTTCGTTAAAAGTGGAGGATTTTATGCATTACGGTAATTCTGTGGGGGTGCACATTGAATTTTGGTAAAATAAGTGAGGGTAACAAAATTTCTCTATCTTTTCTTATAATTTGCATTCTATATCTACAGTAAAACATCAGAATGCTAGATTGCTCTTTGCAACAGAGAAGCATGCTATACTGCCCAAGTAGAGTTCAAACGGAGAAAACCAAAGGGGAACTACTTACAGCTTAAATTTTGATAACACCTGTATGTAAAGATATCTGCACTACAATAGACTTTTTAATTCAAGGTTTGAAATATCGTATCGAGATCGGTTTCAGCCCCTTCCTATGGTTGTTTCAGCAGTTCGGCTATTTTAGGTTGGGAGTATCGGTTTATTAGTTTCAGAAAAACAAAATTGATAAGAAGTCTTTTAAAAGCTGGGATACGTTTAGACATAATTTTATACATTATGTGTTGCTTTTGGTTAGTAAATATTAATAAGGATGAATGTTGTATATCTACATATATTCAACTTTGACAAATGGTAATGGTTACAACTTATCAATAAGGAATAATATTTATACATTCTAACTTTGTCGGTGAATCATTAAATTTTCACAAATATTCCATTTTTCTATCTTTTTTCTTTCAATTTTTTCTGTCGAATTGATCGAAAAAAAGACCTCGACGTTGGTATATGTCAGCAGCGGATGTTATCGGATCGAGAAATGCCAAATTGTATCAGTAGCAACGTTCACAAGATCGTCCGTTATTTTTTTTTTTTTGACGCAATGGGTAATTGTGGCAAACTCGCCTCCACTGCGGCTCAAACTCCCGACCACTTGGACCGCATGCATCTCTCTTAACAACTAGGCTAGAGGTCATTTGCCTCGTCCGTGTATATGTATATATATATATATATATATATATATATATATTTATATATATATATATATATATATATATATATATATATATATATATATATATATATATAATATATATATATATATATATATATATATATAGAAGCGGATCAAAAGCCCTATATATATATATATTTATATATATATATATATATATATATATATATATATATATATATATATATATAATATATATATATATATATATAGAAGCGGATCAAAAGCCCCCCTTAGAAAACCCTCTAAAAACCCCTTCACTCTCATCCGTCCATTTAATGTTAATATTAATGTTAATGTTAATATTAATGTTAATATTAACATTAAATACTAAAATTAACATTAAATACTAAATTAACAATAAACTTAAGATTAAAATTAATATTAACATTAACATTAATATTAACATTAACATTAAATTACGGATGAGAGTGATGGGGGTTTTTAGGGGGTTTTCTAAGGGGATATATATATATATATATATATATATATATATATATATATATATATATATATATATATCCCAACAAACCTTTCCCACTGCGCAGCCCCATTTATCCTCATCATATATATATATATATATATATATATATATATATATATATATATATATATATATATATATATATATGATGAGGATAAATGGGGCTGCGCAGTGGGAAAGGTTTGTTGGGAGCTCCGCCGAGCGGGCTCCGGCTGGGCTCGCCGCCGTTCGCCGGAGTCATCCTGGCGTTTGGCTGGCCCGGCCTCTTCTCCGGCGACTCGGGCCACGCCCGGCCCCCCCATCGACGGAACCCCCTTCCCTTCTTCCTATCGAATCTCCTCGACCTCCTCCCCTTTCCTTCCTCCCCTCGACGTCAGAGGCAACGTCGCCCACGGCGGTTCCGATCCAGGCGCCGGAGACCCGCCCTCCTCCCTCCGGACCCTCCCCCTCCTGGCGTCGCTCCGGCCTTCCTCCCATCGACCCTCGCCGTGCCACCCCCACGTCGCCACCTCCCTCGGTAGCGACCCTCATCCCAGCGTCCCCCGCCTTCCGGTAGTCTCCGACCTCCCTGGCCGCGTCGGGCTCTTGGGCTCCTCCCCCTGGTCACCCCGCTGATCATCAGGGGCTCCTCCTTCCGGCCACCGGCTCTCCAGCGGTGCCACCCCCCGCTCAGGCCGCGCCTTCCCCCCTCCCCCCCGTGCTCCCCCAGGGGAATGCACCCTCGGGTCTGGCCTCGTCCGCTCCGGACCCCTCTCCTCCGGCTCCAGGTGGCCTTGAGGCAGCGTCTCTGTCGATCCCCCCTCCACTTTGGCTGCGGCTTCGCTCCCGTCGCCCTCCACCCCTGTAGCCCAGCTCACCGCGCTTCCCCTCGCCTCGTCGGCGGCCCTACCTCAGCAGTGGCACCCCTCTATGATCCCTCGTCGACGTCCTACCGGTACTTCCCTGTTGCTGGCGGTCATGGCTCCCCCTACGCCTCATCGTGGGTGTCGTCCGCTCTCCCAGCAGCCTCGTCGTGGTGCCCTTGCGGCCGTTGCCCTCCCCTCCATTGGGCATGGTGACCTCCTCCTCAGGTCCCCCGCGGCGCGCCTCCTGCTCCCCCCGCGGCGCCCGCCTCCGTATTTCTTCTCCGGGTCTTTTCCCAGCCGGCGTCACCTCCGCCTGCGTCTCTCCCCTCCCTGGATCTCCTCCAGCGTCGGCCCCTTCCCCTCCGCCTGCGTCTTCCTCCGACGGAGCCCCCTGCCCCGGAGGTGGCCTCCCCAGCGTCGGCCCCTCCCCCTTGGCACTACGCCCCCTCCTCCCCTATGTGGGGTCGATCCAGGGGGCGCCCCTCACCTCCCGGCGGATCCCCCTCCTTGCCCCCTCCTCGCCCCCTCCCCCAACGGCGGATCCCCCTCCTCGCCATGGCGGTCCGGTACTCCGCCTCCTCAGCACCCACCGGCGTCGCTCCCTTCGCCGTGTCGTGACCCAGCCTGCCGTACCCCGGTGGCGCTCCACCTCTGGCAGCGGGTGAGGGTCCCGAGGCCCCCCTCGGGCCCAACGCCCCCCCTCGGTGCCCGTGCACGGACCTGCCCCCCTCAGGCCCCACATCCACAAGCCACGTGCCCCCCTCCCCGGGCTACGTGCCATTTTCAAATTTTCAAATTTTGCTTTTTGGTCTTTGTTCTCCTGTGTGGGCCCGGTGGTTTAGCTCAGTGTTGTTTGTTTACTGTCTTTCTTTCAGTAAAATTTTGTTTGTTAAAATATATATATATGAGGAGGGATCCGCATCCCCTCACTTTTGCATCCCCCATGCATCTCCATGTTAACACCCATTGGATCTTTGTTTAAGTCATCTAATTTTAACCGTTGAAAAATTAACTATTAAGATTAGATGACTTGAGCAAGATCCAATGGATATGAAAGAGGGGATGCATGGGAGATGCAAAAGTGAGGGAATGTGGATCCCCCTCGCTCTCTCTTTCTTTCTCTCTCTCTCTCTCTCTCTCTCTATATATATATATATATATATATATATATATATATATATATATATATAGTATCGGCCGACACCGATATGTATCAGTCGTATCATATCAGTTTGGAATTTTTGATACTGATACAGACCGATACAAAAATTGTGGCTCTATTTTAAGGTCGATTTAGCAAAGAAAAATTAAAAGAAAAAGGGAATCATGGTAAAAACAATGTCGACACAATGATTTGAACGTGCCGTAGATCAACATGCTAGAGTATGTTGATAAAATTTTATGTTGGACACAATATAATTATTACCATTTGTCAAAATTGTAACTATAAATCCACAACATTATGTATCAATAATTCAACAATGTTAAATTTTATTCCATTTATTCATCATTAACAGACTCCGAGGGAATTCTCCATGCTAGTTAGTCTAAAAAACCTACCCTTCTCTTCCATGGTTCTACAGAAGACCGATTTGATCACCAAGAGACGAGTGTTTTGAGGTAGAATTGGTTAATTTTCTCACAAGAAAATGAGAGCGGTAGAGGAAACACCAAGTACTTTTTCAATATTTTTTCTTTGGAATACTGAAACTTTGTTATTTGAGCATCTAAATTAAACTAGCTCATTGTTCTCATTAATGATACAACAGCCTCAAACCATTCCCTTTTAAGAAAGCTCAAACTTAGTCCTGCATCTTCCAGGAACTGAATTTAAACTGAAACAACATTTAGTCCAATGGATGAGTTATACCATTAGTCTAAGTTATGGATCCAAACACAAGGCTTCAATAACACCACATCAATTAAAACTTCTTTTTCTTCCCTCCAGCCTCGTGGAAATCTATTTCTAAAAGATATACCTACAGTCCTGTATAACGAAAAAAAGAAATGTTGAGAAAGTGCATGTTATATAACTAAAAGAAGGTAAAAGTAGTCATTGTAAGTGTACCAGGAAAGTCTCTATTTATACTGGCTTCTTATAACACTTTTTATCCCATCTCCACTATTTTTATCTCATCTCCAAAGCCTAAAGCCAAAGTTCATTTGTCTTGTTAGGGTTGGGTGGGAGAAGTTGGGGGAGTTGGTATATTCCTTTATTTCATTATTGGTGCTTTTTCGGGTTGGATCAAATCATCCATAATTTTTTTTCTATGGGTTTTCCACATAAATACGTTATGTTTGCGTTTGTCTTGTTGTGTTGCGATATTGTACGTTTGCAGGGTTTTACAACTTAGATCAGTCCCCACAAGTTTCTATTGGTTAGGGACGGTACTATTTTGTTGTGTTCCGCACTTTGTTTTTAATAGAGTGGTATCAGAGCATAATGTTGCAGGATGTAAGGTGTTTGACATATGGACCAATTAAAAATGATGGACACAAAATCAATTCATATGGTTAACATTAATGACATGAGCAACCATTATTGGCGAAGTAAGATGAAAGATCTTCTATTTGTCAAAAAGTTGCATCTACATATGTATGCTTCCGAGAATGCCAGTGATATTTTGATGAAAACTGAATGTTCGAGCATAAACAAATCTGTGGGTATATTAGATTATTTGTAGATGAGAATGTCTACAATCACATTGCAACATTTAATAATGCCAAATGTCATGGAAAAAGCTATAATCCTTATATGCCAAGAAGACAGACAACAACAAACTATTTTTGGTCTGACAGATGATGGGTATGAGGTATAAGGACATTACAAGACAATTACAGATCCTGTGATTGAGTTCTAGTACGTGGTTGATCAGCTTTCAGCAATATGAGTCACATTCGACGACAAGATATGGGGCTTTGCTTGCTTGGTACTTTATCGCTCTTAAGAAATCGTACAAGTGTCTAAGATTACTTCTGCTTCTAAAGGTATCATGACTCTAGAGTTCGCTAAGAGTAGGGTGTCGAATGAGGAGATGCAAAAGTAGGGGTCCAAGTAGCAAGGTCAAGAGAAGAGGAAAGTCCAAGGGTTGGTACGAATACTCTAAATGCTATCATTGTGGCAAGAATGACCATATTAAAAGGAATAGTTTTGCATGAAAAGAGAGAAGAAGAGCGGCAAGGAAAAGCAAAGCGTAAACACTACAACAATAGCTTCAATGCATATAGGTAATCTTATTATTCTAAATGATTAGGTGACTATGAACCTTGCATGCGATGGCAATAGTTGGTGGACTCTAGGACTTCGACCCACGTGTCTCACCATAGGGTACTTTTTTCTCTTACACAATAGGTGATAGTGTTGAGGATAGGTAATTGTAATGTTTCGAAGGCGATCACTATTGGGGATGTGCATCTCAAGACAAATACATGAGCTATTTTGATTATTAAAGGAATTAACCATTCCCAGACATCCGCTTCAACTTGGAATCTGATAAAACTGGGATGATAAAGGATTCTTCAATTTTTTCAAAATAATTACTAGAATATTACAAAGGGTTCAATGGTTGCGGTCAAGAGAAGAAATGTCTGGTCTCTACTATATGGAAATGAGAGAACAAGAGCATAAGATATCAATGCAGTCAGTGATGTGTCTATCAAGCTGTGGCATAGGCAATGCAATCATATGAGGGAGAAAGAGATGATCTATCTAGCAGGTGCTTCCAGGTTTGAAGCTTGTAAAGTTAGAGAGATGTCCACATTCCATGGTTGAAAGTAGCACAAAATGTTGTTTTAGAGTCACTTATCTTCGAGAAAATTGGTGTCGCTCATGTTGATGGATCATTAAAGGTAAATACTCCTGATGGTGCTTCTTACTTCATAATATTTATATTAATGACTATTCCAGGAAGATTGGGGTGTCTACCATAAAGACCGAGGATGAAGTGCTTGCCACTTTCAAGCAATTTCAGTCCTCCGTTTAATGGGAACTGGCAAGAAGGTGAAGTCCATTCACTTTGATAATGGAGGCAAGTATATAGGTCCCTTCGATTCTTATTGCAGAGAGAAAGGATCACAGCACCAGAAGACTCCTCCAAAGATGCATCAACTCAATGACATATCAGAGCCAATGAATAGAACGCTAGTTATGAGATTCCAGTGTTTGCTGTCAGAAGCGAAGTTGCCAGACAGTTATTGGGGTGCGACTCTAATATTACATCTTATATTCTTAACTTGTCTCCTAGTATTACATCGTAGGGTGATATGCATGATAAAGTATGGTACGAAAATGAGCCGTCATACCATCACCTATGAGTATTTTGATATAGGACAATTCATACATGCACCGAAGGATGAGAGATCCAAACTTGAGGTGAAGATGCAGCAATGCATTTTTGTTAGTTACGTCTGGTGAATTTGTCTATAGACTCTATGACATAGTGGGAAAGATGCTCTTTAAAATCCGAAAGTGGTGTTTATCGAAGATCAAACAGTAGTTGACATTCAGGAATCCAAGATGCTTTCTGAGACAAGGGTTTGGCATCGAGTATCGATTTAGTGGTTGAGCATATGAAGGTAAAGACAACATTCCTTTATAGTAATTTGGAGAAGAAATGCATATGGAGAAATCCGAGGGTTACGGAGAAGAGCAAGGAGCACACAGTCTGACAGTTGAAAAGAGTTTATATGATTTGAAGAAGGCACTGCGACAATGGTATAGAAGATGACATCAGATTACTGTAATTTTGTGAAGTATTTTGTCAAGGATGACTTCATCATTCTTTTGCTATATGTGGACAACATGCTATTGGTGGATTAAAATGCTACAAGTATAGCATAGTTGAAGTGTCAGCTGGGCACAACTTTCTCGGTAAAATATTTGAGCGTAACAAAGGCTATTCTTGGTATGGAAATCATTCAAGAGAATGTGTCAAAGATTTTATGGTTCTATTACAATAAGTACATTAGGATGTTACTTCTGTGACTCGGTATGGCTAGGCCAAGAAAAAGGTGACAACTTCACTTGCAGCTTATTTTAAGTTTAACACCGAGCAGAGTTCATCGACTGAGGGGGAGAAAGCTAGTATGAATGGTGCTTATGCTTTAGTAGTAGGTAGTCTTATGTATCAAGTGTTAGCTCCGGGGCATAATTTTTGATGGAAAGACTGAGAAATGAAATGATTGTAAAAATAATGTTTCGATGCAACACTTCAAAGAAGGTGCACAACTGAGATCCTTGGAGGATTCCGGGTTACAAAAATCTAAAAATATTTCGTAACAGCAGAAAACGAATGTAGTACTTCTAAAAAGAAGATACAAATCGAATTGCTAGCAGCAGCAATGATGACAGGAGATGAAGTGGATGGAAGAACAGCTTGCTGGGGTGAATGATCACCATTGCTGAAAGCTTGATTCGCCCTACACGAACAGCATCCAGGAACTAGCAAGTTCGACGGAGAACTTTGGAACACTCCGCTCTTCTGACTCCTCGGATGGCGCACAGACTCCCGCGGTAAGTGGCGTTGGTGCTCTGCTTCTCTTCTCCCTCGAACTCTGTGGAATTCGTAAGGAATGTGTTATGAACACTTGTATTCTTCTGTACCGAGAGAGAGAGAGAGAGAGAGCAGAGAAAATTTTATAGCCCTGCTCTGTAACCCTCCAGTTAGCAACAAGTTCGGGATGTAAAAAAAATGGCCCGAACAGGCTGTAACTTCTCAATCGTGCACAGACACGATCTGAGTTAAATGGCGCACAGAGCGCGCATGCTGCACCACATGCGCACCGCATGCATAGCGCCACCAGCACAATCTGTGCTACCTGTACACCGCACGCACCTGTGCCATACGCGCACCGTGGGCACAGCGTAATCTATGCTACCTACGCACCGCGCACATATGCGCTACATGCGCACTGCACGTACAGCGCAACTAGCGCAACCTGTACACCACGTGCACCCCGTGCCAACCGCCGTGTAAACTGCAGTACCAACTACTGTACTATCTGGCAGTGCCAACTGGTGAGCCATCTGGCCGCACGTTCAGGCAGCACAAGAGGCTCGCGCTATGAGCTCAACTTAAGCACACTATGCGCCTAGCGATGATGCTGTCGTGCTAAGTGTCAAGTGCGCCAACAAAATGCCATATTATGCCTTATGAGCCTATGAGCTCGAGTCCGAGTCTGAGTCGCTAAGCCCCTATGGGGCTTAGCACCAATAGAATAAATTCTAAGAGCAAAAAGTATTAAGCTTTACCATGGAGACTTAACCTTACCTCCTAGTAATATCACCCACATGGATCCCTCCTTAGGGTCACCACCCCATGTGTATATCCCAACAACACATACCAAGTATATATTTCGAGATACCTCATGATGCTTTTCCAGTGTGGGACTAAACTTCACTAGGCATGTTGAGAGCAAGCTCTCTACATGTCAAGAAAAAGCTCTAACAATCCCCCACATATCTTAATATATGGGTTTGAGTTTTTTCTACAGTAACTGTCCATCATGCATTAGGAGAGATGTCGCTGACGACTTGAATCTTCCCGCATGGATCAAATGACAGACTATAATACAAGAATGGACTAAGCCTTGAATGTTGCACCATAGCTGAAATTCTTTCTACTCACATAATGTAGTTACATGTGCTTCTAATTGCACATTAAAGGCCCTGTTCCAGCCTGGTTTTGGTGTATAATTTTGGGCGTCTACAAGTTTACCCTCAAGAGACGGCCTGCTATCTCTGTCCATACACTATAGGTGAGTTCTTTATTAAAGAGACATGGCATGAAGCCTTGTGCTTCCCTTGCGGTGCTACGCTGCTATGACATGGCCTAAAGCCGAGGTCTTATCCTTTATCGAGAACCTCATCATAGTGTCATACTACTGTAGCATGAGGTCACAGCCTCTTTGTAGTATCATACTACCCAGTATGAAGCCTTAGGTTCCCTTACGGTGTTATGCCGCAATGACATGGCTTGCAAGGCCGAGGCTTTACCCCTATTCGGGTACCTCATCGTGGTGTCGTGCCACTGTAACATGAGGAACCCCTCCCCTTTGTAGTGCTGACTACCCCACTTTAATTTCATCATACAGCATTAGGCTACCTGCCTATTTGCGGTGCTACATCGCTGTAACTTAGCTCGCAAAGACGAGGCATTACCCCTTTCGGGAACCTCATGGTATAGTCATCCTACTATAGCATAGAGATTCACTCCTTGTATTGATGTGCTTCCTATAAAGCACACCAAACATTCACTCTGCCTGAGAACTCATTAAGGCGTTTAAGCCAACCTCCCACAGGATCTGTTTTCTACAAAAAATATTAGTAGACAACAGTGGTTGTAGGACCGTAACCTCTCTATGCCACAGAGAACATGTACCCACTGTTCCTGATATTCTTCCAGTTAGTGGTCCTCCCTTGAACCAAAAGCTAGATGCCTAGTAGATTTTCTTTGAACTAATAGCATAAAACTTTATGGTAGGATTGCAACAATATAATATCAGAATGCCTTCAAGCCTATTTTACTTGCTGTATCATCAACCAGTTGGCGCTTGAGGCCCTTGGTGAACGAATCTGCCAGGTTCTTCTGACTCTGAACATCAATCACTGCAATAACACTTCTCTTGATGAGATCGTATACTATCCTGTGCTTTAACCGTACAGTCCTCTTCTTTCTATTAAAGAGGTCATTTGATGTCACAGTCGCAGTTGCCTGGTTGTCGCAGTATATCGGTATTATCGGTATTTGTGCCCCAACCACTGGAAGATCATACATGAGCTCCCGAAGCCATTCTGCTTCCTCCATTACGGTATCAAGTGCAAAGAACTCAGATTCTATGGATGACCGCGATAGCATAGTCTGCTTCTTCGACTTCCACGATATAGCAGCTCCATCCATTATAAAAATGAATCCACATGTGGACCTCTCGTTCTCCAACTTTAAGCACCAGATGGCATCATTGAGCCTTCTACTATCGGTGGATCTCCGTTGTAGTGCAGTACATATATCTGAGTCTTCTTGAGATATCTCATAACCCATTTTACAGCTTTCTAGTGCTCAATACATGGGTTACTCGTGAAACGACTCAGCATTTCCATGACGAAAGCTATGTCAGGCCTTGTAGCAGTAGTAGCATACATCAAAATTTCGATAACACTTGCATACTCCAGCTGTATGACGCTTTCCCTTGATTAGGCTTCAGCTTCAGATCACACTTGTAAGGCGTATCGATCCCTGGAAGATCCTGATACCTAAAGCGTGTGATCATCTTCTCAATATAATAAAACTGTGACACTGCTAGTCTAGTGTCTGTCCGGATGATCTTGATCCCTAAGATCACATCAGCTTCCCCCAAGTCCTTCATATTAAACTTGTTTGAGATGAACTTCTTTATCTCCGTGACACAGCTCATATCCGTACCTAAGATTAGCATTTCGTCCATGTACAGACAAACGATTACACCTCTTCCATTAGCAAATTTTGTGTAGACACACTTGTATATCCGTCTCATTGACCATGTAGCCATTTGACCTTATAACCTTGTCAAACTTTTTATGTCACATCTTGGGAGCTTATTTATGATCGTACAAAGATTTTACCAACTTGCAGACTTTGTCTTCAAGACCCTTGACGACAAATTTCTCTGGCTGTTGTATGTAAATCTCTTTGGTCAGCTCGCCATTTAGGAAAGTCGTTTTTACATCCATCTGATGTATCACCATATTATGTATTGCTGCGAGAGCAATCAACATTCTAATGGTGGTCATCCGGACTACTAGAGCATACATGTCAAAGTAGTCGATCCCCTACTTTTGAGAAAACCTCTTGGCTACCAACCTAGCCTTGAACTTGTTAATAGTTTCATCTACTTTCATCTTCTTTTTGAAGATCCATTTACATACGATGAGTTTTGCTCCTTCAGGAAGATCAACCAACACCCAATTTTTTTTTGAGGTGATGGAATCAATTTTATTGTCAATCGCCTCCTTCCAGAAAATTGAGTCTCTGGTCTTCATCGCCTCATCATAGGTAAGCAGATCTGCTTCCACGTGATAGGTGACAAAGTCATTTCCGAAGTCCTTCGGCCTCCTCATATGCTTAGCTGACGGCTCAGCGAGTTCTGGTTTAACCGTTGTTTCAACAACAATATCTTTTTGGACTACATCCTATTGAAAGCATCAGTTTCTTGCACACCCTCATTGTTCTCCAGAATGTCCGCAAGAATAATGTTCTTGTGCCTTGTAAATTTGTTTTCAAATTATTCTGCGTCACAAGATTCAATGATATGATTTGACTCAATATCAAGAAATCTCTGAGCATCACTCTTCTTGGTATAATCCAAAATGATTGTCTTTGTAGTACTTGTCTCAAGCTTCTGAATCTTTAGATCTGGAAGCTTCACATATGCTAGACACCCCCACACACGAATGACATTCAAGTTAGGTCTGACCTTGAACCAGAGTTCATGAGAAGTAACGTATAAAGTTGCATGAGGTACTCTATTTAGAATAAAAGTTGTCGTCAATGCAACATCTCCCCAGTAGCATTTTGGAAGACCGCAGTCAACAACATTGAGTTAATCATTTCTGTCAACGTTATGTTCTTCCTCTCTGCTACTCCATTTGATTGAGGAGAGTACAGAGCCATCGTCTCGTTGAGAATTCCATGTTCTTTGCAGAATAATGCGAATTCATGAGACCTGTAGTACTCTCCACCTCGATCACTTCTTATTCTCTTGAGTTGTTGTCCAGTTTGTCGCTCAGCTTCAGCCCTGAACTCCTTGAACTTCTCGAATGCTTCGTCTTTGGCCTTCAATAAGTAGACAAATGCATACTTTGAGAAGTCATCGATGAAGGTTATGAAATACTTTATCTCGATCTTTGTAGAGAACTATTTGAAGTCACAGATATCGGAGTGTACCAACTCCAGAAGATCTGTACTTTGATTAACCCGAGGAAAGAGTTTTCTTGTGATCTTCGTTTGAGCACAAACTTCACATTTCTCTACCTTACCCCCACACTTGGAGATAAGTCCTACACTAGATATTATGTTTATTCGTTTACAATGAATATATCCTAGCCTATTATGTGACAACTCAAGGGTATAAGCAAAATGAGTGATTGCATTAACAACATTGGACTGATTTATAAGCTGAATTTTGAACATTCCTTCGATATAAAAAGCTTTCCTGAAATATGTTTCCTTAATGGACATCACCATCTGACTAGCATTGATGTCCATCCTGAGGCCTGCATTGCAGAGTAGGCCTCCCAAGATCAGGTTCTTTGTCATAGTAGGTACATGCTTCACACCTTGAAGCATTAGAGACTTCCCGAAGTCGTCTTCAAAACCATTGTCTCGATCCTGAGCACTTCAGCTTGTTCCTGGTTTGCCACCATAACCACTTCAGAAGTTGGTGTATAGGTGGTGAACCACTCCTTGCTGGAGCAGACATGGCAGGTGGCTCCAGTGTCTACCCACCAGTCAGAGTCAGCCCCTACCGCAGTGACCTGTACAATCATTGCAACAACGTCAGTGATCATAGAAACCTTGCTAGGCTCACCTTGCTCTGATTGCTTGGTCTTCGCTTTGCATTCACTCTTGAAGTAGCCGTTCTCGCCACACTTGAAACAAGGCATCTGAGACTTTGTCTTCTTTTGCTTGAAGGAAGTCCCTATAAAACCCCTAAATTTTTATTATTTTTTTATTTAAAAATTGGTACGAGTAAAATTTTTTAAACTGTATTTGTACGTCACATAGTCGTATTGTACGTCGCACACGAAATTCGTTTTTCGTAATTGCTCGACGAGTGCGAATATGTGCGAGCGTACATATTTTAGAAAAACATTTTGTTCTATTTTTTTATAGTTTCAAATAATAGACATAATAATCAGTTTTGCTATCATTTCTAAGTTTATTATTTTTGCTTCATTTCCAAAAGTTATTAATAATAAATAATATTTTTGTATACTAGAAAAGCATAATTATGTAAAATATTTGTGCATACATATATTTCGTAATTATTTATTAGTTTATTTTAAATAATAATGTAACTTTTAAAATTATTATTATTAGTATTTTTGGAAAATATATTTTGAAATTATTGTGGCAATTTAAATCTTTTATTAGATTTTATGGATTTGATTTTAAACAGTTTAAAATTTAGGATAAAATTTAGATTTAATTTGAGTTTGATTATCTAGATTTAAATTGGATTTTGATTTGGATTTGGATTTATTGAATTAATTTATATTAATAGATTGAATTACCTAAATTGGGTTTAAATAAATTATAATCAGTATCCAACTGGAAATTCCCACATCCTATAAATAGGTAGGTACTCCTCCATAAAATTATTCCACAAATTTCTCCAAAAATGTGAGTGCATCGTGTCGGTGTCCAATCTTTCCCGTGTCAGCCTTGACGGACTCCGATTCGACCCCGGGTGTCTTTCCATTATTATATCTTTTTACATATACATTATGCACCATCTTTGTGTCTGACAATCTTGGACACGAATCCCAATGCCCCTTGTCTTTTTCGACACCCGGACACGACGACACCAATTACAGCTATCCCTAATCCTAACCTAACCACAGCCGAAAATCTCGTCGCTGCCATCTTCCGGCCACCAATCCAAGCCACAAGCTGACTTCTTCAGAATCCCATCGGACCACCGTCCCCGCTCACCATCTCTACCAAGACCCCATCACCCCATGAGGCCATCGCCACCACCATATACACCGCAACACCCTCCGTTCATCCTGATCAAACCCGCTGCCTACCAAAAATTCTGACAACCACCATCGTCAATATCATCAACACCACCACACCCATAGACCACCGCCACCCACTCCTCGTCCCGTTCTGTCCTAACTCCGGCCAGAGGCCTATTACCACCACCCGCACACTCTGTACCATTCCGACCAAAATTATGTCGCACCGCGGCCATCGTGGCCACCGCCACGAAAATCTCAACACCCAAAAAAAGAAGAAGATAGTCCAAAACAACACACCATCGACATCACTTACTTACCCTCCAAAAATGCCGCTGCCTCGACCACGACCGTGGCTAGGGCCGCCGCCTCCGTAGAGTGCCACCACCGTGTGTGCTACCCCCAAATCTTTACGGATCTGACCTCCGGTATTGACCCCCGCACCTGATCTGCGCCGGTCCTCGCCGCAACCTTCATCCTCCAGCCGGCCGTACGCACACGCCGACCGCCTCCCGCGTACTAGCATCTTCGATGCCGGAACCCGGCGCTGCCGAGGCTAGTAAGACCCTGCTCCTCCACTCCCCAATTGTCCCGCTTTCTCCTTTCTCTTTCTCCTTGCTCAGCCCCCCCTCTATTTGCTCTCCGCCTCACTCTCTCACACTCACCCTCTCCTCTCACGAAAGAGAGAACCCTCTTCCCTAAAAACCTACTGACTCTCTCCCTCTGCTCTCTTATTAAAGCTTTACTTCATTTTATTTTCTTATTATTTAATTTTTAGAGAACAATTTTTCCCTTAGGAATTATTATACTCCTTAGTTATTATATGATTTTTCTTAATTACTGTTAGTATAGATATATATAGTAAAATAGGATATGTTTTGTAAACAAGAGTATTATATATTAAATGTTTAAATGTATATAAAAATAAAAATTTTATCACTGTTATTAGTATTATTGTAAATACGATTATTTTGTTATTAATATTTTCATTAGTTTTACTAATACTATTAGTTACTACTATTATATACTAAAATATCTAAAGTAAAATTTTGATACATAAATATGATTATTTTCCTATAATTTTATTTTTACCAAAAATTTGGTTTTACCTTAAAATAATGTTCACTATATTTTCAAGGATTTATCCAAAAATTATTTTTACTCGTAAATATGGTTTTCAAGCATTATAAATAGTTTACTAAATTCGTATAGATATTATTTATCCAATTTCCCTTGATATTCCTCCTATCCATGACTAAGCCTATTATTCATATTCTCTCGTCAATTATGTACCTCTTTATATCGTTCCTAGCTAAATTGATTCCTTTGGACCCGATGGAACAGCCCGTGCCATTATCGGAGGCCGTCTTGCGTAGTTGTAACACCAAGGTCCTATTCTGTGCCACCTTGATCATCGCACCACACCAGACATCACTACCAGGCAAGACACCTTGCCATTTTCTGTTTATTTATTTTAGCTCATATTTCATGCATTATTCATTATTTTCTTTATGGAAAATAAACTGCGATACATGGCATAACCTGTTAGAACTTACTGTTCATTTATATTTCCTGCTATGTATTATTTTTCTTACACATTAAACCTAGATTTAGGGGACCACCTTTGTGTGTTGCATTCATGGCCTTGACACATTGTACCACGAAGTTGTGTGTCGCATATAGAACACGGACGTGCGTGATTGGCTGGCTACCAGTACGTACAAGCCGTGCGATAGGAATAACCGCTAATAGAGGTTGCATGCTAGTTTGACTTAGCGGTTATAGAGGTTTTCTGTTGTGGATACAACATAGTAGGCATTGGGCGGGGAGGACAATTCCTTAGCGTATGGACTTCGATGCACTTTCCCTTTTGACCCGGAAGCTCCGCTGGAGATACGGGGTTGATGACCCATGATTACTGACGGCCACTGACGTTCCGCGGAACGTCATGCTCTTATTGATGGGGCCTCTAGTGCCCCAAGGGGGGACTATGCCGATCCTATTTAGCCAGGGCCCATGCGTAGGAAGGTTTGTTCTTAACTACATTTCACTTAGAACGGTTAGGCTACCTTATCCGTTAGGTATGAGTACTCTTGGTTTGAATACTCGTATCTGACTGTGGCTTGGAACAATAATTTGTCGCAGATTAGTTCGTCACATCTTGTCCTTGTTTGGTTGTAGGTGTGACTTACTACTTCAATGAGAAGGTATTGAACCTTGTTGGGGTCTGGATACCATATTGGATTCATAGCATGGAAAGATACGTCATCGTGAATTAGTTTACCATCTCATGTCCTTGTTTGGTTGGGGGGATGGTAAGCTAGTTCAATAGGTATGTATTGGACCATGTTATAATTCAATTGACTTATTTATTTGAGCAACATTTATTCAGTTTATATGTCATGATATTATGTGTCTTGTTGTGTCCCTCTGAGGACCTGGTTATCTCTCCAGGTGTGTGCTCTTGTCTTTCGCAGGTGTTTTAGCTCTAGCCGTGATCATCGCTATTTCTTCGAGGATGATTGCACTTGGATCGTCTTCGCTTCGCTCGCCAAAAATTATTTCTTTTCTCACGTATTTTTCCTTTACTTGTTGGTAGTGGATTTGTCTCCGCCGAACATATTGTATCAAGACAATTTCTGTCACGCCCCAGAACCAGAATACTGGAGAGCGGGGGAGTGACTCAGCCAGCTACGTATTACGGGTAGATGAATGCCGTATAATACGATCAATGCTGTCTAACCAGACGAGGGGGTGCATACTACATAAACGTCTTACTATGGTCATTTCACATCTATTGTCTCAATCATTCAAACAAGAAACAGAAATATAGAACATGTAAGGTAAAGCAGTAAGGCGTCCCAAACGCTCAGTCAAAATGTTGTTGAGATCTGGCTTTACAAAATACAGCCAGATGATGTAATAAATATACACAATTGTTATCAGCTGCAGTCTGACTTAATTACAATTATGCAAAAGTAAGTACAAGATAATCCGACTAACATGTCGGTGCCAAACGATAAGGTATAAAGTAGATAACAAAACGAGTGGTGAAGTTTAAGGAACCCACTCGAGGCCTCCTGCGATCATTCCTCTAGTATTGACCATCCTGGAGATGGAAGTACGCTGAGTCCTCGGGAACTGGCTCTAAATCTGGCCATGCAAAACCAGAGAGGTTAGACCTCTAATAGCAAGTACCACAAGGGAGGACGATATGAAGGACTAAACCAGTAAGTAAGAGAATATAATAATAGATCTCTGCTTGCTACTAGGACTCATATCACATCAAGACACTTCGAACCAACCTCCCAACCAAACAAGGACAGAAGTTGGCCCGTCATGTCCTGACATTCTGATCATCCCAGTTAGGTAACAGAGTATAGTGCACAAACAAATCATCTTGAACGGCCAATCAACTCCTACGGCTTGCTATTATGAGTTCCAAGTTATCCTGGAATAATGCAATAAAGATTTCTCAGTTCTTACTATGGACAAGCAAGGCTAGTCGATCCAATCTATCAATTGCGCCAATCATAAATTAGACGAGTCCCAGCGGGACGCCCGTCATCAATATACAATATACAATAAATAGTATTACCAGATACCGCTCCATGCCCGTTTGGCAGGTTTGCAGTATCTGTGGGGACCAACCGGCCTGTCGGGTACTACTAGTCCCAAGAGGGCTGCCATGTAAGAACTCGGGAATCCATTCTCTCCATGCAATTATTATTTTTATTTAACTTAATAGTCTCTACGTTGAGTGAAATCCCATGCCGTGGATCATGGTCATTCGGAATGAGTACTTTCGTACGGGGTACGATATGCACAACTCTACAACGATGCCCGTGCGGTTAGGTTGTAGGTCTTACATAGCGTAATGCAACAATCCAAACTAACCACGGAACAATCGTGCCTTGACCATAAAGTACACATGCTTCTTTTATAGTAAAATAAATAAATAAATTGAAGTCTGCATGTGTGCCTGTATGTCAATATTCGAGATTAGCCAGTCGATTACAATAGTTCATTTCATGAACGTGTCTCATTCATTCAATTCAATAAGACGACTAGCCAGCCTCTTAGTTCCATCTAGGAACGCATGATCAATAATTAATCAAGATAACAATCAATGTTAATTAATGCCAAATTCGGAAAATAAACATTGGGAAATAAATAATGTTTGGGAAATAAAGAATCTCATGCGCTGTGGGAAATGATTGGAAAATAAATAAATCTCATGCACTGTGGGAAATGATTGGAAAATAAATAAATCTCATGTACTGTAGGAAATGATTGGGAAATAAATAAATCTCATGCGCTGTGGAAAATGATTGAGAAATAAATAAATCTCATACACTATGGGAAATGATTGGGAAATAAATAAATCTCATGCACTGTGGGGAATGTTTGGAAAATAAAGAATCTCATGCGCTGTGGGAAAGGTTAGGAAATAAATAATATCATGCGCCTGAGGGAAATGATTGGGAAATAAATAAACTCATGCGCTGTGGGAATGCGACTGTGAGAAATAAATATCATGCACTGTGGAATAAGATTGGAAAATAAATAATCCATGCGCCTGAGGAATGAGATTGAGAAATAAATATCATGCGCTGTGGAATAAGATTGAGAAATAAATAATCCATGCGCCTGAGGAATGAGATTGGGAAATAAATAATCTCATGCGCCTGAGGAATAAGGTTGACAAATAAATAATCCATGCGCCTGAGGAATGAGATTGGGAAATAAATATCATGCGCTGTGGAATAAGATTGGAAAATAAATATTCCATGCGCCTGAGGAATGAGATTGGAAAAGAAATAATCTCATGCGCCTGAGGAATAAGGTTGAGAAATAAATAATCCATGCGCCTAAGGAATGATATTGGGAAATAAATATCTTGCACTTTGGAATAAGATTGGAAAATAAATATTCCATGCGCCTGAGGAATGAGATTGGAAAATAAATATCATGCGCCTGAGGAATGCGGCTGTGGGAAATAAATATCATGCGCTGTGGAATAAGGTTGAGAAATAAATAATCCATGCGCCTGAGGAATGAAGATTTGATGCGCTGTGGGAATAAAGATTTCCATGCACTGAGGAATGAAGATTTGATGCGCTGTTGTGGGAATAAAGATTTCCATGCGCTGAGGAATGAAGATTTGATGCGCTGTGGGAATAAAGATTTTCATGCGCTGAGGAATGAAGATTTGATGCGCCGCTGTGGGAATAAAGATTTCCATGCGCTGAGACTGTCCTTCTTCTCCAAATTTCTGAGAACAGAACCATGGGAACCATGGAAGCCATTGCTTCCAAGCTTCATAAATCCTTCATCCCAAGCCCAATATGGACTTCCATAGGTCAAAATTGGGTAGAACGAAATTCTCTACAACATGGAACCATCAAAACTTAAAGATAACAAAGTTTACTAGATCAAAACCTAAGAAATCCGAAAATGTAACAAACTTAGATCTACAACAATCCAGCCATGGAAAGTGAAAATGCTAAGTACTAAAGAGGCTTAGAATCAAGTAAGGAGGATGATGGAACAATAATAATGGGGATCCATTAAGAAGCAAGTTGGCACTTGCCTATCTCTTCTATGTTGGTGGGAGAGTTATGAGGAAGAAGAAGAGTAATGGTGAAGTAATGAAGAGAGAGAAAGGAGATGGGCTTTAAATGGAAAGGGTGGTGGTAGGTGGGGGTTTATTTCGGTTCATGATGAACCAACATAATTAAACCAATCTGAGCCGAACCCATAGCAAAGCTAAAGCAGAGTATAAAAGCAGAAAGTAAAGTGCAGAAATAAAATTGCAGGAAATTAATTAACATAAAATTAAAGGAATTTAAATAAAGAGCAATACATGATAAATATAAAATATTTACATTTAAACAGTACATGCATTCTAAAAATACGTATTCTGGGAATGGGAAGTGACATCTCTACCCTCCTTAGAAAAATTCCGTCCTCGGAATTTCAAATCCAAGCAGGATAAAAACATCAGAGCTGAACTACTCTAGGTATAAGCAATTTAAGTAAGCAATCATTCTACAATGTCAATAGTATGTAACATATCTATGTTGAACATTCTACGATACCAAGCAATTCTACTCGTAAGGTGGCAAGCATGAGGAGTTAAGACAATCAAGGTATACAGAAAGAGATATACCTTGTGAGTCAAACAGGTGCGGATACCGTGATCGGATATCATCCTCACGTTCCCACGTTGACTTCCCTAAAGAGTGATGACCCCAAGCAACCCGGACAAGGCTAATTGTTCGGTTCTTGAGTATCTTCTCTCTTCGGTCCAAAATAGACACAGGCTGTTCCTCGTAAGACAGGTTGGTACCAACAACCAGCTCAGAATGATCAAGGATATGGCTTGGGTCCGATACATACCTTCGTAACTGAGATACATGAAATACGTCATGCACCTCTCGTAACGAAGGTGGAAGGGATAAACGATAAGCAACATCGCCTATCCTCTCAAGAATAACAAATGGGCCCACGTACCGCGGACTCAACTTCCCGCGAACGCCAAACCTAATGACCCCACGGGTAGGTGAGATCCTCAAGAACACGTGGTCCCCAACAGAAAACTCTAGCGGCCTACGATGCTGGTCCGCCCAATGACGATGTCGATCCTGTGCAACTCGAAGTCGCTCTCTAATTCCTTTAATCACTTCCACTGTCTGAACAATCATTTTCGGGCCTAACATCTTCCTCTCCCCGATATCATCCCATGTTAGTGGCGACCTACACTTCTTACCATATAGTGCTTCAAATGGCGCCATCTGGATACTGGCTTGATAACTGTTGTTGTATGAGAACTCGACCAAGTGCAGGTGGCTCTCCCAAGATCCTCCAAAATCTAGGGTGCAAGCTCGCAACATATCTTTCAAAGTCTGAATTGTCCTTTCTGATTGCCCGTCCGTCTGTGGATGGTAAGCCGTACTAAATCTTAACTTGGTGCCCAGACTATGATGTAAGCTCTTCCAGAAATATGATGTAAAATGGGTATCTCTGTCTGACACAATACTGACTGGGACCCTATGCTGCCTGACTATCTGCTGCATATACAATTCTGCCAACTTCTCCGTAGCTTGCCCTACTCTGAAAGGAAGAAAGTGTGCCACCTTTGTAAGCCGATCTACTATCACCCAAATAGCATCTTTACAACTTGGTGATCTCGGTAAACCGGTCACAAAGTCCATTGTGATGTGTTTCCACTTCCATTCTGGGATAGGAAGCGGTTGCAATAACCCAGCTGGCCTCTGCTGTTCTGCCTTCACTTGCTGACATACCAAGCAACAGGAAACGAATCTAGCTATCTCCCTCTTCATCCCGTTCCACCAGAAGTGCTGCTTGATATCTTGGTACATCTTGGTCCCTCCAGGGTGAATAGAATACTGAGAACTGCGAGCTTCTGCCAAAACCTCCTGTCTGATATCTCTACTAGGCACACATAGACGTGATCTAAACCTAAGTGTACCATCTTCATGGATTTGCATCTCCTTTCTGAGTCCTGACTCACATTCTGTCCTAAGCTTCTGAATCCTTGGGTCTTGTGCCTGAGCTGCCTTGATCCTGTTTACTAAGTCGGATTGAACTTGTAGACTCGCCAGAATTCCTACATCACTAGGAAGTACAACCTCGATGCCCATTTCCTGAAGGTCTTCTAAAATGTGTTTCTGTGTTGTCAACATGAATGCGCCGCCTCTTCTGCTGAGAGCGTCTGCTACTACATTCGCCTTGCCTGGATGATACTGAAGCTCCACGTCATAATCTTTGATCAACTCCAACCATCTTCTCTGTCTCATGTTCAGCTCCTTCTGAGTAAATATGCACTTCAGACTTTTGTGGTCCGTGTACATGTCCACTCGATCACCATATAAGTAATGCCTCCATAGCTTCAAAGCAAATACTACTGCTGCCAACTCCAAGTCATGTGTTGGGTAATTCTTCTCGTGGTCTCGAAGTTGCCTAGATGCCTATGCTATCACCTTCCCATGCTGCATGAGGACACATCCAAGCCCTTTACCTGACGCATCACAATAACCGGTAAAACCTCCGGGTCCAACTGGCAATGTAAGGATAGGTGCTGATATCAACTTCTGCTTCAAAGTCTCAAATGATGCCTGACATTCTGCTGACCAGACGAATGGCACATTTTTCCGTGTCAAGCGGGTCATGGGTGCTGAAAGCCTTGCAAAGTCTGACACGAACCTTCTGTAATAACCCGCCAATCCCAAAAAACTCCGTACATCAGCTACGGTCTTGGGTACTGGCCAACTCTCTACTGCTTCTACCTTCTTGGGATCCACTGCTACTCCAGCTCCTGATATGATATGACCCAAAAATGAAATGTGATCCGACCAAAACTCACATTTGCTGAGCTTGGCATACAACTGGTTCTCTCTCAGAACCTGTAATACCTTCCGGAGGTGATCTTCATGCTCCTCTTTACTGGCAGAATATAGAAGAATATCGTCAAGAAACACAACGACAAATTGATCCAGGTACGGCATAAAGATGCGATTCATTAAATCCATAAAGATTACAGGAGCATTGGTCAAACAAAACGGCATTACTAAGAATTCATAATGCCCATACTTCGACCTGAATGCTGTCTTGGGAATGTCTTCCTTCCGAACCCTCACTTGATGATACCCTGAACGAAGATCTATCTTGGAGAAAACTCTAGCTTTGCTCAACTGATCAAATAAGTCATCGATCCTGGGTAGTGGGTACTTGTTCTTCACTGTTGCTGCGTTAAGCTTCCTGTAATCAATGCACAATCTGGATGACCCATCCTTCTTTCCCACAAGTACCACTGGTACTGCCCATGGTGACACGCTAGCTTGGATGAACTTCTTCTCCTTCAGTTCCTCTATGTGCTGATATACCTTGGCTTGCTCTGAATCCGCCATTCTGTAAACTCGATCTGATATCGGTTTAGTTCCAGGTGCCAATTCTATGCTGAACTCAATATCCCTAACTGGTAGCAGACCTGGAAGTTCTTCAGGAAATACGTCTAGGAACTCTTCAACTACCTTCGGGACTTGAACTTCTTCCATTGCCGTTATTACTCCCTGCTCTTGCTGAGTTGCCTCTGATCTGACTAAGGTGAATCTCTTCATGCCTGGAATATCAAAAGATACACTCCCTCTACGACAATCTATTGTCGTATGACTGTCTTTCAGCCAGTCCATGCCTAAGATAACGTCGAAATTTCCAACAGGAAATTCTATCAACCGGGCGGGTAAGGAATGCCCGCAAACTACAACGCTACATGCTAGAATAACTCGACTAACTCCTACGAGCCCATTACCAGTGAGTATATTCAACCTCCCTGGCAATGCCTCGAACTCCATTCCTAGTTGTGTCGCAAATCGTGCAGATATAAATGAATGGGATGCTCCCGTATCAAACAATGCTACTGCGGGATATGAGGCGACGAGAATATTACCTGCCACAACATCTCCCGATGCCAATGCCTCTTCCAAGGACAAAGTGAATGCTTGCCCTCGACCTCCTTGCCGATTTCCATGCTGCGGCCTAGCCTGATGCTGTTGCTGGCCCCTTCCTTGATGATGCTGGGGTGGTCTATACTGGTGTTGCTGTATCGGCGGTCCCTGCTGCCGAAATATCTGAGCCTGCGGTACTAATGGACGCTGTGCCAACGGCCTTACTGCCACTGCTGGTCCTCGATACTGGCCTGCCCCTGGTGCTGGCAGAGCAAGAAACTGCTGCCCTGGTCCTCCTGCCCTCGAATTCATGGGACAAGTGGTAACCCGATGACCTGGATTTCCACATATCAAGCACAGTCCGTTCAATGTTCGACATACATCTCTAGTGTGCCCTATCTTCCCGCAATAAGTGCATCCCGCCGGGGGTTGCTGGTTCTTCCTCTGTTGCTGCTGCTGCCTGGGTGGTGGTGCTGGCCCCCGTATCGCCACATCGTGGATACGAATGCCAGGGGATGGTGCTGTTGTTTGGGGCGCTGCTCCCCCTCCTCCTTCAATCTGACTGTGGGATCTCTTCTGACCCCCAGTCCTTGCCACAAGCCTCTGAATGGTGATCTCATGCCTGCGGGTCGCCGTCAATATCTCATCAAAAGTCTGGTAATTGTGCCCCTCTATCAATTGCAAGAGCTCAAGATGAAACCCTTGCTGGAACCTCATCGTCCTCTGGCGCTCCGTTGCTACCATCTCTGGGGCAAACCTACTCAATCTGCAGAACTCCGCTGCGTAAGCATCTACAGTCTTGCCAGCCTGTCTGAGGTTGATAAACTTCTGTTGTAGTTCAAACTGCGCCACAACTCCATAATACTTCGTCTTGAACCTTGTGGTAAAATCGTCCCAAGCCACAGGACGTCTGATGCCTACTTCCTCTGCTTCCCACCAATCACGTACGAGATCCTGAAGTAACAACTTTACTAGATCCACACGTTCTTCTGTCGGTACCTTAGCGGCTGTCAGGATAGCCTCGATATCCTTAAGCCATGCATCTGCTGAGATGGCATCCTCCGTGCCTTCGAAACGGCGGGAGTTGTACTTGCAAAACCGGGCTGACGCTCCTGAATCTGGCCTCGCCCCTCTTTCCAATACCGTCTGTAATCCTTGGTTGAGTAGTACATTCTGCTCCTGCAACTGAGCGTGCATACGCTGCTGGGCTAACATCTGGTGTTGCTGAGTGGCTATCATCCCTCTCATGATCTCTAGAAGGGCTGGTGTGTCCACTTGGGTAGGCGGAACTGTTGGTGGGGGTGGAACATCCGGATACTGCGACCCAGCTGCTGGTTCCACGATCACTTCTTCCTGGGTAGCCTCCTGAGGTGAGACTGGCCCTTGTTGCTGACCAACAGGGTCAGGTTGTCCATGTTGCTCTTGTTGTTGTTGTCCAGCTCTGACCGATGCGGACGAAGTGCCCCTAAGAAAAGGGACAAGAGAACAATCAAACGACCGGACATGAAGGACCAATGAAGTCAAAGGATACCGGAATGTCAAGCGAGAGTTAAGAATAACGAACCAGGAGATCAAGGGGGAACATGTGTGATTGAGACATCCTATAAATCAAAACACCCCACAAGTCTGAAATCAGACCTGCATGGGCCACCACTAAAACCTTGTCACGCCCCAGAACCAGAATACTTGAGAGCGGGGGAGTGACTCAGCCAGCTACGTATTACGGGTAGATGAATACCGTATAATACGATCAATGCTGTCTAACCAGACGAGGGGGTGCATACTACATAAACGTCTTACTATGGTCATTTCACATCTATTGTCTCAATCATTCAAACAAGAAACAAAAATATAGAACATGTAAGGTAAAGCAGTAAGGCGTCCCAAACGCTCAGTCAAATGTTCTTGAGATCTGGCTTTACAAAATACAGCCAGATGATGTAGTAAATATACACAATTGTTATCAGCTGCAGTCTGACTTAATTACAATTATGCAAAAGTAAGTACAAGATAATCCGACTAACATGTCGGTGCCAAACGGCAAGGTATAAAGTAGATAACAAAACGAGTGGTGAAGTTTAAAGAACCCACTCGAGGCCTCCTGCGATCATTCCTCTAGTATTGACCATCCTGGAGGTAGAAGTACGCTGAGTCCTCGGGAACTGGCTCTAAATCTGGCTATGCAAAACCAGAGAGGTTAGACCTCTAATAGCAAGTACCACAAGGGAGGACGATATGAAGGACTAAACCAGTAAGTAAGAGAATATAATAATAGATCTCTGCTTGCTACTAGGACTCACATCACATCAAGATACTTCGAACCAACCTCCCAACCAAACAAGGACAGAAGTTGGCCCGTCTTGTCCTGACATTCTGATCATCCCAGTTAGGTAACAGAGTATAGTGCACAAACAAATCATCTTGAACGGCCAATCAACTCCTACGGCTTGCTATTATGAGTTCCAAGTTATCCTGGAATAATACAATAAAGATTTCTCAGTTCTTACTATGGACAAGCAAGACTAGTCGATCCAATCTATCAATTGTGCCAATCATGAATTAGACGAGTCCCAACGGGACGCCCGTCATCAATATACAATATACAATAAATAGTATTACCAGATACCACTCCATGCCCGTGTGGCAGGTTTGCAGTATCTGTGGGGACCAGCCGGCCTGTCGGGTACTACTAGTCCCAAGAGGGCTGCCATGTAAGAACTCGGAAATCCATTCTCTCCATGCAATCATTATTTTTATTTAACTTAATAGTCTCTACGTTGAGTGAAATCCCATGCCGTGGATCATGGTCATTCGGAATGAGTACTTTCATACGGGGTACGATATGCACAACTCTACAACGATGCCCGTGCGGTTAGGTTGTAGGTCTTACATAGCGTAATGCAACAATCCAAACTAACCACGGAACAATCGTACCTTGACCATAAAGTACACATGCTTCTTTTATAGTAAAATAAATAAATAAATTGAAGTCTGCATGTGTGCCTGTATGTCAATATTCGAGATTAGCCAGTCGATTACAATAGTTCATTTCATGAACGTGTCTCATTCATTCAATTCAATAAGACGACTAGCCAGCCTCTTAGTTCCATCTAGGAACGCATGATCAATAATTAATCAAGATAACAATCAATGTTAATTAATGCCAAATTCGGAAAATAAACATTGGGAAATAAATAATATTTGGGAAATAAAGAATCTCATGCGCTGTGGGAAATGATTGGGAAATAAATAAATCTCATGCACTGTGGGAAATGATTGGGAAATAAATAAATCTCATGCACTGTGGAAAATGATTGGGAAATAAATAAATCTCATGCACTGTGGGAAATGATTGGGAAATAAATAAATCTCATGCACTGTAGGAAATGATTGGGAAATAAATAAATCTCATGCACTGTGGGGAATGTTTGGAAAATAAAGAATCTCATGCGCTGTGGGAAAGGTTGGGAAATAAATAATATCATGCGCCTGAGAGAAATGATTGGGAAATAAATAAACTCATGCGTTGTGGGAATGCGACTGTGAGAAATAAATATCATGCGCTGTGGAATAAGATTGGAAAATAAATAATCCATGCGCCTGAGGAATGAGATTGAGAAATAAATATCATGCGCTGTGGAATAAGATTGAGAAATAAATAATCCATGTGCATGAGGAATGAGATTGGGAAATAAATAATCTCATGCGCCTGAGGAATAAGGTTGAGAAATAAATAATCCATGCGCCTGAGGAATGAGATTGGGAAATAAATATCATGCACTGTGGAATAAGATTGGAAAATAAATATTCCATGCGCCTGAGGAATGAGATTGGAAAATAAATAATCTCATGCGCCTGAGGAATAAGGTTGAGAAATAAATAATCCATGCGCCTAAGGAATGATATTGGGAAATAAATATCTTGCGCTGTGGAATAAGATTGGAAAATAAATATTCCATGCGCCTGAGGAATGAGATTGGAAAATAAATATCATGCGCCTGAGGAATGCGGCTGTGGGAAATAAATATCATGCGCTGTGGAATAAGGTTGAGAAATAAATAATCCATGCGCCTGAGGAATGAAGATTTGATGCGCTGTGGGAATAAAGATTTCCATGCACTGAGGAATGAAGATTTGATGCGCTGCTGTGGGAATAAAGATTTTCATGCGCTGAGGAATGAAGATTTGATGCGCCGCTGTGGGAATAAAGATTTCCATGCGCTGAGACTGTCCTTCTTCTCCAAATTTCTGAGAACAGAACCATGGGAACCATGGAAGCCATTGCTTCCAAGCTTCATAAATCCTTCATCCCAAGCCCAAATATGGACTTCCATAGGTCAAAATTGGGTAGAACGAAATTCTCTACAACATGGAACCATCAAAACTTAAAGATAACAAAGTTTACTAGATCAAAACCTAAGAAATCCGAAAATGTAACAAACTTAGATCTACAACAATCCAGCCATGGAAAGTGAAAATGCTAAGTACTAAAGAGGCTTAGAATCAAGTAAGGAGGATGATGGAACAATAATAATGGGGATCCATTAAGAAGCAAGTTGGCACTTGCCTATCTCTTCTATGTTGGTGGGAGAGTTATGAGGAAGAAGAAGAGTAATGGTGAAGTAATGAAGAGAGAGAAAGGAGATGGACTTTAAATGGAAAGGGTGGTGGTAGGTGGGAGTTTATTTCGGTTCATGATGAACCAACATAATTAAACCAATCTGAGCCGAACCCATAGCAAAGCTAAAGCAGAGTATAAAAGCAGAAAGTAAAGTGCAGAAATAAAATTGCAGGAAATTAATTAACATAAAATTAAAGGAATTTAAATAAAGAGCAATACATGATAAATATAAAATATTTACATTTAAACAGTACATGCATTCTAAAAATACGTATTCTGGGAATGGGAAGTGACATCTCTACCCTCCTTAGAAAAATTCCGTCCTCGGAATTTCAAATCCAAGCAGGATAAAAACATCAGAGCTGAACTACTCTAGGTATAAGCAATTTAAGTAAGCAATCATTCTACAATGTCAATAGTATGTAACATATCTATGTTGAACATTCTACGATACCAAGCAATTCTACTCGTAAGGTGGCAAGCATGAGGAGTTAAGACAATCAAGGTATACAGAAAGAGATATACCTTGTGAGTCAAACAGGTGCGGATACCGTGATCGGATATCATCCTCACGTTCCCACGTTGACTTCCCTAAAGAGTGATGACCCCAAGCAACCCGGACAAGGCTAATTGTTCGGTTCTTGAGTATCTTCTCTCTTCGGTCCAAAATAGACACAGGCTGTTCCTCGTAAGACAGGTTGGTACCAACAAGCAGCTCAGAATGATCAAGGATATGGCTTGGGTCCGATACATACCTTCGCAACTGAGATACATGAAATACGTCATGCACCTCTCGTAACGAAGGTGGAAGGGATAAACGATAAACAACATCGCCTATCCTCTCAAGAATAACAAATGGGCCCACGTACCGCGGACTCAACTTCCCGCGAACGCCAAACCTAATGACCCCACGGGTAGGTGAGATCCTCAAGAACACGTGGTCCCCAACAGAAAACTCTAGCAGCCTACGATGCTGGTCCGCCCAATGACGATGTCGATCCTGTGCAACTCGAAGTCGCTCTCTAATTCCTTTAATCACTTCCACTGTCTGAACAATCATTTTCGGGCCTAACATCTTCCTCTCCCCGATATCATCCCATGTTAGTGGCGACCTACACTTCTTACCATATAGTGCTTCAAATGGCGCCATCTGGATACTGGCTTGATAACTGTTGTTGTATGAGAACTCGACCAAGTGCAGGTGGCTCTCCCAAGATCCTCCAAAATCTAGGGTGCAAGCTCGCAACATATCTTTCAAAGTCTGAATTGTCCTTTCTGATTGCCCGTCCGTCTGTGGATGGTAAGCTGTACTAAATCTTAACTTGGTGCCCAGACTATGATGTAAGCTCTTCCAGAAATATGATATAAAACGGGTATCTCTGTCTGACACAATACTGACTGGGACCCCATGCTGCCTGACTATCTGCTGCATATACAATTCTGCCAACTTCTCCGTAGATTGCCCTACTCTGAAAGGAAGAAAGTGTGCCACCTTTGTAAGCCGATCTACTATCACCCAAATAGCATCTTTACAACTTGGTGATCTCGGTAAACCGGTCACAAAGTCCATTGTGATGTGTTTCCACTTCCATTCTGGGATAGGAAGCGGTTGCAATAACCCAGCTGGCCTCTGCTGTTCTGCCTTCACTTGCTGACATACCAAGCAACAGAAAATGAATCTAGCTATCTCCCTCTTCATCCCGTTCCACCAGAAGTGCTGCTTGATATCTTGGTACATCTTGGTCCCTCCAGGGTGAATAGAATACTGAGAACTGTGAGCTTCTGTCATAACCTCCTGTCTGATATCTCTACTAGGCACACATAGACGTGATCCAAACCTAAGTGTACCATCTTCATGGATTTACATCTCCTTTCTGAGTCCTGACTCACATTCTGTCCTAAGCTTCTGAATCCTTGGGTCTTGTGCCTGAGCTGCCTTGATCATGTTTACTAAGTCGGATTGAACTTGTAGACTCGCCAGAACTCCTACATCACTAGGAAGTACAACCTCGATGCCCATTTCCTGAAGGTCTTCTAAAATGTGTTTCTGTGTTGTCAACATGAATGCGCCGCCTCTTCTGCTGAGAGCGTCTGCTACTACATTCGTCTTGCCTGGATGATACTGAAGCTCCACGTCATAATCTTTGATCAACTCCAACCATCTTCTCTGCCTCATGTTCAGCTCCTTCTGAGTAAATATGTACTTCAGACTTTTGTGGTCCGTGTACATGTCCACTCGATCACCATATAAGTAATGCCTCCATAGCTTCAAAGCAAATACTACTGCTGCCAACTCCAAGTCATGAGTTGGGTAATTCTTCTCGTGGTCTCGAAGTTGCCTAGATGCGTATGCTATCACCTTCCCATGCTGCATGAGGACACATCCAAGTCCTTTACCTGACGCATCACAATAAACGGTAAAACCTCCGGGTCCAACTGGCAATGTAAGGATAGGTGCTGATATCAACTTCTGCTTCAAAGTCTCAAATGATGCCTGACATTCTGCTGACCTGACGAATGGCACATTTTTCCGTGTCAAGCGGGTCATGGGTGCTGAAAGCCTTACAAAGTCTGACACGAACCTTCTGTAATAACCCGCCAATCCCAAAAAACTCCGTACATCAGCTACGGTCTTGGGTACTGGCCAACTCTCTACTGCTTCTACCTTCTTGGGATCCACTGCTACTCCAGCTCCTGATATGATATGACCCAAAAATGAAATATGATCCGACCAAAACTCACATTTGCTGAGCTTGGCATACAACTGGTTCTCTCTCAGAACCTGTAATACCTTCCGGAGGTGATCTTCATGCTCCTCTTTACTGGCAGAATATACAAGAATATCGTCAAGAAACACAACGACAAATTGATCCAGGTACGGCATAAAGATGCGATTCATTAAATCCATAAAGATTGCAGGAGCATTGGTCAAACCAAACGGCATTACTAAGAATTCATAATGCCCATACTTCGACCTGAATGCTGTCTTGGGAATGTCTTCCTTCCGAACCCTCACTTGATGATACCCTGAACGAAGATCTATCTTGGAGAAAACTCTAGCTTTGCTCAACTGATCAAATAAGTCATCGATCCTGGGTAGTGGGTACTTGTTCTTCACTGTTGCTGCGTTAAGCTTCCTGTAATCAATGCACAATCTGGATGACCCATCCTTCTTCCCCACAAGTACCACTGGTGCTGCCCATGGTGACACGCTAGCTTGGATGAACTTCTTCTCCTTCAGTTCCTCTATGTGCTGATATACCTTGGCTTGCTCTGAATCCGCCATTCTGTAAACTCGATCTGATATCGGTTTAGTTTCAGGTGCCAATTCTATGCTGAACTCAATATCCCTAACTGGTAGCAGACCTGGAAGTTCTTCAGGAAATACGTCTAGGAACTCTTCAACTACCTTCGGGACTTGAACTTCTTCCATTGCCGTTATTACTCCCTGCTCTTGCTGAGTTGCCTCTGATCTGACTAAGGTGAATCTCTTCATGCCTGGAATATCAAAAGATATACTCCCTCTACGATAATCTATTGTCGTATGACTGTCTTTCAGCCAGTCCATGCCTAAGATAACGTCGAAATTTCCAACAGGAAATTCTATCAACCGGGCGGGTAAGGAATGCCCGCAAACTACAACGCTACATGCTAGAATAACTCGACTAACTCCTACGAGCCCATTACCAGTGAGTATATTCAACCTCCCTGGCAATGCCTCGAACTCCATTCCTAGTTGTGTCGCAAATCGTGCAGATATAAATGAATGGGATGCTCCCGTATCAAACAATGCTACTGCGGGATATGAGGCGACGAGAATATTACCTGCCACAACATCTCCCGATGCCAATGCCTCTTCCAAGGACAAAGTGAATGCTTGCCCTCGACCTCCTTGCCGATTTCCATGCTGCGGCCTAGCCTGATGCTGTTGTTGGCCCCTTCCTTGATGATGCTGGGGTGGTCTATGCTGGTGTTGCTGTATCGGCGGTCCCTGCTGTCGAAACATCTGAGCCTGCGGTACTAATGGACGCTGTGCCAACGGCCTTACTGCCACTGCTGGTCCTCGATACTGGCCTGCCCCTGGTGCTGGCAGAGCAAGAAACTGCTGCCCTGGTCCTCCTGCCCTCGAATTCATGGGACAAGTGGTAACCCGATGACCTGGATTTCCACATATCAAGCACAGTCCGTTCAATGTCCGACACACATCTCTAGTGTGCCCTATCTTCCCGCAATAAGTGCATCCCGCCGGGGGTTGCTGGTTCTTCCTCTGTTGCTGCTGCTGCCTGGGTGGTGGTGCTGGCCCCCGTATCGCCACATCGTGGATACGAATGCCAGGGGATGGTGCTGTTGTTCGGGGCGCTGCTCCCCCTCCTCCTTCAATCTGACTGTGGGATCTCTTCTGACCCCCAGTCCTTGCCACAAGCCTCTGAATGGTGATCTCATGCCTGCGGGTCGCCGTCAATATCTCATCAAAAGTCTGGTAATTGTGCCCCTCTATCAATTGCAAGAGCTCAAGATGAAACCCTTGCTGGAACCTCATCGCCCTCTGGCGCTCCGTTGCTACCATCTCTGGGGTAAACCTACTCAATCTGCAGAACTCCGCTGCGTAAGCATCTACAGTCTTGCCAGCCTGTCTGAGGTTGATAAACTTCTGTTGTAGTTCAAACTGCGCCACAACTCCATAATACTTCGTCTTGAACCTTGTGGTAAAATCGTCCCAAGCCACAGGACGTCTGATGCCTACTTCCTCTGCTTCCCACCAATCACGTACGAGATCCTGAAGTAACAACTTTACTAGATCCACACGTTCTTCTGTCGGTACCTTAGCGGCTGTCAGGATAGCCTCGATATCCTTAAGCCATGCATCTGCTGAGATGGCATCCTCCGTGCCCTCGAAACGGCGGGGGTTGTACTTGCAAAACCGGGCTGACGCTCCTGAATCTGGCCTCGCCCCTCTTTCCAATGCTGTCTGTAATCCTTGGTTGAGTAGTACATTCTGCTCCTGCAACTGAGCGTGCATACGCTGCTGGGCTAACATCTGGTGTTGCTGAGTGGCTATCATCCCTCTCATGATCTCTAGAAGGGCTGGTGTGTCCACTTGGGTAGGCGGAACTGTTGGTGGGGGTGGAACATCCGGATACTACGACCCAGCTGCTGGTTCCACGATCACTTCTTCCTGGGTAGCCTCCTGAGGTGAGACTGGCCCTTGTTGCTGACCAACAGGGTCAGGTTGTCCATGTTGCTCTTGTTGTTGTTGTCCAGCTCTGACCGATGCGGACGAAGTGCCCCTAAGAAAAGGGACAAGAGAACAATCAAACGACCGGACATGAAGGACCAATGAAGTCAAAGGATACCGGAATGTCAAGCGAGAGTTAAGAATAACGAACCAGGAGATCAAGGGGGAACATGTGTGGTTGAGACATCCTATAAATCAAAACATCCCACAAGTCTGAAATCAGACCTGCATGGGCCACCACTAAAACCTTGTCACGCCCCAGAACCAGAATACTTGAGAGCGGGGGAGTGACTCAGCCAGCTACGTATTACGGGTAGATGAATACCGTATAATACGATCAATGCTGTCTAACCAGACGAGGGGGTGCATACTACATAAACGTCTTACTATGGTCATTTCACATCTATTGTCTCAATCATTCAAACAAGAAACAAAAATATAGAACATGTAAGGTAAAGCAGTAAGACGTCCCAAACGCTCAGTCAAAATGTTCTTGAGATCTGGCTTTACAAAATACAGCCAGATGATGTAGTAAATATACACAATTGTTATCAGCTGCAGTCTGACTTAATTACAATTATGCAAAAGTAAGTACAAGATAATCCGACTAACATGTCGGTGCCAAACGGCAAGGTATAAAGTAGATAACAAAACGAGTGGTAAAGTTTAAAGAACCCACTCGAGGCCTCCTGCGATCATTCCTCTAGTATTGACCATCCTGGAGGTAGAAGTACGCTGAGTCCTCGGGAACTGGCTCTAAATCTGGCTATGCAAAACCAGAGAGGTTAGACCTCTAATAGCAAGTACCACAAGGGAGGACGATATGAAGGACTAAACCAGTAAGTAAGAGAATATAATAATAGATCTCTGCTTGCTACTAGGACTCACATCACATCAAGATACTTCGAACCAACCTCCCAACCAAACAAGGACAGAAGTTGGCCCGTCTTGTCCTGATATTCTGATCATCCCAGTTAGGTAACAGAGTATAGTGCACAAACAAATCATCTTGAACGGCCAATCAACTCCTACGGCTTGCTATTATGAGTTCCAAGTTATCCTGGAATAATGCAATAAAGATTTCTCAGTTCTTACTATGGACAAGCAAGACTAGTCGATCCAATCTATCAATTGTGCCAATCATGAATTAGACGAGTCCCAGCGGGACGCCCGTCATCAATATACAATATACAATAAATAGTATTACCAGATACCGCTCCATGCCCGTGTGGCAGGTTTGCAGTATCTGTGGGGACCAGCCGGCCTGTCGGGTACTACTAGTCCCAAGAGGGCTGCCATGTAAGAACTCGGGAATCCATTCTCTCCATGCAATCATTATTTTTATTTAACTTAATAGTCTCTACGTTGAGTGAAATCCCATGCCGTGGATCATGGTCATTCGGAATGAGTACTTTCGTACGGGGTACGATATGCACAACTCTACAACGATGCCCGTGCGGTTAGGTTGTAGGTCTTACATAGCGTAATGCAACAATCCAAACTAACCACGGAACAATCGTACCTTGACCATAAAGTACACATGCTTCTTTTATAGTAAAATAAATAAATAAATTGAAGTCTGCATGTGTGCCTGTATGTCAATATTCGAGATTAGCCAGTCGATTACAATAGTTCATTTCATGAACGTATCTCATTCATTCAATTCAATAAGACGACTAGCCAGCATCTTAGTTCCATCTAGGAACGCATGATCAATAATTAATCAAGATAACAATCAATGTTAATTAATGCCAAATTCTGAAAATAAACATTGGGAAATAAATAATGTTTGGGAAATAAAGAATCTCATGCGCTGTGGGAAATGATTGGGAAATAAATAAATCTCATGCACTGTGGAAAATGATTGGGAAATAAATAAATCTCATGCACTGTGGAAAATGATTGGGAAATAAATAAATCTCATGCACTGTGGGAAATGATTGGGAAATAAATAAATCTCATGCACTGTGGGAAATGATTGGGAAATAAATAAATCTCATGCACTGTGGGAAATGTTTGGAAAATAAAGAATCTCATGCGCTGTGGGAAAGGTTGGGAAATAAATAATATCATGCGCCTGAG
Organism: Iris pallida; assembly: GCA_029216955.1. Taxonomy (NCBI): domain Eukaryota; kingdom Viridiplantae; phylum Streptophyta; class Magnoliopsida; order Asparagales; family Iridaceae; genus Iris; species Iris pallida. The sequence goes on along the minus strand of JANAVB010040216.1, from coordinate 4,521,374 downwards.
AGAAATGATTGGGAAATAAATAAACTCATGCGTTGTGGGAATGCGACTGTGAGAAATAAATATCATGCGCTGTGGAATAAGATTGGAAAATAAATAATCCATGCGCCTGAGGAATGAGATTGAGAAATAAATATCATGCGCTGTGGAATAAGATTGAGAAATAAATAATCCATGCGCCTGAGGAATGAGATTGGGAAATAAATAATCTTATGCGCCTGAGGAATAAGGTTGAGAAATAAATAATCCATGCGCCTGAGGAATGAGATTGGGAAATAAATATCATGCGCTGTGAAATAAGATTGGGAAATAAATATTCCATGCGCCTGAGGAATGAGATTGGAAAATAAATAATCTCATGCGCCTGAGGAATAAGGTTGAGAAATAAATAATCCATGCGCCTGAGGAATGAGATTGGGAAATAAATATCATGCGCTGTGGAATAAGATTGGGAAATAAATATTCCATGCGCCTGAGGAATAAGATTGGAAAATAAATATCATGCGCCTGAGGAATGCGGCTGTGGGAAATAAATATCATGCGTTGTGGAATAAGGTTGAGAAATAAATAATCCATGCGCCTGAGGAATGAAGATTTGATGCGCTGTGGGAATAAAGATTTCCATGCGCTGAGGAATGAAGATTTGATGCGCTGCTGTGGGAATAAAGATTTTCATGCGCTGAGGAATGAAGATTTGATGCGCTGTGGGAATAAAGATTTTCATGTGCTGAGGAATGAAGATTTGATGCGCCGCTGTGGGAATAAAGATTTCCATGCGCTGAGACTGTCCTTCTTCTCCGAATTTCTGAGAACAGAACCATGGGAACCATGGAAGACATTGCTTCCAAGCTTCATAAATCCTTCATCCCAAGCCCAAATATGGACTTCCATAGGTCAAAATTGGGTAGAACGAAATTCTCTACAACATGGAACCATCAAAACTTGAAGATAACAAAGTTTACTAGATCAAAACCTAAGAAATCCAAAAATGTAACAAACTTAGATCTACAACAAACCAGCCATGGAAAGTGAAAATGCTAAGTACTAAAGAGGCTTAGAATCAAGTAAGGAGGATGATGGAACAATAATAATGGGGATCCATTAAGAAGCAAGTTGGTACTTGCCTATCTCTTCTAGGTTGGTGGGAGAGTTATGAGGAAGAAGAAGAGTAATGGTGAAGTAATGAAGAGAGAGAAAGGAGATGGACTTTAAATGGAAAGGGTGGTGGTAGGTGGGGGTTTATTTCGGTTCATGATGAACCAACATAATTAAACCAATCTGAGCCGAACCCATAGCAAAGCTAAAGCAGAGTATAAAAGCAGAAAGTAAAGTGCAGAAATGAAATTGCAGGAAATTAATTAACATGAAATTAAAGGAATTTAAATAAAGAGCAATACATGATAAATATAAAATATTTACATTTAAACAGTACATGCATTCTAAAAATACGTATTCTGGGAATGGGAAGTGACAATTTCATAGATGATTATATGATATTTTTTATTCATTTAATTCGTGTGGATGAGATTAGTTATGGTTCTACTATATTTTACAGCTTACGTATATTTATTATACGGCTGACATGTCTACGTTCCTAGTTATACGTATTTTGGGACTGGGACGTTACAGTCTCCTTCACATTCAGATTATTAGGGTCCTTCTTCTTGCTATGGGAAGCCGCCTGCTTTTCCCTTGGTTCTTTGGTTTGAACCAAATTGGCGTTAGCCAATTGTTTGGACACTGCGCCCACCTTCAGTTGAGCCCTCATTTGGTCTTCAATATAGACTTCCTACAGGAGATCTTCCAAACTGATCTCCAACTTCTTCCAATGCATATTTGCATAGAACTTGCTCCACCCAGCAGGGAGCTTAAAGATGATCCCTCCAACAACACACTTTTCGGGGAAGGACATCGCCTCGTCTTCCAACTTCTGTCGCAGCTTCAGGAACTCCTTCACCTGCGACATCATTGGCTTCTCGTCTTCAAAGAACCACTTGTGATATTATTCAACTAAAAATATCTTGCTCCGGTTCTTTTCATCTTCGTACAGTTTCTCCAGAGACTCCCAAATCTCTCTGGCAATAGTCTTCTTTGAATATGATTCTGCAAGTGAGTCTTCCATAGCATTTAGTATCATAAGCCTACAAATGCTATTGTCCCTTCTCCATTTGACCTGGTTCTTAGTAGCCGCAGAAATTGTGGCTGCAGATCCAGTTTTTGGAATAGTAGGTTACTCCTTAAAAACTACATGATCAACGTCAGTCTTTCTTTTTCAGATTTGATAGTGTTCACCATCAAATTGCTCTAACTTTGTGAAGTTATAATTGATTAGCGAAGCACTAAAGTTTTCCATCTTGAAAAATCAAGCTTTGAGATTGTTATTTCCGGGGCATAATTTTTGATAAAAAAACTGATAAATAAACGATTGTAAAAACAACATTTCAGTGCAACGCTTCAAAGAAGGTGCACAACAGAGATCCTCGGAGAATTCTGGGTTACAAAAATCTAAAAATATTTTGTAACAGCAACAAAGAATGTAGTACTTCTAAAAAGAAGGTACAAATTGAATTGCTAGCAGCAGCGATGACATGTGATGAAGTGGATGGAAGAACAGTCTGCTGGGGTGAATGATCACCATTGCTCAAAGCGCGATTCATCCCACACGAACAGCTTCCAGGAACCAGCAAGTTCGATAGATAACTTTGGAACACTCCTCTCTTCTGACTCCTCGGATGGCGCACAGACTCCTGCACTAAGTGGCGCTGGTGCTCTGCTTCTCTTCTCTTTCAAACTCTGTGGAATTCGTAAGGAATATGTTATGAACACTTGTATGCTTATGTACCGAAAGAGAGAGAGAGAAGAGAAACTTTTATAGTCCCGCTTTGTAACCTCTCAGTTAGCAACAAGTTCGGGATGTAGAAAAAATCATCCTGAACATGCTGTAACTGCTCAATCGTGCACAGACACGATCTGAGTTAAATGGCACACATAGTGCACAAGCTGCGCCACATGCGCACCATGCGCACAGTGCCACCAGTGCAATCTGTGCTACCTGCGCCACACGCGCACCGCACGCACAATGCAACCAGCACAATCTGCTCACCGCGCACCAACCGTCGTGCAAACTGCTGCACCATCTGGCAGCACCAACTGGCATGCCATCTGGCCGTGCGTTGGAACAGCGCCACGAGCGCAACTTAAGCGCACTATGCACCTAGCGACGATGCTGTCGTGCTAAGTGCAAAGTACGCCAACAAAATGCCACATTACGCCTCATGAGCCTGAGTCCGAGTCCGAGTCGCTAAGTCCCTACGGGGCTTAGCTCTAATGGAATAAGTTCCAAGAGCAAAAAAGCATTAAGCTTTACTATGGAGACTTAACCTTACCTCCTAATAAAATCACCCACATGGTTCCCTCCTTAGGGTCACTACCCCATGTGCATATCTCAACAACACATACCAAGTATATATGTTGAGATACCTCATGATGCTTTTGCAATGTGGGATTAAACTTCACTAGCATATTGAGAGCAAGCTCTCTACATGTCAAGAAAAAGCTCCAACATCATATGGTCAGATCAGTTAGCAGGCATCTCTCCAATTCATGGAGAGAACATTAGAATATAGTCAAATGGATCCTATAGTAGTATCCCAAGGGCACTTCTAGAAGGCTTTCTTTTGGGAGTGATGAGCCAAAGTTGATGGAATATGTCGATGTTGATATGGCTGGGGATGTGGACACTAGAATATCGACATCAAGCTAAATGATGATGTTCGCAGGGGGAGCAGAGTCGTGGTAGTCGTGGTTGCAGAAACGTATTGCTTTGTCTACGATGAAAGCCGAGTTTACTGCAGCGACATAGCCATGCAAGAAGCTATTGTCACTATTGACGTTTATGTAGGAGTAATATGTCTTAGTATGCAATATTCTTCTCAATAAAAATCCAACATTTAATAATAGGTCCAAATATATTGCGACTCTGTATCATTGGATGCGAGATACTGGAGGAGAAGAATGTTGAGCTTGAGAACAAGCTCCTCCACATAGTCAGGAAGAAGGATATTTGTTTGGGTTGAGTTCCCTTCCTATGTGGAGAACATCCTGGAGTGTGACGAGTGTCATGCATCCGTGTGTCTAAGAAGCTTAGGAAGTCAAAGGTGACAGACATGGCTCAATTTGGAGTCATTTCGGAGACGTAGTCGTATCATAGGCTGCCACATACCCGTGCATATGCCGCTAGTATAACACAAATGATAAAAACTGTCCATAGAATATGGATGGGTTTTTTGTGCTCACTAAGCATACTGTTGGGCCCAGGCTCAGCAGGTTTTGGGTTTGGGATTTAAGGGTTTTGATCAAATCCATCGATCATGATTGTTTCAGAATTGGGAAGATGACCTAATTTCAAATATACAAAGGTTGAGATTTCAAAAGGAGGTTATGCAACTTTCAAGAAGGAGAAGGAAAACATTCGAGGAGAACCACACTGCTTCGTTTCCTGTTCTCGCTTTCAGTAAACCTTATACATATACATTGTAATATATTCTTGCTTTTGGTAAACCTTATACATATACATTGTAATATATTCTTATTCATCAGAGTAGTTATGGTGATCCAGTTTGGATTACTGGAAGAAGTTGGGGTAGACAAATATTTATTCTATTACTGGAGTTTTTCCAGATTGAACTCCGATCGTTCCGTAATTTTTTTTTTCCTCCCTGGGTTTTCCAGGTAAATATTATTGTGTTTGTTTTGTTTTGCAGCAATATTGTACGTTTACAGAGTTCTACAATTTAGTTCAGTCTGCACAGGTTTCTATTGGTCGGAAATGATAATATTCTGTTCTGTTACGCCACTCTGTTCCCATCATGTCTCACTACAGATGAAACAATACGGGGAAATGAGTCTGAACTGATCAGAAGTTTATCTTTTGCTTCCATGTACTTTTGCTGTTGTTGAATACTGATGCTTAGCCAAGTAGCAATCTGTTATATATACATATCATTCTGTTCAATATACAAAAATCATATTGGATAAAGTCTGTCGGAAGCTATACAAAAGAAGGAACTGAAGCACAAGCATTGGTGACCTGTTGGTCCATTATCAAGACAATATTGGTTCCTTCAGTAACATATCACTTTTGACATAATCAATCTGCTCTAATAAAAAAGCAACACTGAAAGTTTTAATGAACATTTTTTCAGACATATTTCTCTTCTAAAAGAGCGAGCATGCAAATATCTAGAGCAGTTTTTGTTTCCCAAAACATCAGGAAAAGAACATAACATATCCCATTCCTAAAACAAAGAATCAGTTGGTCGCCTACTGGTGAAGAACAAGTAACATATCATTCTTCTGAAAGATACACAAAATCATCTCCACAAGTATAATCCTCTTGTTCAGAAGTAGAATCCTCATTCGATTTGATGCCACTAATTGTGAGATTAGTCAACTCCTCCACAAGTGTAGTTGTGTTCCCAGTGCCTTTAGATCTAATGCCAGCCAAATTCTCCAGATTCTTCTCTAATTCTGAGATTCTGTCGACTAGTTGTGGAACAACACCCATTCGCTCTTCAAATTTTGTCATTCGTTGTTCCATCTTCATCATTCCTTCTTCAAATTTTGTGTTGAATTGCTCCAATATCTGCATCAATCAATCCCAGTTACTTTTCGTATTTCCTTTTAGAAAATTACGCACTAATGAGTCTAAATGACACTTATATAACTATATAAGTAAAACCACCTTAATAGATCAAAAACATTCAAAACAACAGGGAGGCAATATGTAACTTTAATGAACTTCCTCGATTAGTATTTTAAGTTCGAAGAAAAAGTTTGCAGTTTTAGTACTAAAAGGAGTAGTTTTAATTGACACTTATAAAAACTCGAAACAACATGCAGTAATGTGTAATATGGCCTTGAAACAAATAAGGTGCTGTAAGCAAACCGCAGGAAGGCAATATGCAAACTATTAGTTGTAAAAATAGATACGCATGAACATACACAACTTACCTGAGAAAACCTTTGTTGTTGCACCTGTGATAACTGCTCCTGTGAGCGTTTCCTGCTGATAACTCCATCGGCGCTATGAGCCTCGTAAGGAGCAGTCGGAGTTGCTGCACCAGGTTGCTTCGATCCACGACTGCTTAAAGGAGGCCCACGACTGCTTAAATGAGGCCTCGGCACTTGACCTATAGGACCTAGAAATGGTAGAGGTTGAAATGTAGGTGCTGGAATTACACATGGTTGAAGTTGGTGTTGCGAGAGCACTTGATGCACCAGTTCTCTGTCTCTGTCTTTATGAAACTGCAGCTGTGCTTCCTGTAGATTGTCATGCTGTCCAGGTTAAATATAGACAGAATTGTATTACAAAATATTACATATAAATATTAAATATAGCCAATCTATATGTATGAAAAAAAATTTAAAAGGGAAAGGTTACCCAAACTTACCGGACAAAATTTTGGTTGGGGTCTACCAGGAACTGGGCCAGTAAGAGGCAGATGAGCATCATTCCAAATATGTGAAATCCCCATATTTCCAACCTGTTGCAAAATCACAACTTCACACCAACGTTGGAATAAACATGTAACGCTTAACCCTCACTATAACTCTGAAATTTTGTGCAAGAAAATTTTATCGTCCTATAAGAGCAACGCCATATGGGGATTAAAACAAAATCTACCATAAAACAATCCTTCTACAGAGCCATGTTAATGGGCACATAAATAATAAATATGATGTAGACTTCTAGAAGTAGAAAAGTATTACATCTTGGCTATAACTAAAAAAAATGCATCGGAGCAACATTATTAAATTATTACTATTATCTTTTATTTGTTGAGACTAAAGAGTGGGGAATATTCTCCAAATATTCCGTATTCCATTAACGATAATAGATGGAACAAAGACTCAAGTACAACAACTTCTATATAATGCGGCTTCGAACCGGCTAAAAAAATGAACCGTCTAAGCTATATGTATATCATCAATCCTTTAATTTTAAAAAAATAAGAAAAATTATAATTTTAATAACCAAATACTCTTTATTTTTCTCTTTCTTCCGCATAATCGAATATCCTCTCTTATCACATATATCCATAACAAATTAAAATTAAAGTTCTGTAAATTTAAATTTAAATATAAATATATAATAAATCTTAATTAAAATTTAAATATTTAAATTATATTTTGATAAAAATAGAAAGAAGAAAATTTATTTTAAGGTAATTTTACTAGTTCTCATAATTCATGAGACAAAGACCCAAGTACAACATTCTCCAAAATGCAAGGAAGAAAAGAAAGCCACGACAATATGTCGGCTGTTCATCTTTACAAGGGGCGTCTTGCCCCAAATTTTAAAAATTAATTAATTTATGAAATATTTTCTTATGTTTTATTTTCTTGGTTGGATAAATAAATTCTCAAAAAAGTTTTGTACTTTAGATTGTACGATACTAGTATCCTCGTGTCGTTCAAGCTATATTTAAAATTCAATCCCCTTTAATTTTAGATGATAGTTCCGCCACTGTCTTTATTGGTTACATCTTCTCTTCAATAAATCTCTCCTCCACAAACATCCTTTGTTGATTGTTAGACTCTCGCGGCAGCAAATCTTTTTAAACTTCCAACAAACCTTTACGGCCACAAAACCCCTATTGTCCAACAATGAACCTTGGACCTTGGTGGATTCACAAATTCATAAATACTCGCCCAAGATCCCAAGCATTATAATTATTATCTAATCTGTTGCCATCGCCATTATCAGTATAGTCCTCAACTAAAATTTAAATTACATCCATACACATAAAACCATCCATCCAAAACCAACCAAAAGGGACGAGATAAAAATAAATAAATAAATAAATAATAATAATAATAATAATAATAATAATAATAATAACTAGGGAGGTGAACCTGAACCTTGACTTGCGAAGATGGAGAAGATGATGGTAATTTTGGAGTTGTTTTTTCCATGACTCCCACTTTCCTTCCTTCCATTGCTACTCTCAATACAAATAAATAATAATAATACTGAAAAGAGAAGATAAATTTATAGGCTTCGTGGATCCCTTTCCTTCTACTTTTATAGATACCGTGCATAATGTATATTTATAAGATATCTATGATTTATTCCAAAATAAAATAAAAAAATCTTTCATCTCAATCAAATCTTTAAATTGATTGTTATCAGTTAATATTACGTTTGTAGGTACCAGGTCTTAATAGTAGACATAGGTACTCAAAGTGGCTAAAGGTTAGGGTCAACGCAAATTCTGTCTAACTTGAAGCCGGATCTGATGCACACGTTTAGACCAGTGTTTTAAAAACCCGACCGGACAGGACCGGGCCAGACAGACCGGTTGAACCGATCAACCCGTGTACCAATAAATTTTTCGGACTAGTTTAATATCAACCCACTGTTTTTTTTTTTCCAAAAATAGGTTTCTTTTTTATAATCCGATCGACCCGGCCAGTTAGACCACTAAATCGTCTAACCCTGTTGAATTTTAAATCGGTCTGAATCTGACTTTTCTAATTCAACTTTTTTGTTAGCTTTTGACTTTTGGCTTGGACATTACATGCAATAAAAGCTTACATATATGATTCTTGACTAATTTTAGCACAAGTAGTATATGTATAGTTGTGTACTATGTAATGTATTCAAATAAAATTATAAGCCTATACAATTGGTTTAACCCGGGTTAAACCACTGGTTGAACCGGTTTGACCCAACCCAGTGTCCTCATCGGGTCGATCTCCGGTCCGATTTTTAAAACATTGGTTTAGACTTTGAGAGATGATTAGGAATTATACTATGTAACTCCACCTTCTTCGCTCTTTTAAACTATTATATAACTAAACATATATCCAAATTCCTGAAATTATATCTGGAGATGTAACCTCTGTTTCTAGATTTTCAAAATTTATTTTTATTTATTTTAAATTTTGTGTCTAAAAGTAATTTATCTTTGAAACTTTGTATAAAATATTTTATTATTTTCTGCCTCTAAAAAATTAGTAGTTTGAATAATACTAATTAGTTTTAATAAAAACAATTTTCTTTAAATTTTATCATTTGAAATTATAAAGATATTAGTTATTATTTTAGACTTTCAAAAGTTTAAAGTTTGGTTTTAAAACCATAAATATTTTGATCCAAAAAAATATTTGCTTTAGATTAATACAAATATGCTTTAAATTATTTTTGAAGATATTGAATATTATTTTAAATATTTATGGTGACTAAATATTGACTTAAGATTTAATTGATGTAGTTTTGAAGACTTATTAGATTAAGTTTGATTAATTTTAAATATAGAAAGGATTATGCTTAAATCTCTTTTGTATCCTCGTATAAATCTTTACTATGGTAACGGATAGCAGCAGTGTCACTCTCGTTTTTCGTTATACGTATTTTTTTGGATACGTATACGAATTTCTGACAATTGTCATGTCACGACCCGCACCCAGTGTAAGGGTACAAGTGCGTAACAACATCCAGCCTACGCCGCGGAATCGACGGTAGAACGCTGTTCTAGGTCACTATCTAAACCAACTCACGCAATTATATAATGTACTTGTCTTAAATCTCAACTCCGAATGGAGGACAAGTATAGAAATAATATAACTCAATCACAGTCTAAGCACGATAGGATAACACAGAATTCTATAACTAAAAGAAAATAAATAAAAACTACTAAATAATAGTATCTCAAAACAACTAAAAATAAGTCAACTCTCAAATTATTTCAACTCAAGTTCTAGTAAAGAAATCTAAAACAATCTACTAAACTAGACTCCCGATCACTCCTGAGAGTCGGGGACAAAGGTAGCTAATCCCTCTCGAGATCCATAGTGAGTAGGACATGCATCCTCAGGGCTAATATCTGTAATATTTTCAACAGGTCAAGTCAGGACAGGAACGAATACATCTCATCAAGTAAATCCAAGTAAATGACAAAGATTATAAAACAATTATAGACAGTTATATTGATGAAGCATGGAAGTTCGAGACAGTTTAAGATGTAAAACAATAGTAAAAAAAACAAGGAAAGTAAAAGATGTGAAACAAAATATCATGTCAATGAATTGTAAACAAAAGCTAACTGAACTAGAATAATGTGATATGAGTCCAGTGGTACAATATATGTCAAGTGTGATTCCAATCAATGATTCAAGTAGGGAGATTTTTTAACGGTTCTTGTGATGATTCCAGTAAGATTCTTGTGGTAATTCTAGTAAAGATTCTTGACAATACTCGCAGTGTGTTTTAAAATACTGAGAACGACATGTAAACGGCTAGGGGTAATCCGGCACATCACACACTGGCCAAGTATGGGATGGCTATCATTCTTATATAATTCACAGGGAGGTGGTTCGACTATTCAGGAATGTTTACATGTCTACTCAAGTATTTCTCCGTCCGACAAATATGAGTGAATCCATAACACGACACGTAAATCGAGAACAAATCTAGCTAGAACATGAAGGTGCTTGTAGGTGCTTCATATAGTGGTTCTTGTAATAGAGACTAGACAAGTAGGTATGTGTGTCGTATACATGAAATCCCAGAAATATCAATTCGTGTTTGTAACCGAGAATCAAATAGAACTGACTAAAACTGAAATATAGAAATTGACAAGTAAATAAAAGAACTATCAGAGAATGTACTCGCCTGGTATTCCGAATGTCTGATGAGAATATGAGTCCAAACTGGAGTTACAAAGTCCTATTTAGAACAACCATAGGTTATAAATTGTTTAATATGAAATAAGAATAGCCTACAATGCATTCTAAATAATTTTAGATCCTTCTATTTTAGATCCTTCTAGGTCAAAGTCAACCCTTGGTCAACTCTAGTCAACTCTGGTAAACCCTGGTCAAACCTGGTCAACTATAAGTCAACTAGTCCATCTACCAATTTTTTAGGTCAAACACAAGTTATCAAGTCATTCTAAGTCTGTTTGAGTCGATTTGGATCAAGTTTGACCCAAAGTTGACTTTTGTCAACTTGATCAACTTGCTAGTCAACTCGACCAAATTAGGCTCATTGGGTCAATCCTAAACTGACTCATTAACCCTTATACTATATCTATTAGCAATCACAACATATATATATATATATATATATATATATATATATATATATATATATATATATATAAAATATATATATATATATATATATATATATATATATAGGCATACAAGGAAACGAAAAAAAGAGTGTGTGTGTGTGCTAGCTGTTGTCGAGGCTGCTGTGGGCTAAAACTGAGATTAACTTTTATATATATATATATATATATATATATATATATATATATATATATATATATATATATATATATAACTATATATATATATATATATATATATATATATATATATATATATATATATATATATATATATATAACTATTCTAACATAAGGAAGGTTTATATATGTAACCTATACATATAGGAAACATAGGGAAAATGAGCGAGGGTGTGAACTGTGGTGCTAAGAGGGTTGTTGTTATAGGCACAATCTGAGAATAACTTCTCAAAAACCCTTATCCATATATTTAAGTCTATATATATATATTGACATACTATATATATATATATATATATATATATATATATATATATATATATATATATATATATATGAATTTATATATGAATTTATATATATATATATATATATATATATATATATATATATATATATAAATTCATATATAAATTCATATATATATATATATATATATATATATATATATATATATATATATATATATATATATATATATAGGGTCGTTCTACAATACATCCGCTGGAAATGGATGTATCGATACATCCGAAATCTGGACCGTTGGATGTTGATCCAATGGTTCGGATTGAATAATAGTGTAGAAACATCATTTAATGCTGATTTAGACTTTTGACCTGTTGGTAACTTGCTTTAGCAGGTCATTCTTCACTTTAATTTTTTCAATGAACACCATAAATTAAATCATATTTACTCTCTCAAAAGTCCATCCAATTTAATATTTCATAATTTTTTTTGGTTACAGGCCGTCGTGGTGGTGGTGTTGCTGGTTGTGGTGGAAAGAGAAACGGAGATGAAGAAGGAAATAAGAATCGGTCCGGATCACGTCGAACGTCGTCGAGCCCTCCTAGAACAACGAGGCGTACCAGCTGCGCCGAGAAGAATCGGTCCGCTTCGCGTCGGACGTCGTCGAAACCTCCTCGAACAAGAAGAAGTACCAGCGACGCCGCTCTAATTTTATTGTCCATGCCATTGTCAGAAATCTTATTTTTCATCTAATAATTTTATATTTTGTTAATAAAGCTACATGTCACGGTGGTGGTGGTGAACTGAGGAAACCTGCTTCTGAGGTCGGGCGGATCATCTGCTCACTTATTTAAAAAAAATCTGTATTGATCGGACGAAATATTTTTTACTTTTCTAGTGATAATTTTTTCGAAGAGAATATTTTATTTGGACGGTGAATGGCCATTCTCTTTGCTTTTAACACGGCGAATAGACGGAGAATGGTCATTCTCTTTGCTTTTCACACGGCGAATGGACGGAGAATGGCCGTTCTCTTTGCTTTTAACACGGAGAATGGCCATTCTCAAGGAGAATGGCCATTCTCCGTTCCTTTAACATGGAGAATGGCCATTCTCCGTTCTTTAAAAATGGAGAACGGACACTCTCTGTGCTTTTAACAAAGTATGGTACATTTAGGACTGGAAATGTTCAAGTATCTCATATTTTTTCACCAAATATTTACAGTATTTTTAATATCATTTACCATAGTACATTCATTTAATATTAAATTATTTTCAAGAAAATCCGAATATCATTTTATCAGGCTTCCACTGTATGGCTGAACAAAATTTCTTGCGAATGTTTGAATATAATTAACCTATTATCAAAGAGAATTTTTTTTACATTACATTATGCATTACACTGGCATCGACTTCATACTGATGGCATCGATGTACTGATGGCAATAACAAAGGATGAACATGCAGGATTACAATTATGTTTCCGCAAAAACAAGGGATGAACAGGCATGATTACAATTTTGCTTCAGCAATAACAAGGGATGAAGAGGCACTGGCATCGAATTCATACTGATGGCATCGATGTAATAATTTTTTACATAAAGTAAAACACATTACAATCAAATAAAGTTTCAGTGATCCCAGGAATGCATCCGTAATGAGGCCACCTGTAAACCCTAGCAATGCACCCAGGACTCATGAAATCTGTGATGGGCATCTGCAAATCAAAAGAATACACCAAAATATCAATATCATTTATGAAGGCCAACTGCCAACAAAATAAACGCTTCAACCAAAAAATCATAATCAAATTAAGTATACTTCATTCCAAGTCCAATAAACTACATAATTCACGTTACAGTAATCTGCCCAATCCACGTTACAGTAATCTGTCCAATCCACGTTAGTAATTCAACATAGAACCTGCATAATTCACAATACAATAATCCAAATAAATATCAGACCTACTCTAAATTCAAGACCATATTACATTTTCAAAACAAATTACGAACTATGCACTTAGTACAAGCGAAAAGTTTAGTCTTACAATATTTCAAACACAAAATTTAGTTTGTCCGCCATGACCAACAAATATTCAGAACCATATTACAAGTCAAATATTACATCCAAATTGAAATAAGAGACATTCAAAACTCAAAAGATGAATCTTCATAGCCGTCTCCATCTTCTTCTTCTTGTTTCTTTTTCTTTTTTTCCTACTTCTTCTTTCTCAAAATATCCTTCACCTACACCTTGAGGGACGGATTAAGAAAAATTATAGTCAGTATTGACTCACTTTATATATAGAAATGACATCCAGAAACATAAATAGAATATCAAAGTGATGGCTAGCATTAAAGTGTCAATGTGCACAGTGTGTATTTTTACATAAGAGTTTGGGCTAGCCCCATTTACCTTCTTCACGAGGGAAAGAAAATCTTATTCTTGGTCAGCAAATTCAACCTCTATCTTGTTAATCTTATCCAGAATCAATTTCTGGTTGTCGGATATAGTCTTCATCTCTTTTAAGATATTCTCAAAGTTTGCAGCAACAAAATTGTATAGGTCATCAACCCTGTCCTTAGTGTTTTTGATTCCATAAGTTGATGGTTTTCTAGATGTTGATGGTTTGCTTGCAGCTGCTGCCCGTTTTCCAAACATTCGAGTGAAGGTTAGTTTTCTCATGGGGCCTTTGTTTTTAATATAAACATCCCCTGCTAAGCTTGGGACATAATGTTTATTAGCCATCGAGCATACAAATCCTCTGAAAGGGATAGCTGTCCTTGCAGTTGGTTTTCCCACGAGATGCATCATTCTACTGAACATGTAGGAACCTATATCCATCCTTTTTTTCTTTCCCATATAATAAAGAAATTTTACTCTTTCGGGATGGATGAAAAACTCATGTCCAGTAGGGTTGAGTGTTTGAGATACGTAGGCATGCAACAATTTATACAAAGTTTTTAATTGATCTTTGTATACATTTTGATGGATCTTGGCACCCATCGAAACACCTGTAATCTCATGAATTGCATCCGTCATGGAAACATTATCAATATCTTTTATATCAAACTCAGGAACTGGATCAATCCATAAAATTCGTTGATGACAGCAGCATTTACCCTAATCAGTTTCCCTCTCAGAAACACTAGTGGTTGATCCTCTTCTTTTTCTTTAATTTCAGCCGGAAGATTTGAGTAAAATTCTCTTACTATTGTTTGGGAGATTTTTTCAAGACAGGATTTGTTCAGTTTCTCCAATTGATAGAATTTCAATATATCCAGGAAAGCTTCGTCTTCGACATCATCCATCTTAATTGATCTTTCAGGCATAACAACCTTTTTTCTTGAAATATTTAATGCAAATGTTCTTAGTTTTTGAGTCTTTAAATTTTTTTACCTCCTCTCCAGCCTGGGACTTATTTAATGATTTCTCTTCCTCTTCATTTTCATCTTCTGATGAGGATTCAAAATCCACAGAGTATGCTGATGACTCTGTATCCGTTGCCACCTTAGCCTTCGCTTGAGTACGCCTTCGATCTTTATAAGTTGAGTCTTCCGATGACTCTGTATCGAAGATAGATTTTCCGATCTTTGTCGAGCAATGAGTGTTTTTAGCCTTTTTTGCACGTGGCTTGGCTGCCGCCTCCGCCTTCATCATCGTTGCCGCCGCCGCTGCTTCCGCCGCTGCCCTTTCGGCCTCTGCCCTAGCGACCATAATCTTGGTTTTCGCCGCCCTTGCAAGTTCTATCCTTCGGGCCTGTATCGCATCCCTTTGTGGATTCTTCCCCTTCGGCGACGGTCGTTGTTTCTTCGGCGGCATTTTGATTAAAAGAGGGTTTGGGAGAGGGTTTGGAGAAGGAAGAGGGTTTGAGAGAAGTAGAGGGAAAATTCGACCGTCTTATGTGACCTTGGGAAGTGGAAAAAATTAGAATAGTTTTGAATCTTAAATTAAATTTATTACTATTATTACTAGTATAAGACGGTCGAATTTATTACTATTAAATTTAAAAAACTACTTTCCAAAATTAAATTTATTACTATTATTACTAGTATATATCCATGTGAAATTACTACATAAATCTTGGGATTTTGAGACCCTAATTTTAAAAACTACTTTCCAAAATTAAATTTATTACTATTATTACTAGTATATATCCACGTGTTCCGTATAAATTATTGAAAAATTTGGTAGAAAAAATATGGTGGAAACATGTTTATTTAAAAAAATTTGACAACATATTTAAGAATGTGAAGTTTAATCTCAATATTTCCATGTTTCGAATATTTGATTAAATTTTTGAAAATAAGAAGACTATGTACTCGAAAAGAGTAAAATTGAAACACTCAAAGTTGTCCTCTATTTTACTTTGTAATCATATTTAAGATGGATTTGACGGCAAGATTGACGCTGGCAGCATAATCATTCTATGACGTAACAAGTCATTGATGGGGATATCGTCGCGGTATATGGATTTGACGTAACATGATTTTTAATTATAAAGAGCAATGCTATAGTTAGAAAAGGGTGTAAGTTGTAAGAAGGTGTAAAAGTTTGATTGTAGCCGAAAACAAATTGAGTTAACAAAATATTATATTTTCATAAATCCCAGCTTCCTCGTCGGAACATTCTCGGAGAAGTATACAAGAGGAGGACAAAAAAACTGTTAAAAAATGAAAAAAAAGTCTAGCCCTCACTGGCCTCGCGGAGGATCTCCGCAAAGTCCTGCAGGGTGCGCACACCGCCTATGGCACAGGCGGCGAAATGCTTCCCTCTTCCAGAGAATCCGTTCCTCCGGAGTGATTGGCAACAGGTCAAAGTTGGGCACCGGATGAAGAGGTCGAGCGATGACCTCCAGTAACAACCCGTAGGAGGTCAGGAAGTCCGCAGCCGCTGCCAGCCCGTCATGGGCCGGAGGCGGCGTAGAGGGTGCTCCATCCGGAGAGGCTCGGCGACGATGAAGAAGAAGACTCTGGCATGGTTCCAAGCAGATGATATTTTGGAGCCATGTTAAATGTGCAACCTACTCAGATGAATGGGGACCCCTATGTATATATACACGTTCCAAACCGACTCTTCCTATTCCTTATTGGAAGTTGGGGATATAATGCTACAGTTACAACCAATGCTTACAACACTCTTACAACCTTCACCCATTGCTGACATGTGGGCCATGGCCCACATGTCAGCAATGGGTGAAGGTTGTAAAAGTGTTGTAAGCATTTGGTAGTAGACTTAGCATTATTGATGTCTTTCCAGGCTTAGTTGGTTGTGTGCTGTTTGGCTTTTACATGGAAGGCCTAGGTTCGAGTCTGTGTGTTTGGGTTCTGTATAATTTTTCTATTGTTAACATTTTTTGGGTGCTATATATGCTTTTTAACTTAGTATGGAACAATTTTGGGATGTTAATGGCCATTCTCCGTTCCTCTAACACGGAGAATGGTACATCTAGGACGGAGAATTGTACATTTAGGACGGGCGAATGGTACATTTAGGAGGAGAATGGTAAATATAGGACGGGAATGATACATGTAGGACGGAGAATGGTCCATATAGGAGGAGAATGGTACATTTAGGACGGTGGTAGGACGGGATGATACATGTAGGACGGAGAATGGTACATATAAGACGGAGAATGGTACATTTAGGACTGTTCTGTAGGGTTGTGAATTTTAAATAGTTGGCTGTTAGGTTTGTTTTGAATCTATATAAATTGGTTTTGAAGGCTCGTGAAGATGAATTAGTTTGGCTGTTTGGCTGTTAATTGCCATTTCCGTTCCTCTAACACGGAGAATGGTACATTTTGGACGGAGAATTATACATTTAGGACGGCGAAATGGTACATTTAGAACGGAGAATGGTAAATGTAGGACGGAGAATGATACATGTAGGACGAGAAATGGTCAATATAGGACGGAGAATGGACATTTAGGACGGAGGTAGGACGTGATACAACGGAGAATGGTATATATAAGACGGAGAATGTTACATTTAGGACTATTCTGTAGGGTTGTGAATTTTAAATAGTTTGGTTGTTTAGTTTTGTTTTGAATCTATATAAATTGGTTTAGAAGGCTCGTGAAGATGAATTAGTTTGGCTGTTTGGCTGTGTAAAAGATTTTAAAGGATTGTGAAAAAGAAACCAATGTTTTCGTATCGATCACCATTAATTATGGTGAATGGCACTGATACCACTAATATGAGTGGAATTTGCACCGCCAGAATTCAATTTGGATAAGGTAAAATCTGTGTTGGAAAATGGCGAAATCTCTTGGATATGATTACACTGAGATGTTATATAATGTAAAATCTGTGTTGGAAATGTCAAAATCTCAGAAGTGAGCCGTCTTAGGCGTCATTATATCACAGTCCATTTTATTTATAAAAAAATAATCATGTAAAAAATTAGTATTGACAAAAGTAAAAATTTGCTCAAAATGGAGAATCGAACTCATAAAAAATATCTTGTATGTAGACTAGTGAAAATATATATAAAGAAATGCATGCATGCATGCATGCTAATGTTTTCACCATTCACCCCAGGAATGATAGAACATATCTAAATCATTATACCACTCGTACACAGGTTCTCTGGTACTGGGATTATATTATCAAAGGGTTTTTTAAACGTCTGTATTAAATAACAAATTTTCAGAGTTCGTCGTCGAAGATCACGTTGAAGCACCCACGTATGTCGAGCAGGCGAAGACCTTGCAGTTGCATATGATAGATCGCAGCGTGTCTCATTGAACATGCCGAATCCCATATGTAGGTGCTCGAGACGCGGCATCGAATCAGCCACGGCCTTTCCCTCCACCTCGTTTTTGGTGTCCAGCACGAACATGTTCCTGAGCATGAATCCGGAGGGGGGCATGTTCCTACTCAGCTTGACCAGACGGTGGCAATAATTTTGGGCAGAAATTATTCCGTCGACGTGTATAGCGGCAGTAGCTAAGTCGAGTTCTTCTAGCATAGGGAGAAACTCAAGTGTCTCACAAAAGTTTCATCACTCATGTCGCACTTTGGAATGTGCAGCACCCTTAGAAATTTCCACTGTATTATAAAATGGGAAACATCAATAGAGAATTAACAAAAGTATACGTAAAATTTTGTAATAGAAAAAAAAGTATTAGAATAAGACCAAATAAATTTGCACTGGCCTTAAAACATGCAAA
>JANAVB010040216.1:4301891-4480428 GCA_029216955.1 Iris pallida | reverse complement strand
AAGGACGGCCCCGCTCTGCCTTACTCCTGGACGATCGGTACGCAGCCTTGACTCGGGGAAGATCTGCTTGGTCGTTGACGAAGAAATGCCTTATTGCTCTCTCTCTGATTGCTCTCTGGCTCTCTTTCTGGTATATTCTCTCTGACTATGGGGGAAGTCTCTCTGTGTTAACGTATTCTTCTCTGGTTCTTTTTTTGTATATCTCTCTATATCACAAGGGAATGGCACCTTGCTATTTATATAGTGGGATGTGATCGCTAGGGTTGCCAATGATTAGCTATTGGAGATGGCGCGGCTGGGGATTGATCAATCCAGGCCGTTCGTTTCTGATGTGACGAATCAGAACCATTAAGGGTAGATTACACCAAATCCCATTAGCAATTAATGCTGATGGCATAAATCTTCCTTATAATGATTTCTTCATATCTGCGAATAAATCAAATTATTCTCCTGCCACGTGCCCAAGATCATTGGGATTCAACCGATCTTGGATTGCCATAAATCTGAGAGATTGATCGGCTAAGGACACGTGTCCTGAGAGCCAATGGTGAGACTTGAACCGCATGCAAATTGGGCCGCATGAGATTTGGGCCGCATGGATATTGGGCCGCATAAGACTTGGGACACGTGTCAGGGCTGTCTAGGCAGTGGCCCCCTCCTTCAGACTTCTGAACCATATGATGAGCCGCATGGACCGCATAATGGTGTGTCTGCTTGAGCCGCATGGATATGATCTTCTTGAGCCACATAGGGATGATTCCACTCGAGCTGCATGGGACAGCTTCACTCTGAACCGCATGGGAAGTCTTCACTTTAAGCCGCATAAGCACACCCACGTGGCAGGGCCACGTGGCATTTGTTGTTCTCGGGGGATCGTGTCAGAGATTTCTTTCTCTTCCCTAGAGATTCATCATCATGACAGAGTCATAATTACCTGCTTTGGTGTCAGGTCTGTCAACTTTTCAGAGGGGTCAGCCGTCAAAACAATTAATGCAGCATGGATCGGAGGGGAGCACTGTCACGCCACGTGTCTTCTGAGCCGCATGGAATGCCTCCGGCCGCATAGCTCCTTATGCCGCATGACTCCCTGAGCCGCATGCGTTTCTGAGCCGCATGGGTCTTTCGTGGCCGCATGAGTCAATTTCTTTAGTATTTTCTATGCTTCTATAGGACCCCCTTCAAAGTTTTCAATTTGTAAAATTGAAATACTTTGAATAAGAAGCATGGCCGTGCTCTTCTAACCGCATATGAAACCCTGACCGCATAGAGATCTTGGCCGCATAGATTGTTCAGCCGTATAGCTGCTCGCCACGCCATTATGTCATGCATGCAAACCTTTTTGGGGCAGGATCCTAGGAGTTTCTGACCTCTAATTAACTAGTCAGTATCGATAGCCGAAGAGTCGACTACTTTGTACGAAGCGTCGGTCTTGGTCCTCCTTTCTCTATAAATGGTAGGGTATTTAGAATGATTTCTCTCTTAGACTCTTTCTGATTAAGATTTCTGTCTTGCTTCCTTCTTCCAACTGACAAACCACGATGACACCTAGGGCTTCCAAGGCAGTGAAGAAGGTTGTGGCTAGGAGCAGGAAGTCGGCTTCGTCTTCAATTGCCGCACCCCCCGTTCGTCTTGATGTTCATGTTGTCGTCGAAGGTAAGGACTTTGCGGAAGATTGGGTGCTCTGAAACCCTAAAAGATGCTGCTCTGCTGCATTGCTTCGTGCATAATCATTTTGATGCGAGCTTTTTAGATTACGTGGTCCGCATACACATTCTATGAACCGCATGGAATATATTCCATGCCCAAGCCGCATAAGAATTGTCTTTAAACGAGCCGCATGAACACTTCTGAATATCTTCTGACTGTTTTCATCATTTTTTCATCACTTTTTTCTGTCTTTTGGTTCTTATAGTGTCTCCACCGAGTGCTGATATTGCAGTGGTAGAGGATCCGTCGCTTCCTGGCGTCAATCAGGGGCCTTCCTCTGTTAAGAAGAAGACAATGAAAGAAGAATCGGAGCCTGAGAGGGACGACGTCCTCCCCACTGTCGAGACTACTGAGGGTGACACCACTGGGAATCCTGATTCTCCCATTCTGGACGAGGATCTTCCTCAGTTGCACCCTTCATACGTAATGTGGTTGAAGGAGTTGTATACGTATTCTTGTAACTAGGGGTTTGAGGTATCTTGTCTGTAATGAAGAACTTTCCTGTAACCGTATGGATGTAACTGATTTCTGACTGAATGGAATATATATATTTGCTTCACTCTTTTGCTTTATAATAATCCTTTTATCGGGTCATTTTGCGTGGACCCATTGTCCCTAACATACCCTGGTTTTGGATACGGACAATAAGTTTAAAAGAAAGGAACCAATCAAACTGACTCAGAGGTGCTGAGGACATGGTGAGCATGAGGGTCTCTTTGACAGGGGGGGTACATAGAACAACTCAGAGGTAATAAGGACATGGAAGTTCTATGTAGGGGTGATTTGTTTTTGGCAGAAGTGGAACGACTCAGAGGTAATGATGACATGGCCGTTTTGGACGTTTGTGGATCGATTACCCTTTTTGTGCACTGGGAGTGTGGGTATTAGATCATGAGGGGGGATCTCCTTCGGGAAGGAAGTTCAGAGGTATGATCATACATAACTTCCTACCTGAAAGAGTGACCGGGATGTGAGTTCAGAGGCACCATCGGGTACATGACTCGAGAATCTGGATAATGGTGAGTGTGAGTTCAGCGGTACCAGCGGGTACATGACTCAAAAATCTAAAAAAACTATGAGGGTGAGTTCAGTGGTATCAGCGAATATATGACTCGAAGATCTGGAAAATGTTAGAATCAAAGTGTAAGTTCAGAGGTACCAGCAGGTACATGACTTGGGAATTTGGGATATGTTTATGGAAGAAGGGCATGAGTTCAGCGGTACACGCGGGTACATGACTCGAAAATTTGTGAATGTTGGAATCAAAGTGTAAGTTCAGAGGTACCAACAGGTACATGACTTGGGAATTTGGGATATGAGTTCAGCGGTACAAGAGGGTACGTGACTCAATAAGTTGGAAAATTAGGGGGTTGAGTTCAGTGGTACCAGCGGGCACATAACTCGAAACTCTGGAAAATGTTATTTAAACATAGTATTTCTTCAGGAACTTGCCGTTGACGGGCAACATGAGCAAGTCTCCGTTCTGCTTGGCGAGGCGGTAAGCACCATTGGAGAACACGGCCTCGATGATAAATGGGCCTTCCCATTTTGGCTGGAACTTGCCGGTGGTCTTGTGAGTCATGACCATTGGCCTCCTGACTGCCAAAACAAGATCGCCCACTTGGAATGTTCTGACTTTGACCTTTTTGTTGAAGGCTCCTGAGATGCGTGCTTGGTATAATTCGATCCTTTGCTGAGCTAGGAGGCGTTTTTCATCTAAGGCCTCTAACTCTTGTAGTCGACGTCGGTAGTTATCATCCGTTGTCAATTGATAAGTGAGGGCGACTCGGAGTGAGGGAATCTGAGTCTCTAATGGAAGAACTGCCTCACTTCCGTACACCAGAGAGAATGGTGTATTCCCGGTGGCTGTTCGAACCGTGGTGCGATAAGCCCATAAGCACTCGCCGAGCTTCTCGTTCCAGTCGCGTTTGTTGGAGGAGACAAATTTCTTGAGGAGTTTGATGATTGTTTTGTTGAATGCCTCTGCTAACCCGTTTGCTGCCGGGTTGTATGGTGTCGAAGCGACATTCTGAATGCAGTGTTTGTCGCAGAATCGGTAGAATGCGTGGCTTATAAACTACGGACCATTATCATGGATGATCCTTCGGGGCAGTCCAAAGGGGTAGATGACGTGGTGCTTCAGGAAGCTGATTACGTTCGAAGTCTTGACTTCGGCGAGTGGGACAGCTTCTGCCCACTTTGATAAGTAATCAGTGATCGCTAGTATGAAGCGATGTCCTCGGGAGGAAGGTGGGGTGATTGGACCAATGATATCCATTCCCCATGCTTCGAATGGCCAGGACGCCATTGTCGGATGTAGGAATTTGGATGGTTGGTGAATGAAGTCTGCGTGGACTTGGCAGGCCTTGCATTTTCGGGCATAATCTATTACATCAGCCACCATCGTGGACCAATAGTAGCCCATCCGGCGAAGGCGGTCTTGCAGCTTAGGGCCAGGCTGATGGGCCCCGCAGACACCTTCATGAGCCTCTCGTACGGCTTCTTTGGCTTCTGCGTTCGACAAGCACCGAAGTAGTAATCCGTCGTAGGAGCGGCGATACAGCATTTTTGTCTCTGTATCGTAGAAGAATCTGAGAGAATGCCGTCTGATAGAAGTAGCCTCCTTCGGGTTCTCGGGCAGGATGTCGTAGACCACGAAGTCTATGAATGGTTGTCTCCAGTCTGGCACTTCGTCGATCATCTGAGCAGAATAGCTCTCCATGGCTTGAACGTTGTTCTTGGGACAGACCAGCTCACGGCCGATTACATCGACCGAATGATGAGAGTGGTTTGGCACTGCTAGGGAAGCAGCCAGGCCCGCTAGGGCATCAGCTTCGATATTTTGGAGTCTGGGGACGTGTTCGATGAAGAATCCCTCGAATGATGAGATAATGTTGATCGCCATTTGGTGGTAGGGGATCATGTCTTCATGGCGGACTTCGTACGTCCCCCGAATCTGGTTGACGATTAATTGCGAATCGCCGTATGCTTCAAGGTATTCTACCCCCAGTTCTCTTGCGAGTTGGAGGCCAATGACCAAAGCGTTGTACTCGGCCACATTGTTAGAGCAGGGTTCCGTGAGAAAGTAGGCGCGATTGATCACTAGCCCGGTAGGAGAGACCAATACGACTCCGACTCCGACGACGATGTTTCCCTTGGGTCCGGTTCTTGAAGCGCCATCGAAGAACATCCGCCATATGTTATCGTGGGTGGTTGTATTTGAATCGGCGACCTCATCTGGGATTTCTTCGTATATTATGGATGATTCCGATCCTGGATGGGCCGCCAAAAAGTCTGCCAGGGCTTGACCTTTGACAGCCTTCTGCGGGACGAAGATCATATGATAGGGGGACAGCAATATCGCCCATATAGCGAGGCGGGAGCTGAGTGCCCCTGGTTTGGTCATGAGGACCCTGAAAGGGTTGATTCGTGAGATCACATGTATGGTTTGCCCCGTGACATAGTGCCGCGTCTTTTGAATAGCGAATACCAGAGCGAGGCATTCTTTCTCCACAGCGGTATATCGGTGTTCGGGCCCGACCATCATTCGGCTGAGATAGTAGATGGCCTGCTCGTGGCCTGCGTCGTTGTTTTGTGCCAGCAGGGCACCAAAAGAGTGTTCTATTGCTCGTACATAGAGCAGGAATGATTTTCCAGGGACCGGGGCCACCAGGACTGGAGGATTTGATAAATATTCTTTGATGTCATCGAAAGCGCGCTGGCATTCCTCGTCCCATACGAATGAGACTCCCTTCTTCATGAGGTGGGTGAATGGTCGGCATTGCCCGGAGAGGTTGGAAATGAACCTCCTGATGTAAGCTAGCCTCCCTTGGAGGCCTCTAAGTTCACGGAGATTTCTCGGGGGACCCATCTCCATGATTGCCCTCGTTTTCTCGGGGTCTACATGGATACCCCGTGCAGTGATGATGAAGCCCAAGAACTTCCTGCTGGATACGCCCAAGAACGATTTTGTAGGGTTCATCTTCAGATTGTGGGCTCGCATTAAGTTGAACACCGTTCTCAGGTCTTGCAGATGATCCTTCTTACGGCGACTCTTGACGGCGATGTCGTCGACATAGCATTCCACTGTCTTGCGCAAATATTCTCGGAAAATGATACTCATGGCCCGTTGATATGTAGCGCCAGCATTCTTTAGACCGAATGGCATGACTGTGTAGCAGTATGTGCCAATCGAGGTTCGGAATAAAGTGTGCTTTTCGTCGTCGGGAGACATCTTGATTTGATTGTACCCCGAGAATCCATCCATGAATGACATACGTTCAAAGCCGCATGTATTGTCGATCATGATGTCTGTGATAGGAAGGGGAAATTCATCTTTGGGGCATGCCTCGTTCACGTTGCGGAAGTCGATGCAGATTCGAATCTTCCCATTCTTCTTGAGGACGGGTACTATATTGGCGACCCAATCAGGATGTTGCTCTTCACGAATGAAGCTGCTGGCTATTAGCTTGTTGACTTCGGCTTCGATCGTGTCCATGACGCCTGGGCGGAAGCGTCGTTGTTGCTGCTTGACTGGCTTTGCATCTGGCCGTATATTGAGTTTGTGGAGAGCGATGTCAGGATTTAACCCCGGCATGTCCTCATAGCTCCAGGCGAACACATCAATGTATTCTCTGACAAGTTCTAAAAGTGACTCTCGTTCTTCGTCAGTTAGGCTTCTACTGATAAAGATTGGTTTTGGAGAAGATTCGCTGCCGAGATCCACTTGTATGACTTCATCTTCAATAGGAGGTTCTCTCAGTTCGAACCGCTTTTCCCATTGTGCGTCTAATTGCTGGGCCCATGGCTCTAGCTCAAGGATTTCGGGGATGTCTTCGTCTTCCTCGTAAGCGTCGACGAATGCCATGTTGACTGACATAACTTGTCTGAACACATCTCCGATGCTAGTATCTGAGTCGGAAGTCGGTGATCCGGTTGAATGTGACTGCCAGTCGTATTCTTCATCTGAGCTTTCAGGGGTCGTAGTAGGCGTTACATACCCTAAACCGCATCGGGTTTTGTTATAGTAGTTTCGTAGTTTGCCCGCCGGGGCTGACGTCTTCAAAGGTAATCGTCGTCCAGTACCGTAGTTCAGTCCTGGCATTGTCTCTAGATCATACCCCTATTTCTGCATGAGATATTTGGATTGAGGGCTATAGAGATACAGAGGCAGTCTTCCAGCATCTGACCCGAAGTCGACTTCTTCCATGGCAAAGAGATGCGGGTTGTTCGTCCGGCCGAAGATGATTGGGTGGCCCCCTCCCTCGATTATTCGGTAAGCATCTTCTACTGGAGTAAGTTGGATAGCGGTGTACACATTTGTCACCTGTGTATGTAGGTGAGTGCCTATACCGTGTTCTATAGCATACATTGTACATAGCTTATTGAGCTTGGTGTAGTTCAAAGATAACCCTTTATTGATGAAGTAAGGTATCTTTTCTAGAGGGATTACATCATCTGCGGAGGGAGCGTCAGTGTGGGCAGCCACATACTTGGCTAGCTCTGGTTCCTCTTCGGCTACCCCCTGTGTGAATGAAGATTGAGAGGGCGTCCTAGTCAGCTTGATCTTCAGAGGTTCAACTGACGGAGCGGAGCGTAGGGTTGTTAGTAGACTAGCAACCCCCAGTCCGATACTTGATGTGGAGCGAGGGGTGGCTGGTTCGCTTGAAGTGTCAGACCTCGCATCGGGGTGACGACCTTTCTTAGGCAGGCGTATCGTTAGAGGTCCTTCGGAGGGATTGAGCTTCTCTGTTTGGGATTGACCGACTCTCGGCAATCTGATGGTAAGTGGCCCTGTTGTGGGTCTCGGTACCTGGCCGGACCTTGGCAGCCGGATTCTCAACTGCTCTTCCTGTGCTGAGAGGCTGATCTCGTCCTTACGCAGCGTGGCCGTAAGGGGTACAGAATTGCCTGGTTTGCGAGCCTGGAGGTGGATTGTCAGAGGTTCTGCTGATCCCGTGGTTGCTACAACCTCAGTTTGTTTATTTCCTCCTTCAAGATGCCTCTTCGACTTTTCGTATAGGCAGGAGTCCGAGTAATAAGATTCGACCCCTTTGAAGGGATCGATGTTAGCAAATTCTGTCCTCACGAAGTCGTGCTTGTCGACATATTTGAAGCATTGGTGTAGCGTGGAAGGCACGATCATGTAATCGTGAATCCAAGGGCGCCCCAAAAGGATGTTGTATGAAGTGTCGGCATCTATGACGTAGCAAGTAACTTCTGATTGGAGATCGCCAATCTGACATTTCAGACGGATCTTCCTGATTGGGTAGCTCCTGCCCGGATTGAACCCGCTGATGGCGCTGTTTGTAGGGGTCAGGCGATGCATCGGGATGCGAAGATGATGCAGTAATCCTTTTGGAATGATGCTTATGGAAGACCCGGGGTCAATGTGCATCCTGTCCACCTTTATGTCGCCGATGTAGTCTATGTAGTATAATGGGCGATCGTGTAGATTAGTCTTGATGAGCATGTCTTGTGGAGTGAAGGCGATGTTGGGCATTGCTCCCGTACAGGCACTGTCTTGGAGGTCTGCGGGCTGATTTTCTCCCGTGAGGTTGACCTGAGCTAGGTACGCGTCGGCATTTTGAAGTGCATCGCTCAAAGCTGTGCGGACATCCTTCGAGAGCCTCAGGAGTTCATATAAGGACAATTTGGCCGGTGTATTGGCCAATTGTGCCAAGATGTCGAAGTTGTAGGGCCTCTCCAGCCCCTGAGATATTTTCTTTCGGAGGGATTTGTCGAAGCGAGTCTCCTTCGGCCTAGGCTTGTCGGTCGTCGAGGGCTGAGCCGGTCCCGGAGCATCCGTGGTAATGGGCGGATGATCATCAGTCGAGTTTTCAGCCACAGGTTGAGATTGTGCTCCGGATCGAGTAACAACGGTCGTGACTTCCTCTTCATCTGCTGAGGTGGTGCGGCAGGACCTGACTTTTCCATTTTTCTTTTTAGAAGATGGAGTGGACTGAGTTACCTCGTGGACTAGGTCCGGATGGACCCACATGATTTCCTCTCGTGATGTGGTGAGGGGTACTAGACCAGCAGCTTGAGCAGGCAGGAGATTAGCAATCTCCATCGTTGCCAGAGGAATGGGTATAACCCCGTCCTGGGTCTCTTTTGGAGGGAAGCTGCCGAATTGTACGGACACCATGTTGGCTGCCACGGTTACCTCCTCGAAATTGATGGCCAGAGCGTTCGAATCGATGAGGTTCTGGATATATCGTTTCAGTTGGTAGCAGTCGTGCGTAGCATGGTGGACGTAGCGGTGGTAATGGCAGAACTTTGGGTTCTCCAGATCAGCCGGCCGAGGCTCCCGTCTTGGTGGAGGAAGCTGAATCCTATCTCCTTGTATGAGCATGTCCAAGATAGGCTTGACGTGACCGTCTTCAAAAGAGTAAGTGATTTGAGGCCATTGTTTGTCCGCAGGTTGCGACTCAGGCTTCTGGGCTGTATCGGCCACCATAGCCTGCTTGTCTCTGTTGTCCCGGTTGTTGGAGGGGCTACCCCCATTGTCGTTGGTGGTGCTGGGACGCTTGCTCTTGTTCTCTCCCTCTGAGATATGTAATCCCAGTTGGCGAGCCTTCTTTAATCGTTCTTCGGCACTTGTAGCACTAATGATAAAAGCCTTCCAGTCCTTGAATTGACTCTCGCCCATCCAGAGACTGATTGTTGGGAGTAGTCTCTTTTGGCAAATTTCGATCAAGAAGGAGTCCGGGTTGCCAGATGGTAACTTCATTGCGGTTTGACGAAACTGCTCAATGTAATTCCTCGTCAGCTCTTTCTCTCCTTGAATGACGTCCATGAGGGTAGACATCGTGACGTCCTGCCCTACCTCATAGAACCTCTCCAAGAACAGGCGTTTGAAGCCAGCGAAGGAATGGATGCAATTGTCCGGCAGGTTGCGGTACCAATCGAAGGCGACTCCTTCCAATGCCCCAATGAATAACCGTGTCAGGATAGCGTCATCATGGGGCAGATGGTCGGTAGTGACCTCGAAGTAAGTGATGTACCGACTTGCTGAGGTCTTGCCATCATAGGGGTTGATATTGAACGGCTTATATCTTGGTGGGAATGGAACATCCCTCCATTCAGCAGGATATGGTTGCCGTATTCTGAAGTCTTGAAAGTTTTCTCTGGCGTGGAACATGGCTCGGAGCTCTTGAACTTCTCTCCTTACTTCTCGGGTCTCATCTGTCGCAGTCGGAGCCGTTACTTCGGGAGGATTATTGCCCGGGTTCGGTGCCGCCGAATTTGAATCTACGTTGATTGGAGGACCCGTGCTTGTCTGGCCAGGTGTCACCCCCTGCAGATTAGGAAGCGCCGCTTTGATCTCGTCTACAAACTTGACCAAGGCGTACAATATGGCCTCCAAAGTGTCGATGCGCTAGCGATCACCGAACCGCCTTGATTGCTGTCTGTCATGAACACCGTCTTCACATGAGAAGTGACGAAAGGAGTGGTGGAGGATGTACCCTCCGAGTCGTACCCGTGCATCGAGAAATCATCAGGATATGTGGGGATGTTCTCTTCAGGTTCAGACTCGGAAGGAACACTACCCCCGGCTTCGGAGCTTGCTTCGTCTAGGATGTCCTTGGGGATGTCGGTATCTGTTGTATCCGTCGGAGGATTTGCTTCCTCCAGTCCGTATTCCTGGAATGTCGAATTGTCGTGGATGTTTGGAGGAGTGCTACCCCCAGTTCCGACGACCCCCAATGTTGCAGACGACGAACTTCCTACTGCAGCAGTTTTCGTCTTCGAACGGGTGTGTTGAAATACTCCAGTGGAGGATAACCCTTTAGACAAAGGTTTCTTAGCTGCAGTAGTTGACACCTTTGGGCTGGAGATGCTCGTTTTCTTCCCTCTTCCCTTGGCGAGAACTTTCTGTGCGGACTTGCAGGAGACAACAGGAGGTGCCTCGTCTTCTGAGCTCGGGTGATGTAGTCTTTGGAAGACGGATGGCCGGTCTCCCGTCACCGCCGCGTTGCTGCAACAGCAGTTGATGATGATCTGGGTGCATTGATGTCCGTGTGAGGGCTCTTTACACCCCGAAGCTCCTTCTCTTTCCTTGCGTTTGTGGAGGATAACCTCACGCAGGTCAGAGGAACCACTTTGTCCGTTTGCCGCCGGGGGCTGGACTTGAGTGGTCTTATACAACTTTCCATCAGAGGCCCGCGTGATAATCAACGGGACGCCCCGATAGTCAGAGGTTGGAACAGTCGTCTGGACTTGATGCGCCCGCACTGCCCTAGACTTCCTCCTTTTAGCACTTGTAGGTGCGTAATAGGAGGAGTCTAAGTCGAATACCACAGAGTCTGGATTATCATCCAGATAATGATCAGAGTCAGGACCGCATGAGAGCCGGTCGAAGACTGATCGAGAGAAGCATGGGACGGATGCTATGCGGCTAGCATTGGGTACCGTGCAGGCAGTCTGGATGCGGCTGTCTTTTGTTGTAGGATGAGTCTTTATGCGGTTAGGAGTCACGACCGTGCAGGCTGACCGTATGCGGTTGGCATCTGTGGCCGCATGGGTTTTCTGCAAGCGATTGACTTTAATAGCCGTATGAGTCTCATCCGTGCGGTTGGCAACTGTAGCCGCATAAGTTATGCGACTGACAGATGTGGCCGCATGAGTTTTCTTTATGCGGTCGGCGGTTGTAGCCGCATGGGTTTTCTCCCTGCGGTTAATACTCTTCTGCGGCTCGGATCGCGTAGAGTTCCTCTTTGCCCCTGTAAGTCCAGCATCATAGTGTTTTCTTCTGCCGGACTTGGGGACAGCAGAGTTGTCTACGGTCTGAAGTGGGGCCGCAGGGGAGTCTTTTTCGCCATCTTGAGCAATAGAGAGCACCTCGTCAAGGGCTTGCGGAGGAGCAAATGATTTTGGCCTCCACTCTTTGCGAGCCTTTGTGGTGCAGGTGCGCTTCTGGACCGGGCCAGTGCTACCTTCAGAGAGCATCTCTTCGAACGCCTGTTGGTCGAAGCGTACGACCATCTTCTGTTGTGTAGAGCCAAGTTTGGCTGCGTCCGATTGCGTCACCAACTCCTCAGCCGTGGAGAAGCTAGTCTCCAGCAGAGTCGCCATCGTGTTTGCCATTGATTGTAAAAGTATAGAACAATTATCGGAGGACTGAACTTAGACTCACAATACAAACTCGCTCGTACAAAGAAAGCCCAGGGACGAAAACCTAGGTACAGCAGTCTAAGTACGATTGTTTATTTTAGATTCTGGGAGGTGACGATAGAGGCTCGGGAAAGCGACGGCCGCTCTGCCTTACTCCTTGGACGATCGGTACGCAGCCTTGACTCGGAGAAGATCTACTTGGTCGTTGACGAAGAAATGCCTTCTTGCTCTCTCTCTGATTGCTCTCCTGGCTTCTCTCTCTCTGTGTATATTCTCTCTCTGACTATGGGGGAAGTCTCTCTGTGTATACGTATTCTTCTCTGGTTTCTTTTTTTGTATATCTCTCTATATATCACAAGGGAATGGCACCTTGCTATTTATAATAGTGGGATGTGATCGCTAGGGTTGCCAATGATTAGCTCTTGGAGATGGCAGCGGCTAGGGGATTGATCAATCCAGGCCGTTCGTTTCTGATTATGATGAATCAGAACCATTAAGGGTAGATTACACCAAATCTCCATTAGCAATTAATGCTGATTGGCATAAATCTTCCTTATAATGATTCTCTCATATCTGCGAATAAATCAAATTTATTCTCCTGCCACGTGCCCCAGATCATTGGGATTCAACCCGATCTTGGATTGCCATAAATCTGGAAGATTGATCGGCTAAGGACACGTGTCCTGAGAGCCAATGGTGAGACTTGAACCGCATGTAAATTGGGCCGCATGAGATTTGGGCCGCATGGATATTGGGCCGCATAAGACTTGGGACACGTGTCAGGGCTGTCTAGGCAGTGGCCCCCTCCTTCAGACTTCTGAACCATATAATGAGCCGCATGGACCGCATAATGGTGTGTCTGCTTGAGCCGCATGGGCATGATCTTCTTGAGCCACATAGGGATGATTCCACTCGAGCCGCATGGGACAGCTTCACTCTGAACCGCATGGGAAGTCTTCACTTCGAGCCGCATAAGCACACCCACGTGGCAGGGCCACGTGGCATTTTGTTGTTCTCGGGGGATCGTGTCAGAGATTTCTTTCTCTTCCCTAGAGATTCATCATCATGACAGAGTCATAATTACCTGCTTTGGTGTCAGGTCTGTCAACTTTTCAGAGGGGTCAGCCATTAAAGCAATTAATGCAGCATGGATCGGAGGGGAGCACTGTCACGCCACGTGTCTTCTGAGCCGCATGGAATGCCTCCGGCCGCATAGCTCCTTATGTCGCATGACTCCCTGAGACGCATGCATTTTTTGAGCCGCATGGGTATTTCTTGGCCGCATGAGTCAATTTCTTTAGTATTTTTCATGCTTCTACACCCACGAGGTCGAACCCGTGTCCGTATCGTGTCCACGAAGTGCGTATCGCACGGGCACGTATGTGCATGCACGGTATCAGCCGAATCAGTGCATATCATGTCGTGAATACTCAACGAAATCTCGTAAAATTTTGGTAGCACGTGGGCAGAGGTTTCCACCACGTGTCCATAAAATTTCATGCGAAATCGTGTCCTGTGCTTCGAGTTATGACACTCAGACTGCAGGGGCTGTAGGCACGCGCGCGAGGCCTGGTGGGCGCGTGTTGAGTCCCGTGGCTCATGATTCGAGCCACGTCGTGTCTCGGGATCGGGTCCCTGGGTAGCCTAGGTCTAGGGCTTCATGCTCTGCTCCTGGAACGGGTCCTCGTCGCGTCGTGTTCGCGTACGAAGGCCGTGTCAGCAGTACTTTTTAGCCGTATGCACAGTGCGGTCTGACCCGTGCGCGTTGGATTTCTCCGTACACGCTTCACGAAATGTCATGAAATTTTAGGAGCACGTGGGCAGAGGTTTCCCCCACGCTTCCATAAAATTTCATGCAAAATAGAGTCCTGTGCGTCGAGTTATGACGCACAGACAA
Organism: Iris pallida; assembly: GCA_029216955.1. NCBI lineage: Eukaryota > Viridiplantae > Streptophyta > Magnoliopsida > Asparagales > Iridaceae > Iris > Iris pallida. The sequence goes on along the minus strand of JANAVB010040216.1, from coordinate 4,466,708 downwards.
CAGGGCATGCACGGGGCCGGGCACGGGGCTGTGCACGGGCCTCGTGCACGCGTGTCCATGTCCGATTCGGATACTAAAATTGTGTCGAATCAAGATCCGTCATCACGAAAGTTATTTCAAATCATAACAGCAATAAATTCCTGAAAACAGAATCGAAAAATACCAACTTTCAGTTCTAAGTGGCATTTCGTCGAATAAGTGTTCCATAGGACCGGCACGTGTCCGATACGGCTATCAAACGAAATCACAAACCTACCAAACTTCACGCACAGGTCCAGGATACCTATATGGATGCATCTACGATGAAAAAATGGAATTAACAAGTGTTTAGAGAGATTTACCTATTGAGTGTCAAAACTCAATAAAACAAGCCTCCAAACACGTCGATGCCGATTTCCTCCGGTCAAATGCCTATGATCCCTCGCTAGCAAGTCTCCAGCAGGTTCCTTTCCTCCCAACGATCGCAACGCACTTCGTTTGGAAGGGTTTGGGTGAGAAACGAGAAAATGGAACCTTTGGATGAGAAGGAAAAAAATATGGTTTGTGAACTTGTGATGGCTACTAGGTTTAAACACAATAAAAATGAGGGGGGCTGCTGTTTAATGCCGGCCAAAGGGTTATAGAGATTAGGTTTAGGGTTTGGTCATGGGCCAAGCACTCCTTAAGTTGGTTTAAAGGCCCATTGACAAAAATGCTTAAAGGCTATGTGTAAAATAACTTAAAAATGATTTAAATGATTCCTAAAACGGAAAATAACTCTAAATTAAAAATCTAAAAAGCCAAAAATAATTCTAATCACATGGTTAGTCTTCTACTCAAGGTTGACTAAGGTTATACCACCTTCTACTACCAAAGCACCATTCAAAACTACACACCAATCAAATTAACTAATAAAATAATAAAAATTCAAAAATATCACAAAACTACTAAAATACTCCAATTTAGAAAAGTGGTGTACAAATCTACCCCCTTAGAAAAATTTTGTCCTCGAAATTTAAGATGGTTGTACTTCTTCTAGGTTAAACCCCCGACAATCAAGGTCAAGAAAATTATATCTAAAACCGACAAAATATGGTCCTATTGGTCGTAATTCACAGTCTTGAACATGATTACTATACTATCTAGCACATTACAAGAATATCCTGACAGGTACTAATGAAATCACACAACAAGATGTGGAAGAAGAATAGGAAAGACAGACTTGCTAACCCATCACCTGCAGCATCGGTCTCCTCGACCCTCAGTGCAAAATCTCCACCCCTCTGGTGTTGGGTATGGTGCTGTGCTACAGGTGGCCTAGCTCCCTCTCTCAGACCTTGTGCTCCACTAAATGGGGGTGCAGAGGGGCAAGCCTTTATCTGGTGAGCGTCGGATCCACAAAATAGGCAAACCTTCAACCTCCTATAAGACTCCCAAATGTGTCCCGGCTTCTTGCCGTAGGCACAACTCTGCATCCACTGATCCTGACCTTGAGGCTGATGCTGTCCTTGCTGAACCCAAGCTGGTGCCTGCATCTGCTGAGGTTCGTGCACTATCTTCTGCACACAGGGACGCTTTTCAATCCCTTGGCCCCTCTTGAATCTTTCCGACTCCTCTTGGACTTGAGCTCCAAGTCATCATCTCTTGCCATGGCTCCTGCCAATATCTGCTCAAAGGTAGTATCTCTGTCACTCTTAGTCAAGGACTTGACTTCCTTGATGAAGCCCTTCCTGAACCTCCTAGCCTTCACTGTCTCGCTAAGGCCCTCAATGAATCTGTCCATGCGACAGAATTCTCCGGCATACTCCTCTACAGTCCGGTTCTGTTGAACCAGGTTCTCTAACTGCGTCTCTAAGGCGCCAAATATTGTATCAGTGAAGAACTTCTCCTTGAAAAGCTTCTTGAAAGCCTCCCAAGTCTGCCCCTCTGTACCAACTCTGGGGTCAGTCTGGTACCATGTACGGGCAAGGTACTGCTTCTGGCTACCCGCTGCTTCTATCTGGAGCCGGGCTGGTATCTCTGCAAGACGGAAGATCTCCTCTATGTGCTCGATCCAATCGTTCGCATAAAGGATACCCTCTGTACCCTTGAAGTCTCGCGGACGCATCTTCTGGAATTCCTGAATGCCCGGTGTCTTCGGCTGGTATGGCTGAATCTGCCCTCCCTGCGGCTGGGCAGTCACCTTCTCCACTGCTACTATGGCTAGCTAGGCGGTGGCTGTAGCATCCCCTGAATCCCCGGGGTAGTCCTCGAAACCGGTGGAGGAGCACCCCCAAAAGCTTCAGACACTCCCACCTGAGCAGGAACGAGAGGTGCTGAAGTCCCAGGGTCCTGCTGAGTCGGACAAGAAGTGGCAGACCTCTCAGTGGTATCCCTTAGGCCAGAGGGATGCAATTGTGTCTCCACTATTCTGAAGACAGATCAAACAAGAATCAATTACTGAGAAAGAAGCGATATAATCAAAGGAGGATAGTTTATTTCAAAGAAGGCAATTATCAGCAAGAATATGTAGATGGCACAAATTAGATCAGAATTTTTCCTAACTGTGATTGAGTACACCTTCGCTAATGCCTATTTATTAGTTCCTATCGCAGGATCGTTAGCAGTACAACTAAATCGCCGTACTACCACGATATCATACTAATGCGACTCTCGACCTGCATTGGCCACCACTAAAAACGTGTCACGACCCTCACCCAATGTAAGGGTCAAGTGCGTAACAACGCCCAGCCTACCACTACAAGAATAAGGGCTTTTCTTGACGGTGATTCCCCGTCAAGAAATGTGTATATTGACGGTTGCAGATCCGTCAACTAGGCCGGTGTTAAGAAAAGACCCCCCTTTGCTTGACGGTCGCTGACAGGACTTTTCTTGACGGTATTTTGCCGTCATATTAAGTAGTTTTCTTGACTGTTTTTAGCCGTCGAGATAGCAGGTTTTAGAAACCGTCAATGTAGGCAAAATCTTTTCTTGATTCCGGCCTAGATGACGGCCTTTAGCCGTCAAGAAAAGCAGTAATTCACGACTATTATACAACATGATATGAATTAAAGTTGACGTTTGACAACCGTCAAGAGAAGCTATCCAAAGTACCGTCAAGAGAAGCATGCCAAAATTTCGTCAAGAATTATATAGTATCAGTCAACCACACATAATATCAATCCAGAAGCTACACACATCAAATTACTATTAAATCCAAATTTTCTATTAACAAACTGTATTGTTCATACAACAAAAACTTCTAACACACATCCAAGCACATGTATTCTTCACTTGTCTAACCACAACATAATCCAACCATAAAGTACACATCTCATATCTGTTGTTTCCATACCACTTAAATATCCAAACCACAAACATCCATCACTTGTCACCACAAAACAAAATCCACCAACACTACAAAAATAAAATAAAAAAGTAGCAAACCATATCGGAGCAGATCCCTAGCCATATCCACAGCATTCTCCTATTCACAGCATACATGCACCTTCATTTTTCAGCAAGTTCCTGAGAAAACAAGAACACAAAGTATCAACTCAGTATTACAGAATCTGAAGGCTAGCTATATTGAAAACGTGTAAAAGTTAGAAAGAAATAGCTCACAAAAACTTCTAAGATGCACTAAGATATCCTTATTTGACTGGTGGTTTCCATTCAGCAATCACTTTGATTGCCCAAACAAGAATTTTTTTTAAGCATTAGAATATTTAGTTTGACTTAATGAAAAAAATAATTTCTTCCTTACAGACTAGCAACAATAATTGCATAATCCTATACTTGTTGAGTTTGTGTGGTATCTGGGACCCTCATATCACCTACTTAACCCCAAAGGGCATGAAGTCATTTATTTGGAAAAAATCCCTTTGAGCATTCATATTGGAGGCCAGTGACTAAAACTCAGATAAGTTATTTAACAAGTACGAGTGCTCACCTTACTTGCCTCCATGAGGATTGATACTCAACCCAAAAGACCCCCAAATCCCTGATACCACTATACCTATCACATACTCAACCCAAAAGACCAAAACTGATACATAAACCCAAGACCTAAAGCCTCTGAACTAGTTTAGGATATCAGATATCGACTCTAACATTCAAATCAGAAATCATCCTAACTAACATATCAATATATATACCTTCATATGAAATTAACTATACAACTAATCTATTGATACCTCAAGCTAACACTCTAACATCTAAAGCTAACCCCAACTCTGGTGCAAACTAACATCTAATAAATCTGATACTAACCTCACATCTATGATACACAACTGTTTCTTTGATACGTACGATAGAACCCCAAAGCCAAACTCTGAAACTCAAACCCCTCTCTAGATATCCTAAGCCCAAAACTAATAGCCAACTGCCCTGCATTGCTCCTACTGCTACTACTACTGCTACTGCTACTACAAGCTACTGCTGCTGCATTTGCTATTACAAATGCTCAAAGAGCCTGCTGCTGCTGCATGCTACTGCTCTGCTAATGCAAAAATAGGCAATGGCCAAGGCAAGCCAATGCTTGCTGCAACACCAAGGCAAAAAATTCAGGCCTGCAAGCTGCCACTCAAAGCCAAGGCAATGGACGATAATGAGTCTTTTATGGAAGTGAAACAACAGGAGTGTAAGATAACTCAGGTGAAAGTGGTCAAAAGAAAAAAAGAAAAAGGGGGGGGGATACAACATTTGCTGACGATCTTATTGTTCCAGATGTATTAGACCCTAACCATTCATACTACTCTTGACCGATTTTACTAGATTAAATCTCCTAATTCTTACTCCTGATTAAATCCATTTTTCTAAGTAATTGTGCAAAAAAGGAAGGCATACATCCATGGATGAGGTGTTTCAAGTTCTTACAAGATAACTTAGACATCCATGGATGAAATTGCAATGCTGCAAATTGAACTTTGCGGAAACATGAAAGTATATGATTCATTCCTTGCTAAAAATGTTTCCAATAACCAATGTGCCTTTTGCAACTATTGGACACCGTTTAGCAGCTCTTACAAGATAACTTAGACCCAAGCAGTCATCGGATACTACAGTTGCTTGCATTCCTTTTATTTCCCTCTATTGGCTTTAATTAGAAAACAATTATTATTATTTTCAAATTTCAATTCAAACAACAATCTATTTATCCTGATTTATGTTCACAACATTATGATTTTCTTTTTCATAACTTTTTAATACTAGAACACATTTATTGTAATGAAAGTTTGTGCATCTATTTATAAAATAGTTAACCATGACCTACTATAGTCTCTCTTAAATTAAACCATACCATCTAATAGTAGAAACTAGAAAGGAAGCAAACTACATTAGATAGTTGTTGGGTAAATAATTAAGTGGCAAATTTTCTATCCAAATCCATCAAAATATTAGTCCAAAATATTGTTACCATTCTAATTTAAGACTAGAAAGACAAAGGGGAAGCTTATTACTCCTTATCAGCCTTCTCAAGATATCAGCTATGGATAAGTCCCAAAAACAAGCAAAAGAGGAAACTTGACTTCAAATAGACCACATTGATAAAATAAAAATTTTAAGTCATACCATCAATCAACTAGGAAAATAACTCCTTTTGGATTCTCCTCATAAGTCACATCTTCACCAACTGTTAGATATTTTGCCTAAGCAAAAGCTGACAAGAACAAATGTGGTTGCGCCAGGTAATGAAGTAGAAGACTAAAGATGGCAAAAACTAAATAATTGATCATACTTCACCGGATATAGAATAAAGAAAAAGCAGCCCAATGTCACAAGCAAAGCAAACAAATAGTCTTTCCCATTATATTTCTTTTGCATAATAAGTGTACCCAAAACCTGTCATTAAAATTTAGACAGGAGAATTTGCCATTGTAAGACACTACTAGTATAAAAATGCATAAAAGAAGCAAAAATAAAATAATAATACTAAAGAAATAACAGAAATATTGCAGGAAAAATCATATTAGATTTGCCTGCAAGTTGATGGCAATGCTTCAAATCAAATAAAAGCTTTGTTGGTCATTATATATATATATATATATATATATATATATATATATATATATATATATATATATATATATATATATATATATAATCCAAATATCTCCTACTCATCAAAATTGTTCTTTTTGTTAAAGCTCTACTTCTAGTCAAGAAGCCTCCAAAAGAAGGGTTTTCATATTTCATATTGCAGATCAAGATCAACTCCGTTCAGTTTCAATCCAGATGATTTGACAATATTTATATGGAGGAAATTGCCCTGAATGGCTGAATCCCATTGGGTGTAATTAAAGCATTAGTAATTGGCTAATTACTATACACATAGTGTAAAATAACGTGTAGGCAACTCTAGAGGGGGGTGAATAGAGTTTGTGTCGATAATCACCAAATAAAAATTTAACTCTATATCACCTCCACAAACAACTATCAAGATAGTAAATAAATCAGAGAGAAATGCGAAAGTAAATAAAGATCAGTAGAGCATACGCAAACACAACAGTTTTAACCTGGTTTCCCTCGTGGAGGACTAGTCCAGGCCTGAGAACTTTAGCTCAGGATTAAATCCACTATTTATGAAATAGTAGTTACACCCACGTGCCTTTACTCAGAAGAGCACGCCAACTTCTTACAGAAACTTCTAGCACAAAAACTTCTAGCTGAATCGCACTTGAGCACCTTAGGGCTTAGGAAGTTTTGTGGCTAGTAGATTGGAAGAGTAAGGCTTAGGTAGTATAAGGCTTAGATGATTGAGAGTGAGAGATAGAAAGATAATAAAGAGATGAATGAAAATGGTTGAAATTATGCCCTATATATACTAGTCTGGAAGGCAGAATTCTGTCCTCAAAATTCAAAAATATGGCCGTTGTACCAGCTAGCAATTGGTAACCCTAAAAATCAGTTCCTGGAAATCAGGAGACAGAGTTCGGCCCGAACTCTGTGTGGGGGCAGAGTTCGGCCCGAACTCTGCCTCCTAGGTGGCAGAATGGCCTTTGGGCTTTTGAGCTTTGTGGAGCTTTGGCTTGGTTCAGGAATTGGTCTGTTTGTATTGTAGAGCTTGGAGAGATATGTCTAGGGGTTGAGATGACTCAGTGCGACTCAACATACACATTCTCTTAGACTCAATAAATTGAAGATTACAGACTTGGAACAAGTAGGAAAACTAAGAGCCCTTTGATGACGCCTTTCTTCTGATATTTGAGCAGTCCTGAAGACGTCTTTTTCCTTGACAGCAGTCGTCCAAAGATAAGCAGATCTAGAAATCTGAATACCTTTCGGGGGCTTCGCCCCCGAACCCCCGACGGGGGGTGCTGCCCCCTCGACCCTTGTCCGCTGACCGGGCAGCGGAACCCCTGATACGAGGCCCCGGATAGGTCGCTAGACGGTTCGAAGAAATCTCTTTGTATGATGTCGTCTTTGGTCCATCATTAATTCTTCATTGCATATGTCTTGGTTTGATCATGTTTGATCACGCTTACTGCATGTCTACAAATACATGTTAGGCCAGCAAAATATATTGCAGTACGATACAAGCATAGCAATATAATATAGGATAATTAGGACAATGCTATGTATAAGTAGCAACATGATAGTGAGTATATGAATATTAGTGAAATCATTATGTTAAACTTAACTGATTAGCCATATTCAAAAATACGATGTAATTATTGGGCCAATATAGTGTACTTAAATTAATGCCAAAAGTTGAACAATGAAGAGTGATGAATTTCAAAAACCGAATTTATTCTAAAGGGTGCATTAGGCTAGGTGCATTATTTACTTAATAGTAGATTTTAGCAGCAATGGCATGAACTGGTAAAAACAATCATGTAAATATTTGCATAAATATAATAGGAAAAACACAAATTGCCTTGGTCTTATGTCCAATTCTAAAAGCAACCATTATTTCCTCCTTCGAAACGAGAGTAAGAAGAGGAATGAGACGAAATGATATCTGAACTGATTGAAGCACATTCAGCCACTCATTCAAGACATCCAATGACACATCGGAAGTGTCAAAAAATAGAGCAACGAATACAGTCGGCAAAATTGTACAACTTCTTGTGATCAATGCTCTGACCTATTTCTTCAAACTGAGATTGAGAAATCCTCCTATGATGAATTACCCAGCATATATGTGCCAGTAATTATGCTGCTCTGTCTTGCTGCTAATAACCCAATCCCCCAGATATAGAGAATAGAAAACACACCTTCTCCATACTTCTCTTCACATATGAACTAGAAAGGGGTGTGTTTCAGCAGATCAGAATAGCAGTGAACAAGAAGGGGGTTACATAAACATATGTACAATAAGAGAGGGCCAAGTAGACAATAGTTAAATAACTATCAGGAGCAAAAGGAAGCATCAACACTTACTTTTCTGTAGAGATCCAGTTGGCACCTATCCTTTCTTGGTTTGACAGAGACTGCAATTGTAGATGCCACAACAAACTGGACAAATCCAAATAGGATTCTTCTTCACCTCCAAAACACTCTCACTATATCTATATAAATGTTAGAATGGAAAATAATGCTCGAGAAATTATGCACATTTACCTGGATAAAATATATTAGGAATAACTTTAATTTGTCATGAGCCTTATTATTATTATTGAAATTACGTTTATTTTATTTTCTAGTATACCATTTCTTGCCTTCTATTTTTGTTAAGCTCTTTCTATAATGAGACATTACAATGCTCTCTCTCTTCAAATGAATCATTTTTATAAACACCTTATGAGCATAACCAAGCAGGACGCAATAACAAATTCAAGACAACTAACCTCGACAAGAAAAAAAATGCACACAAGCATTGTCACCTTCAGTGATCTGCTGTAGGTTCCACGCCACGACGTTGACGACCAGCCCTTTGAGCACGGTCAGGACCCTAGGTCGGGCCTACTTTGCGTCGGTGTAGTATGCCTCAGCGCTGCTTGAGTGGAGCACGGTGGCGATGCAGTTCACCTCGCTCGCAGTTAATTTCAAGCAATATGGCACATCTAAGCACTCTCTAAAAGGGAAGATATAAACTGGAATGCACATAGAACCTCCCTTAAACCATTTTTTAGCAACCACATATAAACACACTATGATTATGATGAAAGACTTTCAAAATCAGAAATTAGGGCTTTCAAAATTAAGGGCTTTCAAAATTAGGGCTTTCAAAATAAAAAATTAGGGCTGAAAATATACATTACAAAAATAATGTAAAAAATTAGGGCTGAAAGCATACATTATAGAAAGTTGATTTTCTGGTGGTGGAGGCTTTAGAGGTGCGGGATGAAAGCACGCGAAGCAGGGATATCTGGAGGTTGGGGGTCCTCTCGAATGGGAAGGAGGGAAAGGAGAGGCGGTGGTGGTTCTAAGGAAGAATCATCTCCTCCTTTTCGTCGGTGTCGACCTGGGCTAAAGGTCGAAGAACCCTTCCTCTTCTTTGGCTTCGACGGCCCAGGAGCGGGAGATGACGGAGATGGAGTGAGACGGAGCGGACGGGGAGTGGGAGGACGAGAAGTCGAAGAGGAAGGAGCAGTTTCTGTGGAAGGACGAGAAGTAGAGAGGGAGGTAGATGAGGGAGATGAAATAGGAGCAAGGGGTTTTAAAAGGATCGGGGAAAAGTTGTTGTGCTCTCCAATAAAAAAAGAATCATAACCGTCAATAAATGTAAAAATTTAAAATAATTACAATAATGGCAGCGAAAAAAATAGCGACAATTTTTTCGTACATGCATTACTTGACAGTTATCAACAAAACGTCAATATTAAAGGTGCTCTTTCTCGACGGATCCCTTAAAACCGTCAACATACATGCTATAAATGAGCTAAAGTAACAAAAAAGGCTATCTCTTGACGTAAGCCTAAAATCGTCAAGATAAACCCTATTGTTGACGGTTTTCGACGACCGTCAACTTATAAACCGTCATGAATCGTCATTTTTCTTGTAGTGTACGCCGTAGAATCGGCAATAGAATGCTGTTTTAGGTCACTATCTAAACCAACTCACGTAATTATATAATGTACTTGTCTTAAATCTCAACTTCGAACGGAGGACAAGTATAGAAATAATATAACTCAATCACAGTCTAAGCACGATAGGATAACACATAATTTTATAACTAAAAGAAAACAAATAAAAACTACTAAATGATAGTATCTCAAAACAACTCAAAATAAGTCAACTCTCAAATTATTACAACTCAAGTTCTAGTAAAGAAATCTAAAACAGTCTACTAAACTAGTCTTCCGATCACTCCTGAGAGTCGGAGCCAAAGGTAGCTAATCCCTCTCCAGATCCATAGTGGCTAACATCTGTAATATTTTCAACTGGTCCAGTCAGGACAGGAACGAATACATCTCATCAAGTAAATCCAAGTAAATGACAAAGACTATAAAACAATTATAGACAGTTATATTGATGAAGCATGGATGTTCGAGACAGTTTAAGATGTAAAACAATAGTAAAAAAAAAGAAAAGTAAAATATGTGAAACAGAATATCATGTCAATGAAGACTGTAAATAAAAGCTAGCTGAACTAGAATAATGTGATATGAGTCCAGTGGTACAATATATGTCAAGTGTGATTCCAATCAATGATTCAAGTAGGGAGATTCTTTAACGGTTCTTGTAATGATTCCAGTAAGATTCTTGTGGTGATTCTAGTAAAGATTCTTGACAATACTCACAGTGTGTTTTAAAATACTGAGATCGACATGTAAACGACTAGGGATAATCCGGCATATCACACACTGGCCAAGTGTGGGATGGCTATCGTTCTAGTATAATTCACAGGGAGGTGGTTCGAGTATTTAGGAATGTTTATATGTCTACTCAAGTATTTTCTCGCCCGACAAATATGAGTGAATCTGTCACGCCCCAGAACCAGAATACTGGAGAGCGGAGGAATGACTCAGCCAGCTACGTATTACGGGTAGATAAATACCGTATAATACGATCAATGCTGTCTAACCAGACAAGGGGGTGCATACTACCTAAGAGTCTTACTATGGTCATTTTACATCTATTGTCTCAATCATTCAAGCAAGAAACAGTAATAGAGAACATGTAAGATAAAGCAGTAAGGCGTCCCAAACGCTTAGTCAAAATGTCCTTGAGATCTGGCTTTACAAAATATAGCCAGATGATATAGCAAGTATACACAATTGTTATCAGCTGCAGTCTGACTTAATTACAACTATGTAAAAGCAAGTACAAGATAATCCGACCAACATGTCGGTGCCAAACGGCTAAGTATAAAGGTAAATAACAAAACGAACGGTGAAGTAAGGAACCCACTCGAGTCCTCCTGCAATCATTCCTCTAGTGTTGACCATCTTGGAGGTAGAAGTACACTGGATCCTCGGAAACCGGCTCTAAATCTGGCCATGCAAAACCAGAGAGGTTAGACCTCTAATAGCAAGTACCACAAGGAAGGACGATATGAAGGACATAAACCAGTAAGTAAAAGAATATAATGATAATAGATCTCTGCTTTCTACTAGGATTCACATCACATCACGACACTTCGAACCAACCTCCCAACCAAACAAGGACAGAAGTTGGCCCGTCATGTCCTGACATTCTGATCATCCCAGTTAGGTAACAGAGTAGTACAGTACACAAATAAATCATCTTGAACGGCCAATCAAATTCTACGGCTTGCTATTGTGGGTCTCAAGTTATCCTGGAATAATGCAATAAAGATTCCTCAGTTCTTACTATGTGCGAGCAAGACTAGTCTATCCAGTCAATCATGTGCGCCATGCATGAATTAGACGAGTCCTAGCAGGACGCCCGTCAATATACAATATATAATAATAATAAAAGCAGATACTGTTCCCCGCCCGTGTGGCAGATTTACAGTATCTGTGGGAACCAGCCGGCCCGTCGGGTACTACTCGTCCCAAGGGGGCTGCCATGTAAGAACTCGGGAATCCATTCTCTCTATGCAATTATTATTTTATTTAACTTAATAGTCCCTATGTTGAGTGAAATCCCATACCGTGGATCATGGTCATTCAAATGAGTACTTTCGTACGGGGTACGATATGCACAACTCTACAACGATACCAGTGCGGTTAGGTTGCAGGTCTTACATTGTGTAATGCAATAATCAAATCTAACCACGGTAGTCATGCCTTGACCATAAAGTACACATGCTTCTTTTGTAGAAAATAAATAAATAAATAATTAAATAAATAGATTGAAGCCTGCATGTGTATGTATGTCAATATTCGGGATCAGCCAGTCGATTGCAATAGTTCAAAACATGAACGTGTCTTATTCATTCATTTCAATAAGACGACTAGCCAGTCTCTTAGTTCCAACTAGGAACGCATGATCAATTAGTTAAATAACCATCGTTATTAATGGTGACAAGGCATGAAAGTCATTTATCATTAAATAGGGTTGAGTTTATAACTCTCAAGGTCAAGTTCCAGTCTCACTGGATATCCATAAACCAATCCAAACACTTGGCACTAATACACAACCATAGGTATTAAAATATTAACATGCTAAGGTTTCGGGTTCATGCAAAAAGGCGTAAGGATATAATAGGGAATTATCCTGCTACTATTAAATGAATAAAGTATGGAACAGAATAAAACACCCAAGCCAGGAAGTCACGCCAACAAGTCTAAGCTAAGTCCAAAAGTCACGCAAGAAGTCTCTGCTAAGACCAACAAGTCACGCTAAGTCTAGCATGGAGGAGTGAGTGTCACGACCCGCACCCACTGTGAGGGTACGAGAACGTAACAACGCCCAGCCTACGCCGCAGTGTCGGCGGTAGAACGCTGTCCTAGGTCAATCATCTAGCAATATAAAGGTACCTGTACAGTATATACACTCCGAATGGAGGTGACATAGCAATATACAGTCTCAATCACATCTAAATGCAGAAAGATAAGATAGGAAGATAGATAGATAAAACTGGAATGGAAGAATATACATCACAGCAAGAGAGAGTCTAAGTGCCTAAAATAACATCTCAAAAACCATCCAGAATACAAGTCCCACTACTGAATATGAAATAATATATACAATCAGATCTCAAGACAGAATAGTAAACCTAGACTAAGGAGCCTCAGTCTCTAAGCTAGTGGATCAGGCTAGAAATCTGGGTCACACATGGCATCTACAGCTGCCCCATAGTAGGTGTCTATGCAGGCCTCCTCCTCACCCTCTGTAAAATTTTCAACAGGTCCAGTCAGGACGGGAGCGAGCACAAAACATCTCACGCAGTTCATATCGAGTTAGGAAATATAAAGCATGCAATAGAGTAAAGTACATGAAACGCTGAAGAAGAAGATATATGAAAAACAGTAGAGATTTGATAACAGAAAATATCTAAATATGATAAGTAAGACTGTAAGGAAACATGTGATTTTAGAGCACAATATGGTTATGTAAACGGGTTAGGTTATACAATAAAATGGGACTCCTTTGTACGTGGGTGTACAATGGACATATACAATGTCTTATACAATACGATTGATCACATAACCATTTTCTACTCCCCCTTCCCAATCAATACACAAGGATCCAATTCAGTTACGTTACCTTATACAATGACTTGTACAATAACTTGTACAATGGGTTGTACAATGACTTATACAACGGCTTGTATAATGGCTTGTACAATGGCTCAATGTGATACTGAGAGTACAATATGCACAATGAGTGTACAATGATAAAGTATTCAATAAATACAACATGTAAGTGAAACCCACATCACAATATGTACTTAGTGAATACAAGGAGATAACATCTCAGAAGAAGATCCATATAGTACCAATCCGTGATAACAGTCGTGTCAGCATCAAGTACAGTAATCTAGAGCAAGAATGTAAATCCATACAAGTATGAAACGGTCAGAGAATGTACTCGCCTGATAGCCTGAGTGTCTGAAGAGAATATACTGTCCGAGGAGTGGTGTTTGTCTCCTATAGAACAGTACAAGTCACAACCAATCTAAAATGATATAATGAAGTCCTACTATGCATTCTACATGATTCTAGGTCAATCTAGGCCAAAGTCAACTCTTGGTCAACTCTGGTCAACTACACTAGTCAAACTAGGTCAACTAGGTCAAGACTGACCCTAACAAGTCTAATAAGTCTCACTAGGCCTAACCAAGCCTAGTATAGCAATCACACACCAATCACAAGGCTATACAAGCCAAACACAAGCCATCACACTCAATTTTATACATAAGAGGAGGAAACTAGCATGTAAGCTATGTGTGTGTGTAGACATGGAGGTGCACAACAAAACAAGGAAATCAATGCTAATTATAAGTTACACTATTATGGCACAAGCTAACAAGTATACCTTTACTTATCATGGCAATCATTTAGAGGAGGCTACATGGCATGGTTGTTTACATATGAAGTCTGAAATTAACTGGCATTTCAAATTAAGGGGTTATGGTTGCATTACATCTATGCATTCATACATAGATATATATATAGGCTATACATAGATGTATAGGTTATATACTTAGATGTATATCTATATACATATATATATATATATATAGATAGGCACATAGAGAGGTTCCTACATACTTATTTACATAGATATATATATATATATATATAAATATATATATATATATATATATATACATACATACATACATATTTACATAAATAAAGGGAGAGGGTGAGCAATGTAATATGTGTTAGAGTGTGGCAAGGTATTAGGAAATGAGTGTAACAGTGAGGGTTAAGTGATAGGGTTATACGTGTGTGAATGATGTGAATGTGAGTGTGGAAAGACAAGTAGGGAAAACTATGTGATAGTTAAGAGAAACTGAAAACCTGAAAAAAACAGTGCTAGTGTATGTGTTCAGGAAAATGTGGACTTGTGTGTGTGTGTCAAGTGTGTGTGTGCTGCTGGGTATGGGAGACACCTGTGTGGCTGTGTTAGGGAGTGAGGGTGTGAGTGTATGACTGTGTAATAGGATATGGGTAGGCAATGCACAGAGGGGAAAGTGGGGGTTACACATGGTGGCTGTGTTCAGCAACAGGGAAGGAAAGAAAACCAATTCATCCCTGTCAGTTCAGTTTGGACAGTTAAAGGAAAAGGAAAGGAATCAATACACAAATTAACACACAGTTTCAGTTTTTGTCCCATAGTATTCGAAATCCATTTGAATCCAATACTCAATGAAACCACCCCAAAATCGACCCATAGCTAGATCAAACATAGGAGAACAACTTTAGGGTTTTAAATCATGCTAATAACAGTATTAAATAGGTAAAATAGATTGCCAAAATTCGAATTACAAACTGGAAAGCACTGAAATAAATACCCAGTTTCAGAAAATAGGGTAAATGCAATTTAATGATTAAAAACTAACTAAAATGCAAAGAGGTTGGTTGGTAATGAAGATAAACATGTGCCCGTGTCTTATGGTCCTATTCGTGTCCATCACGATGCGACACAGCGCGTGTCCAAGCCTAAGAACACTAATCAAACACCTACAGTGCACAGGAATAGCACTGCATCGTGCACGCGTGCACGCGTGTCGTGCACGCGACACAGTGCGACTCGAGGCTCGTGCTCACACAGGGTGTTCGCCTAGGGTCACCCTAGGTCTGTGTCAGCCTGCAACGCGACACCGTGTCGCCGTGTCCACGCTAACAGCCCGTATCAGAGGGGACTGAAACTCGCGCGCAGCAGCTCGAGCGACCAGTGCATGAGCTCGTGCTCGCTCGACACGGAACAGGGACACGCGAGACTTGGGGAGGGCCGTGTCAGATACTGCCCCCACCCACGTGTCAAGTGGCGTGTCCCGAATCGCCGTGTCCAGAGTGCAATCCAACCCGAGTAGCAGGGGAAGCCCCAACCGCGCGTGCGAGCGTGTCCGACCCTTCGTGCACCCGACATAGACACTAAAACACCATGGACACTTCACAAGAATTAAAACATACACCCAGATCTACAATCATGTTCAAAAAGAATTCAAAAATAAGACAAAAATATTCTTTGTGGTATTTCATCAAACACATTGCATAGGGGACTGATACGTGTCCATTTAGGACACAAAACGGACACGAAACCTAGGTTTAGCTATACCTACAGTTAGGGTAGACCTAGGGCTTTCCAAATATACAAACAAAACTAGAATTTAATGGTGAGATTAGGATGTTACCTCTATGTATCCAAGTCTCCAAAAAGCTCTAAAAAGAGAGGTTCCTCATGAGAGTCAAACTCCTCCAAATTTATTTGAATCTGAGAATAAGTTGTAAGAACAGCAAGAATACTCAGATTAAAACCTATTGCAATTTGTTTGGGGGAAAAAGGAGCCAAAATGGATTTTCTAGAGATTTTTGAAGTAGGGACATTACCTCTTCCTAAAGCTTGTTCTTCCTTAGAGGCTAGCCCTAATTCCAAGAGAATATTTATAAGGGGGGGATCCCAATGAGGGTTAAGTGGCTGGACAAAATGGTTAGGGTTAGGGTTGGGCACTTGGCTAATGGGCATTGGGCTTAGCTATAAAACAATGGCTTAAAAATCACAAGTCATGACTTGTGGTTGAAACTTCCTATTCAAAACTCAATATCTCAAATGTTTGCACTAACTAGAGTATGGTTGACCTAACTTAACCTAGGATCTCATATCTAGTCAAGTCCAACCTAACTAGGGTTAGATCACAAGGTCAAAGCTAGTCAAAGTCAACCTAGTCAACCTTCAATCAAACAATTCCAAAATAAGTTCTAAAAATTCCTAAAAATTCCAATAAATTCTAAAATGACCAAAATATCCTCTAGGCTAAAATATACTAATCAAAATCCTAATCACAATGACTAGGCTCTAGGTCAACAGTCTAAGGCTACACTAGTCAATGCACCAAAATCACAAGTCATGATTTAAATGGTTTAAAAATGATTAAAAATTACCAAAAATCATATTATTAAATAAATATCATAATTAAATAAATTAAAATACAAAATTTCAAAATGACCCTCATTTTAGAAACTGGGTGTTACAAGTCTACCCACCTTAGAAGAATTTTGTTCTCGAAATTAAAATGGTAGTAGTCCTTCTAGGTCAAACACCCCACAATCAGAGTCTCATACATACCGTCAGATAATCATATGCGTCAGTCCAAAACCATGATACTCAGAATCTCTGTCATGCCAGTGAGCAAGGCTACGATAATCACAGAGTCCTCAACTATGGTACATACCTCTAGAATTGTGGTATTTAAAATTTTTGCATTGCCGCACGCTTGGCAGCGAAAACCTTAAATTCCCACACCCGAGAAATACATCCATAGTCTGACTATATGTCCTCACTATGCCTGCTAGTATGACCCTAGAGGATTCTAAAATCTCATAATCGAGGCGACCTAGCCCATACGACTTATCTCAGAAGAAAATTAAATCATAAGAAACACCAGATCGAACTTATCAACAATGAAGCAGCAGATAGGAACAGATGGAACTGAATTTCAAGATAGGAATTGCAGAATTGAATCAAGGAATGGAACCTGCAACTAGATCTCCAACGGCCTGAGCATCCTCGGCTGTCATGGCGAAAGCTCGCCCTGGCTGGCCTCCCCTGGCCTGCTGCTGATGCTGGACAAACCTCTGTTGCTGAGTCTGCAATGGTGGTCCCCTCTGCTGTCCTGTCGAAGCCCTAGCTCCTGGTGCTACCTGAGCCAATGGTGTCGGGTTCTGAGGACACTCTCTACACTGATGCTCTGCTGACCCGCAAAGTAAACACATACCCAGTCTCTTCCTGCAATCGTTCCACCAATGGCCTGGCTTCTTGCAGAACTTGCACACGGTGTCCTGCTGATACTGCACCTATCCCTGACCCTGATACTGAACAGGCCTCTGCTGATGCTGACGTATCTGAGCCCTCGGCTGCTGGTGCTGCTGCTGAAACTGTATGCCTGGCATCGGCTGCTGATACTGCTGCTGAAACTGTAGCTGAACGTGCGGCCTCTTGGCCGGTCCTCCGCTGCTGGTGCCTCCAACTGGGTCTCGCCCTCTCTTGAGCCTAAGCTCAAGATCATCCTCTGCAGCTAAAGCGTCCACCAGGATCTCCTCAAACGTAGTGCTGCGAGCATTCTTGGTGTAGGACTTGACCTCCTTTACCAAGCCCTTCCGGAACCTCCGGGCCTTCGTCGTCTCCGACAAGTCATCCATAAATCTGCTCAGGCGGCAGAACTCTCCTGCGTACTCCTCCACAGACTGGTTCCCCTGGACTAGGGCCTCGAACTGGGTCTCGAGGGCTCCCAGTGCTGCATCTGGAAAGAACTTCTCCTTGAACAGCTTCTTGAATGCTGCCCAAGTCTGTCCTGCTGTACCGACCCTCGGGTCGGTCTGGTACCATGTCCGAGCCAGATCCTGCATCATGCTGGCTGCTGCCTCTATCTGGAGCCTCGTCGGAATCTCAGCTAGCCTGAAGATCTCCTCCATATGCTCGATCCACTCATCGGCATACAGGATCCCTCTGTCCCGCGAAAGTCCCTCGGGTGCATCTTCTGGAAGTCCTGGATGCCTTTCTCCCGTGGCTGGTGCGGCTGCGGGGCTGCCGCTGGCTGAGCTATGACTCTCTCTACCGCAGTCATTGCCAGCTCAATACCTCGTGTGAGCTCTACTGTCTGGCCCTGCTGCTGGGTCTGCTGACCCTCCATCTACTGCCGGAAGAAGGCTAACAGCTGAACGGCGTCAATCGTCCCTGCAGGTGGCTGCTGGAATGGTACCTCTGGAGTGACTGGGTCCTGCCTCCGAACTGGTGAAGGCATACCCTCAGCTGCTGCTGCTGAAGTCCCAATATGAGCAGAGGTGGCAGGAGCTGTAGCCTCCCGACCCTGCTGAACCCGCTGAGAGGTAGCAGTCCCCTCTACAGTATCTCATGAATGGCACGCTGTGATCGCGTCTCCACCATCCTGGAGACAGATCAAACAAATAATTTGCTGAGAATGAGTCGAAATAGCAAAGGAGGACAATTATATTCCAGGAGAACAATATCAGCAAGAACTGAGATGGTATGAATTTGATATGAGTTTTTCCTAGTGTGATTGAGTACCTTCAAAAATATCCTAATCCTACTGCAGGCTGTAGTGATACTCTAGTTCGAATACCACTACACAAACTCGACCTGCATGGGCCACCACTAAAAACGTGTCACGACCCGCACCCACTGTGAGGGTACGAGAACGTAACAACGCCCAGCCTACGCCGCAGTGTCGGCGGTAGAACGCTGTCCTAGGTCAATCATCTAGCAATATAAAGGTACCTGTACAGTATATACACTCCGAATGGAGGTGACATAGCAATATACAGTCTCAATCACATCTAAATGCAGAAAGATAAGATAGGAAGATAGATAGATAAAACTGGAATGGAAGAATATACATCACAGCAAGAGAGAGTCTAAGTGCCTAAAATAACATCTCAAAAACCATCCAGAATACAAGTCCCACTACTGAATATGAAATAATATATACAATCAGATCTCAAGACAGAATAGTAAACCTAGACTAAGGAGCCTCAGTCTCTAAGCTAGTGGATCAGGCTGGAAATCTGGGTCACACATGGCATCTACAGCTGCCCCATAGTAGGTGTCTATGCAGGCCTCCTCCTCACCCTCTGTAAAATTTTCAACAGGTCCAGTCAGGACGGGAGCGAGTACAAAACATCTCACGCAGTTCATATCGAGTTAGGAAATATAAAGCATGCAATAGAGTAAAGTACATGAAACGCTGAAGAAGAAGATATATGAAAAACAGTAGAGATTTGATAACAGAAAATATCTAAATATGATAAGTAAGACTGTAAGGAAACATGTGATTTTAGAGCACAATATGGTTATGTAAACGGGTTAGGTTATACAATAAAATGGGACTCCTTTGTACGTGGGTGTAAATGGACATATACAATGTCTTACACAATACGATTGATCACATAACCATTTTCTACTCCCCCTCCCCAATCAATACACAAGGATCCAATTCAGTTACGTTACCTTATACAATGACTTGTACAATGACTTGTACAATGGCTTGTATAATGACTTATACAATGGCTTGTACAATGGCTTGTACAATGGCTCAATGTGATACTGAGAGTACAATATGCACAATGAGTGTACAATGATAAAGTATTCAATAAATACAACATGTAAGTGAAACGCACATCACAATATGTACTTAGTGAATACAAGGAGATAACATCTCAGAAGAAGATCCATATAGTACCAATCCGTGATAACAGTCGTGTCAGCATCAAGTACAGTAATCTAGAGCAAGAATGTAAATCCATACAAGTATGAAATGGTCAGAGAATGTACTCACCTGATAGCCTGAGTGTCTGAAGAGAATATACTGTCCGAGGAGTGGTGTTTGTCTTCTATAGAACAGTACAAGTCACAACCAATCTAAAATTATATAATGAAGTCCTACTATGCATTCTACATGATTCTAGGTCAATCTAGGCCAAAGTCAACTCTTGGTCAACTCTGGTCAACTACACTAGTCAAACTAGGTCAACTAGGTCAAGACTGACCCTAACAAGTCTAATAAGTCTCACTAGGCCTAACCAAGCCTAGTCTAGCAATCACACACCAATCACAAGGCTATACAAGCCAAACACAAGCCATCACACTCAATTTTATACATAAGAGGAGGAAACTAGCATGTAAGCTTTGTGTGTGTGTGGATATGGAGGTGCACAACAAAACAAGGAAATCAATGCTAATTATAAGTTACACTATCATGGCACAAGCTAACAAGTATACCTTTACTTATCATGGCAATCATTTAGAGGAGGCTACATGGCATGGTTGTTTACATATGAAGTCTGAAATTAACTGGCATTTCAAATTAAGGGGTTATGGTTGCATTACATCTATGCATTCATACATAGATATATATATAGGCTATACATAGATGTATAGGTTATATACTTAGATGTATATCTATATACATATATATATATAGATAGGCACATAGAGAGGTTCCTACATACTTATTTACATATATATATATATATATATATATATATATATATATATATATATATATAAATATATATATATATATATATATATATATATATATATATATATATATATATACATACATACATACATATTTACATAAATAAAGGGAGAGGGTGAGCAATGTAATGTGTGTTAGAGTGTGGCAAGGTATTAGGAAATGAGTGTAACAGTGAGGGTTAAGTGATAGGGTTATATGTGTGTGAATGATGTGAATGTGAGTGTGGAAAGACAAGTAGGGAAAACTATGTGATAGTTAAGAGAAACTGAAAACCTGAAAAAAACAGTGCTAGTGTATGTGTTCAGGAAAATGTGGACTTGTGTGTGTGTGTCAAGTGTGTGTGTGCTGCTGGGTATGGGAGACACCTGTGTGGCTGTGTTAGGGAGTGAGGGTGTGAGTGTATGACTGTGTAATAGGATATGGGTAGGCAATGCACAGAGGAGAAAGTGGGGGTTACACATGGTGGCTGTGTTCAACAACAGGGAAGGAAAGAAAACCAATTCATCCCTGTCAGTTCAGTTTGGACAGTTAAAGGAAAAGGAAAGGAATCAATACACAAATTAACACACAGTTTCAGTTTTTGTCCCATAGTATTCGAAATCCATTTGAATCCAATACTCAATGAAACTACCCCAAAATCGACCCATAGCTAGATCAAACATAGGAGAACAACTTTAGGGTTTTAAATCATGCTAATAACAGTATTAAATAGGTAAAATAGATTGCCAAAATTCGAATTACAAACTGGAAAGCACTGAAATAAATACCCAGTTTCAGAAAATAGGGTAAATGCAATTTAATGATTAAAAACTAACTAAAATGCAAAGAGGTTGGTTGGTAATGAAGATAAACATGTGCCCGTGTCTTATGGTCCAATTCGTGTCCAACACGATGCGACACAGCGCGTGTCCAAGCCTAAGAACACTAATCAAACACCTACAGTGCACAGGAATAGCACTGCATCGTGCACGCGTGTCGTGTACGCGACACAGTGCGACTCGAGGCTCGTACTCACACAGGGTGTTCGCCTAGGGTCACCCTAGGTCTGTGTCAGCCTGCAACACGACACCGTGTCGCCGTGTCCATGCTAACAGCCCGTATCAGAGGGGACTGAAACTCGCGCGCAGCAGCTCGAGCGACCAGTGCACGAGCTCGTGCTCGCTCGACACGGAACAGGGACACGCGAGACTTGGGGAGGGCCGTGTCAGACACTGCCCCCACCCACGTGTCAAGTGGCGTGTCCCGAATCGCCGTGTCCAGAGTGCAATCCAACCCGAGTAGCAGGGGAAGCCCCAACCGCGCGTGCGAGCGTGTCCGACCCTTCGTGCACCCGACACAGACACTAAAACACCATGGACACTTCACAAGAATTAAAACATACACCCAGATCTACAATCATGTTCAAAAAGAATTCAAAAATAAGACAAAAATATTCTTTGTGGCATTTCATCAAACACATTGCATAGGGGACTGATACGTGTCCATTTAGGACACAAAACGGACACGAAACCTAGGTTTAGCTATACCTACAGTTAGGGTAGACCTAGGGCTTTCCAAATATGCAAACAAAACTAGAATTTAATGGTGAGATTAGGATGTTACCTCTATGTATCCAAGTCTCCAAAAAGCTCTAAAAAGAGAGGTTCCTCATGAGAGTCAAACTCCTCCAAATTGATTTGAATCTGAGAATAAGTTGTAAGAACAGCAAGAATACTCAGATTAAAACCTATTGCAATTTGTTTGGGGGAAAAAGGAGCCAAAATGGATTTTCTAGAGATTTTTGAAGTGGGGACATTACCTCTTCCTAAAGCTTGTTCTTCCTTAGAGGCTAGCCCTAATTCCAAGAAAATATTTATAAGGGGGGGAACCCAATGAGGGTTAAGTGGCTGGACAAAATGGTTAGGGTTAGGGTTGGGCACTTGGCTAATGGGCCTTGGGCTTAGCTATAAAACAATGGCTTAAAAATCACAAGTCATGACTTGTGGTTGAAACTTCCTATTCAAAACTCAATATCTCAAATGTTTGCACTAACTAGAGTATGGTTGACCTAACTTAACCTAGGATCTCATATCTAGTCAAGTCCAACCTAACTAGGGTTAGATCACAAGGTCAAAGCTAGTCAAAGTCAACCTAGTCAACCTTCAATCAAACAATTCCAAAATAAGTTCTAAAAATTCCTAAAAATTCCAATAAATTCTAAAATGACCAAAATATCCTCTAGGCTAAAATATACTAATCAAAAATCCTAATCACAATGACTAGGCTCTAGGTCAACAGTCTAAGGCTACACTAGTCAATGTACCAAAATCATAAGTCATGATTTAAATGGTTTAAAAATGATTAAAAATTACCAAAAATCATATTATTAAATAAATATCATAATTAAATAAATTAAAATACAAAATTTCAAAATTACCCTCATTTTAGAAACTGGGTGTTACAGTGAGCGTATAACATAATACCCGCTGGCAAGTGTGGGTGTGAAAAGTGAAGCGTGACAAGTGATTCACGCACGCACTTTCAACGTGAGGGTGAAAAAGTCACGCACGCCAAAAGTCACGCACAATGTGATCGTGAAAAGTCACGCACGCAAGCTCATGGACAGGAGCGTGAAAAGTCACGCACGCAGCACAAAGACAGGAGCGTGACTCAAAATACACGCATACAAATGCGGGCGTGACAGAAAATACACGCACGCAAATGCGAGCGTGACTGAAAATACACGCACGTAAATGCGAGCGTGACTGAAAATACACGCACGCAAATGCGAGCATGACTGAAAATACACGCACGCAAATGCGAGCGTGACTGAAATACACGCAAACACGTATAGACGTGTGCATGACTGGGCTGATGTTTACGCGAGCACGTAAGAACGTGTGCGTGAAACATCTCCCAAACTCCAAGTCCCATGGAGCCTTTGCTCCAGTGCCAAACTACACGCTAAGTTGGTGGACCAAGAACCCAAGAACAGCCAAAATACTATAACTTAGATCTAGAGAAAACCAGCCGTAGAAATCAAAAATGCCAAACACTAAACTCTCTCAGGATCATGAGAGGAAGAATAATGATCCGTAAAAATGGGTGATTGAGAAGCAAGTTTGCACTTGCCTTCTCCTGCTGCTGGTAGGTGGTGGAGAGTAATAAGAGGAGGAAGAAGAAGTAATGGTGAGGATGAAGTAATGAGGAGAGAGAATGGAGAGGGTGGCTTTAAATAGGGGGAGTGGTGGTAGGTGGGGTATTGGGCCGGGTTGCACAGATCCATCCAAGCCGAAACCCAATAAGACTAAAGCAACAAATAAAATGCAGGTAATAAAATTGCAGAAATATAATTGCAGAAATAAATTAACATGGAATTTAAAGAGCAGATAATTAATTAACATGAAAATTTAAATATAGAATACTACATGATAAATACTAAATAAATGCTCATGAGTTGTACATATATAAAAATACGCATTCCGAGAACGGGGAGTGACATCTCTACCCACCTTAGAAAAATTCCGTCCTCGGAATTTCAAATCCAAGCAGGATAGAAACATCGGGGCTAAACTAATACAAGCAATTCTAGTGATCAAGCAATTCTAGTGAGCAAGCAATCATTTTTGCCATATCAGAAGCAAGTACTATATATGTAAATCCATCAATCTACGATATCAAGTAGCTCTACCCATAAAGTGATAAGCATGAGAAATCAAGACAATCAAGGTATACAGAAAGAAATATACCTTGTGAGTCAAACAGGTGTGGATACCGTGATCGGATATCATCCTCACGTTCCCACGTTGACTCTCCCAAGGAGTGATGACCCCAAGCAACACGGACAAGATTAATTGTTCGGTTCTTGAGTATCTTCTCTCTTCGATCCAAAATAGACACAGGCTGTTCCTCGTAAGACAGGTTGGTACCAACAACCAGCTCAGAGTGATCGAGGACATGGCTTGGGTCCGATACATACCTACGTAATTGAGATACATGAAACACGTCATGCACCTCTCGTAACGAAGGTGGGAGTGATAAACGATAAGCAACATCGCCTATCCGATCAAGGATAACAAATGGGCCCACGTACCGCGGACTCAATTTCCCACGAACGCCAAATCTAATGACCCCACGAGTAGGTGAGATCTGCAAGAATACGTGGTCCCCAACAGAGAATTCTAATGGCCTACGATGCTAGTCCGCCCAATGACGATGCCGGTCCTACGCAACTCGAAGTCGCTCTCTAATCCCTTTAACTACTTCAACCGTCTGAACAATCATTTCTGGGCCTAGCATCTTCCTCTCTCCGATATCATCCCATGCAAGCGGTGACCTGCACTTCTTACCATATAATGCTTCGAATGGCGCCATCTGGATACTGGCCTGATAACTATTGTTGTATGAGAACTCGACCAAGTGCAGGTGACTCTCCCAAGACCCTCCAAAATCTAGAGTGCAAGCTCGTAACATATCTTCTAAAGTCTGAATCGTTCTTTCTGATTGCCCATCCGTCTGTGGATGGTAAGCCGTGCTAAATCTTAACTTAGTACCCAGACTATGATGTAAGCACTTCCAGAAATGCGATGTAAATCGGGTATCTCGATCCGACACAATACTGGCAGGGACTCCATGCTGCCTGACTATTTGTTTCATATATAATTCTGCCAATTTTTCTGTAGATTGCCCTACTCTGATAGGAAGAAAGTGTGCTACCTTCGTAAGTCGGTCTACTATCACCCAAATAGCATCTTTACCACTTGGTGATCTTGGTAAACCGATCACAAAGTCCATTGTAATATGCCCCCATTTCCATTCCGGGATAGGAAGCGGTTGCAATAACCCAGCTGGCCTCTGCTGTTCTGCCTTCACCTGTTGACATACCAAGCAACGAGAAACAAATCTAGCTATCTCTCTCTTCATTCCGTTTCACCAGAAATGCTGCTTGATATCTTGGTACATCTTGGTCCCTCCAGGGTGAATAGAATACTGAGAAATGTGAGCTTCTGCCATGACCTCCTGTCTGATATCTCCACTAGGCACACATAAACGCGATCCAAACCTAAGTGTACCATCTTCATGAATTCTTATCTCCTTCCTGAGCCCTGACTCACATTCTGCCCTAAGCTTCTGAATCCTTGGGTCCTGTTCCTGAGCTACCTTGATCCTGTCTACTAAGTCAGATTGGACTTGTAGACTAGTTAGAACTCCTATATTACTAGAAAATATAACTTCGATGCCCATCTCCTGAAGGTCTTCTAAGATATGCTTCTGTGCTGTCAGCATAAATGCGCTGCCTCTCCTGCTAAGAGCGTCTGCTACTACATTAGCCTTGCCTGGGTGATACTGAAGCTCCACGTCATAATCCTTGATCAACTCCAACCACCTTCTCTGCCTCATGTTCAGTTCCTTCTGAGTAAAGATGTACTTCAGACTTTTATGATCTGTGTACATCTCCACTCGGTCACCATATAAGTAATACCTCCATAGCTTCAGAGCAAACACTACTGCCGCTAACTCTAAATCATGAGTTGGGTAATTCTTCTCGTGGTCCCGAAGCTGCCTAGATGCATATGCTATCACCTTCCCATATTGTATAAGGACACATCTAAGTCCTTTACCTGACGTATCACAATATACTGTAAAACCTCCGGGTCCAACTGGCAATGTAAGAATAGGTGCTGATATCAACTTCTGCTTCAAAGTCTCGAATGATGCCTGACATTCTGCCGACCAAACGAATGGCACATCTTTCCGGGTCAAACGGGTCATGGGCGCTGAAAGCCTTGCAAAGTCTGACACAAATCTTCTGTAATATCCTGCCAATCCCAAGAAACTCCGCACATCTGCTACGGTCTTGGGTACTGGCCAACTCTCTACTGCTTTTACCTTCTTGGGATCTACTGCCACTCTAGCTCCTGATATGATATGACCCAAAAATGAAATATGATCCGACCAAAACTCACACTTGCTGAGCTTGGCATACAACTGGTTCTCTCTCAGAACCTGCAACACTTTTCTGAGGTGGTCTTCATGCTCCTCTTCACTAACAGAGTATACGAGAATGTCGTCAAGAAACACAACGACAAACTGGTCTAAATATGGCATAAAGATACGATTCATCAAATCCATGAATATTGCTGGAGCATTGGTCAAACCAAACGGCATTACTAAGAACTCGTAATGCCCATACTTCGACCTGAAAGCTGTCTTGGGGATATCTTCCTTCCGAACTCTCACCTGATGGTACCCTGAACGAAGATCTATCTTGGAGAAAACTCTAGCTTTGCTCAACTGATCAAATAAGTCGTCGATCCTGGGTAATGGGTACTTGTTCTTCACTGTTGCCGCGTTAAGCTTCCTGTAGTCAATGCACAATCTGGACGACCCATCCTTCTTTCCCACAAGTACCACTGGTGTTGCCCATGGTGACACGCTAGCTTGAATGAACTTCTTCTCCTTCAATTCCTCTATGTGCTCATATACCTTGGCCTGCTCTGAATCCGCCATTCTGTAAACTCGATCTAATATCGGTTTAGTTCCTGGTGCCAATTCTATACTGAACTCAATATCTCTAACTGGTGGTAGACCTGGAAGTTCTTCAGGAAATACGTCTAGAAATTCTTCAACTACCTTCGGGATCTGAACTTCCTCCATCGCCGTCACTACTCCCTGCTCTTGCTGAGTTGCCTCTGATCTGACTAAGGTAAACCTCTTCGTGCCTGGAATATCAAAAGATACATTCCCTCTACGACAATCTATTGTCGCATGACTGTCTTTCAGCCAGTCCATGCCTAAGATAACGTCGAAATTTCCAACAGGAAATTCTATCAACCGGGCAGGTAAGGAATGCCCGCAAACCACAACGCTACATGCTAAAATAACTCTACTAACTCCTACGAGCCCATTACCAGTGAGTATATTCAACCTCCCTGGCAATGTCTCGAACTCCATTCCTAGTCGTGTCGCAAATCGTGCAGATATAAATGAATGGGATGCTCCTGAATCAAACAATGCTACTGCAGGATATGAGACGACGAGAATGTTACCTGCCACAACATCTCCCGATGCCAATGCCTCTTCCAAGGACAGAGTGAATGCTTGCCCTCGACCTCCTTGCTGATTTCCATGCTGCGGCCTAGCCTGGTGCTGCTGTTGGCCCCTGCCTTGATGATGCTGGGGTGGTCTATGCTGGTGTTGCTGCATCGGCGGTCCCTGCTGTCGAAACATCTGAGCCTGCGGTAGTAACGGACGCTGTGCCAACGGCCTTACTGCCACTGCTGGTCCTCGATACTGGCCTGCCCCTGGTGCTGGCAGAGCAGGAAACTGCTGCCCTGGTCCTCCTGACCTCGAATTCATGGGACATGTGGTAACCCGATGGTCTGGATTTCTACATATCAGACACAGTCCATTTAATGTCCGACACATATCTCGAGTGTGTCCCATCTTTCCACAATAAGTGCAGCCCGCCGGGGGTTGCTGGTTCTTCCTCTGTTGCTGCTGCTGCTGCCTGGGTGGTGCTGGTCCTCGTATCGCCACATCGTGGATACGAATGCCAGTGGATGGTGCTGTTGCTCGGGGCGCTGCTCTCCCTCCTCCTTCTATCTGACTGTGGGATCTCTTCTGACCCCCAGTCCTTGTCGCAAGCCTCTGAATAGTGATCTCATGCCTTCGAGTTGCCGTCAATATCTCATCAAAAGTCTGGTAGTTGTGTCCCTCTATCAATTACAAGAGCTCGAGATGAAACCCTTGCTGAAACCTCATGGCCCTATGGCGCTCTGTTGCTACCATCTCTGGGGCGAATCTACTCAATCTGCAGAACTCCGCTGCATAAACATCTACCGTCTTGCCAGCCTGCCTGAGGTTGATAAACTTCTGTTGTAGCTCAAACTGCGCCACAACTCTATAGTACTTAGTCTTGAATCTTGCAGTGAAATCGTCCCAAGCCACAGGACGTCTGATGCCTACTTCCTCTGCTTTCCACCAATCACGTGCGAGATCCTGAAGGAACAACTTCACTAGATCCACACGCTCTTCTGCCGGTACCTTAGCTGCTGTCAGAATAGCCTCCATATCCTTAAGCCATGCATCTGCTGAGATGGCATCCTCCGTGCCCTCGAAACGGCGGGGGTTGTATTTGCAAAACCTGGCTGATGCTCCTGAATCAGCCCTCACTTCTCTTTCCAAAGCCGTCTGCAATCCTTGGTTAAGCAACACATTCTGCTCTTGTAGCTGAGTGTGCATGCGCTGCTGGGCCAACATTTGATGTTGCTGAGCAGCCATCATTCCTCTCATGATCTCCAGAAGGGCTGGTGTGTCCACTTCCACAGGGGTAGGTGGAACTATGGGTGGGTCTGGAATATCTAGATACTGCGGCCCAACCGCTGGTTCTACTATCACTTCTTCCTGGATAGTCTCCTGAGGTGAGACTGGCCCTTGATGCTGACCAACCTGGTCATGTTGTCCATGTTGCCTTTGTTGTTGCTGCCCAGCTCTGACCGATGCGGACGAAGTGCCCCTAAGGAAAAGGGACAAGAGAACAATCAAACGACCGGACATGAAGGATCAATGAAGTCAAAGAATACCGGAATATCAAGCAAGAGTTGAGAATAACGAATCAGGAGATCAAGGGGAACATGTGTGATTGAGATATCCTATAAATCAAAACACCCCACAAGTCTAAAATCAGACCTGCATGGGCCACCACTAAAACCTTGTCATGCCCCAGAACCAGAATACTGGAGAGCGGAGGAATGACTCAGCCAGCTACGTATTACGGGTAGATGAATACCGTATAATACGATCAATGTTGTCTAACCCGACAAGGGGGTGCATACTACCTAAGAGTCTTACTATGGTTATTTCACATCTATTGTCTCAATCATTCAAGCAAGAAACAGTAATAGAGAACATGTAAGATAAAGCAGTAAGGCGTCCCAAACGCTTAGTCAAAATGTCCTTGAGATCTGGCTTTACAAAATATAGCCAGAGGATATAGCAAGTATACACAATTGTTATCAGCTGCAGTCTGACTTAATTACAACTATGTAAAAGTAAGTACAAGACAATCCGACCAATATGTCGGTGCCAAACGGCTAAGTATAAAGGTAAATAACAAAACGAACGGTGAAGTAAGAAACCCACTCGAGTCCTCCTGCAATCATTCCTCTAGTGTTGACCATCTTGGAGGTAGAAGTACGCTGGATCCTCGGGAACCGGCTCTAAATCTGGCCATACAAAACCAGAGAGGTTAGACCTCTAATAGCAAGTACCACAAGGAAGGACGATATGAAGGACATAAACCAGTAAGTAAAAGAATATAATGATAATAGATCTCTGCTTTCCACTAGGATTCATATCACATCACGACACTTCGAACCAACCTCCCAACCAAACAAGGACAGAAGTTGGCCCGTCATGTCCTGACATTCTGATCATCCCAGTTAGATAACAGAGTAGTACAGTACACAAATAAATCATCTTGAACGGCCAATCAAATTCTACGGCTTGCTATTGTGGGTCTCAAGTTATCCTGGAATAATACAATAAAGATTCCTCAGTTCTTACTATGTACGAGCAAGGCTAGTCTATCCAGTCAATCATGTACGCCATGCATGAATTAGACGAGTCCTAGCAGGACGCCCGTCAATATACAATATACAATAATAATAAAAGCAGATATTGTTCCCTGCCCGTGTGGCAGATTTACAGTATCTGTGGGAACCAGCCGGCCCGTCGGGTACTACTCGTCCCAAGGGGGCTGCCATGTAAGAACTCGGGATTCCATTCTCTCCATGCAATCATTATTTTATTTAACTTAATAGTCCCTATGTTGAGTGAAATCCCATACCGTGGATCATGGTCATTCAAATGAGTACTTTCGTACGGGGTACGATATGCACAACTCTACAACGATACCAGTGCGGTTAGGTTGCAGGTCTTACATAGCGTAATGCAACAATCAAATCTAACCACGGTAGTCATGCCTTGACCATAAAGTACACATGCTTCTTTTGTATAAAATAAATAAATAAATAATTAAATAAATAGATTGAAGCCTGCATGTGCATGTATGTCAATATTCGGGATCAGCCAGTCGATTGCAATAGTTCAAAATATGAACGTGTCTCATTCATTCATTTCAATAAGACGACTAGCCAGTCTCTTAGTTCCAACTAGGAACGCATGATCAATTAGTTAAATAACCATCGTCATTAATGGTGACAAGGCATGAAAGTCATTTATCATTAAATAGGGTTGAGTCTATAACTCTCAAGGTCAAGTTCCAGTCTCACTGGATATCCATAAACCAATCCAAACACTTGGCACTAATACACAACCATAGGTATTAAAATATTAACATGCTAAGGTTTCGGGTTCATGCAAAAAGGCGTAAGGATATAATAGGGAATTATCCTGCTACTATTAAATGAATAAAGTATGGAACAGAATAAAACACCCAAGCCAGGAAGTCACGCCAACAAGTCTAAGCTAAGTCCAAAAGTCACGCAAGAAGTCTCTGCTAAGACCAACAAGTCACGCTAAGTCTAGCATGGAGGAGTGAGCGTATAACATAATACCCGCTGGCAAGTGTGGGTGTGAAAAGTGAAGCGTGACAAGTGATTCACGCACGCACTCTCAACGTGAGGGTGAAAAAGTCACGCACGCCAAAAGTCACGCACAATGTGATCGTGAAAAGTCACGCACGCAAGCTCATGGACAGGAGCGTGAAAAGTCACGCACGCAGCACAAAGACAGAAGCGTGACTCAAAATACACGTATGCAAATGCGGGCGTGACTGAAAATACACGCACGCAAATGCGAGCGTGACTGAAAATACACGCACGTAAATGCGAGCGTGACTGAAAATACACGCACGCAAAATGCGAGCGTGACTGAAAATACACGCACGCAAATGCGAGCGTGACTGAAATACACGCAAACACGTATAGACGTGTGCGTGACTGGGCTGATGTTTACGCGAGCACGTAAGAACGTGTGCGTGAAACATCTCCCAAACTCCAAGTCCCATGGAGCCTTTGCTCCAGTGCCAAAATACACGCTAAGTTGGTGGACCAAGAACCCAAGAACAGCCAAAATACTATAACTTAGATCTAGAGAAAACCAGCCGTAGAAATCAAAAATGCCAAACACTAAACTCTCTCAGGATCATGAGAGGAAGAATAATGATCCATAAAAATGGGTGATTGAGAAGCAAGTTTGCACTTGCCTTCTCCTGCTGCTGGTAGGTGGTGGAGAGTAATGAGAGGAAGAAGAAGAAGTAATGGTGATGATGAAGTAATGAGGAGAGAGAATGGAGAGGGTGGCTTTAAATAGGGGGAGTGGTGGTAGGTGGGGTATTGGGCCGGGTTGCACAGATCCATCCAAGCCGAAACCCAATAAGACTAAAGCAACAAATAAAATGCAGGTAATAAAATTGCAGAAATATAATTGCAGAAATAAATTAACATGGAATTTAAAGAGCAGATAATTAATTAACATAAAAATTTAAATATAGAATACTACATGATAAATACTAAATAAATGCTCATGAGTTGTACATATATAAAAATACGCATTCCGGGAACGGGGAGTGACAGAATCCATAACACGACACGTAAATCGAGAACAAATATAGCCAGAACATGAAGGTGCTTGTAGGTGATGCTTGTAGTGGTTCTTGTAATAGAGGCTAGACAAGTAGGTATATGTGTCGTATACCTGAAATCCCATAAATATCAATTCGTGTTTGTTACCGAGAATCAAATAGAACTGACTAAAACTGAAATATAGAAATTGAGAAGTAAATGAAAGAACTATCAGAGAATGTACTCGCCTGGTATTCTGAATGCCTGATGAGAATATGATCTAAACTGGAGTCACAAAGTCCTATTTAGAACAACCATAGGTTACAAAGTGTCTAATATGAAATAAGAATAGCCTACAATGCATTCTAAGTGATTCTAGATCCTTCTTGTCTAATATGAAATAAGAATAGCCTACAATGCATTCTAAATGATTCTAGATCCTTCTAGGTCAAAGTCAACCCTTGGTCAACTCTGGTCAACCCTAGTCAAACTTGCTCAACTATAAGTCAACTAGTCCATCTACCAATATTTTAGGTCAAACACAAGTTATGAAGTCATTCTAAGTCCGTTTGAGTCGATTTGGATCAAGTTTGACCCAAAGTTGACTTTTGTCAACTTGGTCAACTTGACCAAATTAGGCTCATTGGGTCAATCCTAAACTGACTCATTAACCCTTACACTATATCTATTAGCAATCACAACATATAGATATATATTCCATTCATTGACTACATTATATATATATATATATATATATATATATATATATATATATATATATATATATATATATATATATAATATATATATATATAAACATAGGCATGCAAGGAAAGGGAAAAAAGAGTGTGTGTGTGTACTAGCTGTTGTCGAGGCTACTGTGGGCTAAAACTGAGATTAACTTACACACACACACACACAGATATATATATATATATATATATATATATATATATATATATATATATATATATATATATAATTGCTACATGTCAGTCATTCTATATAGTAAATGGAAACCGACGGCTATTCTTTTAAGCAAGCTTCAAATTCAATTACACATCTCTATACAAACCCATGTTTTGGTTTGCTTTTCCTTCACTATGGGAGCAAATTACTTTTGAAACATAAACACTCCCCCATTCAAGTAGGAACAAGTAGAATTAAACTTTAGGCCTCCTGGAACACCATCTTCTTGTTTCCTCCGATCATGGAAACTGTCCTTCCGTAAAGTGGATAAATTCAGCTTCAGGTTGGACTCGGGCGCAAGACACGTTACCATGCTTGCTTGAACAAACCATGGCAGATCAATTCCTCTATATCATGTTTCTGTTCTGTGTGTGTCAAGTAGTGTTTTGCAATTATATCAAGGTTCTAACTGTTTTTTCCCAATGCAGCTTATATATTAATTTCAATCACAGGTGCCAGGACTGTCTTCAGACACAGTCGATAAGAGGGGATTTTGATCAGCCCAGACGGCTGCATCCAAATAACCGAGCTCATATAGTCTATCAAGGATTTGATCTTCCGCAGGTTCTAGTGCCCAATTAAATAGCTGCCTAGGAGTAGCTCTATTTTCCGGATTGCAGTCTGGGCTGATTCCGATTTCACTCAATCCCAATCGGCCTGCTGGGAATGCGCAGACACGAACTGTTTTAGAAGCTGAAGTTGGTGGAATAAACAAAGTCAATCCCCCATCAATGCACAAGCGGTTGCGGAACATAGTTGCAGGCCGTGGAGCTAAATGCCCTGGAATAAATGAAGAAGTGATGACTGCGTTAATGAGATCTTCCTTGGAATCAAATTGATCCACAAGCAAACCCCTTGGCCACCATAGCAATTGAGTGATAGCAACCCGAACCCTTCCATTGTGTTGGAGTGGGTGGGGTTCCCAACCTATGTGGAGAAGACCCCGGAGTGCGACGAGCGCCGTCCGATGTCGGAGAAGCTCGGGAAGTCAGAGTTGCTGCTGCTGCTGCTCCATGGGAGGTTCTGGAACAGGGGATCCGAGTTCGGGCCGAACTCGGTCCCATGGCGAGTTCGGGCCGAACTCGGTTTGGCCACTCCAGCATTGTGGCGTGAGGTTCTGGATGCTCGACACAGAGTTCTGGCCGAACTCTGTGTCGTCGGGGGCTGAAGCGGATTTCTGGATGAGTTTTCATCATTGGATCTAATCCAACGGTTCAGGTTTGTTGCGGGATTAGGGAGTTATATTGGGATTTTTCAACCCTAATTTAGTGTGCATCATTATCGCAAAGGCAACACAACTTTGAGAGAGGAAGGAGGGAAGAGTGCCATTACAACTTCGGAGAAGAAGACGGAGGATTGAAGGTCGCTATTCGAAGGAGATCGTGTTCGGATAATCTCTACTCGTCGTTCTCGCTCTTCGTAGCCTTGTAATCATTGTTCTTATCTCTGAGTGTTGTGGGGATCCGATTTGGATCGGGAGGAGTTTGTAGAGGGTGTAATTCTTCTATTCCATTAGTGGAGGCTTCTCAGGGTTGGACTCCGATCGTCCCGTGGTTTTTTCCCGCAAGGGTTTTCCACGTCAAAAATTCTCTGTGTCTGCGTGGATTGTTTTGTGTGGTTGTTTTTGGGTTCGTGCGTTGTATTGCTCGGTCCTCTCGCAGGTACTCTCTGGTTTGGGGAAAGGTTTCCGCGCTTCTTTCCCAACAGAGTGGTATCAGAGCCAGGTTCTGGAATTCAGAAGGGTGTCAGTAGTTGACAGAGGAACCAGGGAGGAGAGATGGACGCGAAGCCGGTGCGCATGGTGAACCTGAACGGCACAAACTATCATTATTGGCGGAGCAAGATGAAGGATTTGCTATTTGTCAAGAAGCTGCATCTACCCGTGTTTGCATCCGAGAAGCCCAGTGATAAATCCGAGGAGGACTGGACATTCGAGCACATACAGGTGTGTGGGTACATACGGCAGTTTGTGAACGAGAACGTGTACAACCACGTTGCCAATATTGAGCACGCGAAGACGTTGTGGGATAAGCTGGAATCCTTGTATGCGAAGAAGACCGGGGTAAACAAGTTGTTCATGATCCGGACGATGATGGGTCTGCGATACAAGGATGGGGCGTCTATTTCGGATCACTTGAGTGAGTTCCAGGGCGTGGTTGACCAGCTATCTTCTATGGGAGTCAAGTTCGACGACGAAGTTCAGGGACTATGGCTGCTGTGTACTTTGCCAGACTCGTGGGAGACCGTACGAGTATCTATGATCGCTTCTGCTCCAGAGGGCGTGGTCAGTCTGGAGTTTGCCAAGAGCGGGGTGTTGAATGAAGAGATGCGGAGACGTTCTCAGGGCACTTCATCCACATCCCACCACTCAGAGGCACTTGTTTCAGAAAGCCGCGGAAGGGGCAAAAGCAGGGGTCCAGGTGGTGGCAGAGACAAGAGCAGGGGGAAGTCCAAGGGTCGGTACGAGGACTCAGAGTGTTACCATTGCGGTAAGAAGGGCCATATCAAGCGGAATTGTTTCGCTTGGAAGAGAGAGAAGAAGGGCGACAAGGGAAAGCAAGAAGAGAACACTACAGCGGCGGCCTCGGTGCATGGAGACGATGTGATCGTCGTAGGTGATGAGGTCATTACTAACCTCGCCTGCGATGACAATTCTTGGCTGGTGGACTCAGGGGCTTCAGCACATGTATCTCACAACAGGGCACTATTTGCCACTTACACGACATGCGACTGTGGCGTGTTGAAGATGGGCAACGGAGATGTGTCAAAGGCGGTTGCCGTTGGAGATGTGCATTTGAGAACGAAGACGGGTGCGGTTCTTGTTCTCAAGGATGTTCGTCATGTCCCTGATATGCATTTCAACCTGGTGTCGGTTGGAAGGTTAGATGACGAGGGATTCTTCAGTCTCTTCGGGAACAGTCAGTGGAAGCTTTCCAGAGGTTCGTTGGTGATTGCCAGAGGAAGCAAGAAGTCCGGTCTCTGCTATATGGAGGGGAGCGCAGAGGGGGCACAGGAGGTGAACGCAGTCAGTGATGGGTCTACCGAGTTGTGGCACAGGCGGCTCGGCCATATCAGCGAGAAGGGGATGAGCTACTTGGTGAACAGGAAGGTGATTCCGGGGCTCAGGTCTACAAAGTTGGAGAAATGCATGCACTGTTTAGCTGGGAAGCAAAATAGGGTGTCTTTCCAAAGTCATCCAAGTTCGAGGAAGCCGGCATTGCTCGAGTTGATTCACTCGGATGTCTGCGGTCCTATGAAGGTAAAATCT
This sequence comes from Iris pallida, assembly GCA_029216955.1. NCBI lineage: Eukaryota > Viridiplantae > Streptophyta > Magnoliopsida > Asparagales > Iridaceae > Iris > Iris pallida. The sequence continues at coordinate 4,429,921 of JANAVB010040216.1, read as the reverse complement.
CTTGGTGGTGCTTCTTACTTTGTAACTTTCATTGATGACTATTCGAGGAAGGTTTGGGTCTATGCCTTAAAGACCAAGGATCAGGTGCTGCCTACTTTCAAGGAGTTTCAGGCCTCTGTTGAAAGGGAGACGGGCAAGAAGTTGTTGTGTGTTCGGTCCGACAATGGCGGCGAATACATCGGTCCCTTTGATGCGTATTGCAGAGAGCAAGGGATACGACACTAGAAGACTCCGCCAAAGACACCTCAGCTCAATGGTGTAGCGGAGCGCATGAACAGGACACTGATGGAGAGGGTGCGGTATTTGCTGTCAGAAGCAAACTTACCGGGCAGTTACTGGGGTGAGGCTCTTCTCACAGCTGCTTATATTATTAGTTTGTCTCCTAGTGCTCCTTTGCAGGGTGATGTGCCTGACAAAGTATGGTACGGCAAAGAGCCGTCATACAATCACCTGCGGGCATTTGGTTGTAAAGCCTTCGTGCATGTACCGAAGGACGAGAGGACCAAACTTGAGCCGAAGACGAGGCGATGCGTCTTTGTCGGCTACGGTCGGGATGAGTTTGGCTATAGACTCTACGACCCAGTGGAAGAAAAGCTCTACAGAAGCAGGGACGTGGTGTTCATCGAGGATCAGACCATGACCAACACTCAGGATTCTGAGACGCCTTCTGAGGCTGAGGAATTGCCTGAGTTAGAGTCATTTCGCTTCGAGCAGTTTCCAGAGGACATCGCAGAGGATCCAGTTATGGGGGAGCCAGTACATGGAGTTGCTTCCAACCTTGATCATCAGCCTGCTGATGGTGGTCAGGGTGTCCCTCAGGAGGATGAGCATGCCGGAGAGGTAGTTCCTGAAGGGAAGGAGGCTGTCGGTATACAGCCAGCACCAGTGGTTCCTTTGAGGAGGAGTGACAGGGATCGTCGACCATCTACGAGATACTCACCAGATGAGTATGTGCTATTGACTGACGGGAGAGAGCCCGAAAGTTTCACAAAGGCTATGGAAGACGAACACAGGCAGGAGTGGATGGTGGCTGTGCAGGAGGAGATGAGTTCCTTGCACACCAATTCCACTTATGATCTGGTGCGGTTGCCAAAGGGCAAGAAGGCTTTGAAGAATCGATGGGTGTTCAGAGTGAAGCAGACGGATGATGCTACTCGCCTTCGATACAAAGCGAGGCTGGTAGTCAAAGGCTACGGTCAGCGGAAAGGCGTGGATTATGATGGGATCTTTTCGCCTGTCGTCAAGCATTCGTCTATTCGGGTGGTGCTAGCATTAGCAGCCAGTCTCGACTTGGAGGTCGAGCAGATAGATGTGAAGACGGCGTTCCTCCACGGTGATCTTGAGGAAGAGTTGTACATGGAGCAGCCGGAGGGATTCTGTGAGAAGGGCAAGTCACATTTGGTCTGCCGGTTGAGGAAGAGCTTGTATGGTCTGAAGCAGGCTCCGAGGCAGTGGTACAGGAAGTTCGAGTCATTTATGGGGGAGCATGGTTATGCACGGACGACGTCGGACCATTGTGCATTTGTGAGGTATTTTGCCGAAAATGATTTTATTATTTTATTGCTCTATGTAGATGACATGCTATTAGTGGGTCGGAATGCCGCTAGGATAGCGGAGTTGAAGCGCCAGCTGGGCGCGGCCTTCTCTATGAAGGATTTGGGCGCAGCGAAGACTATTCTTAGGATGGAGATCAGCCGAGAGAGAGAGTCCAAGCTGCTACACTTGTCCCAAAAGAAGTACTTTCACCGGGTACTTCAGCGTTTCGGGATGGACGGGTCGAAGAAAGTGAGTTCCCCCCTCGCGGCTCACTTTAAGCTCACTGAGGAACAGTGTCCATCTACCGAGGACAAAAAGGAAGATATGGAGCGGGTTCCATATGCCTCAGCTGTGGGAAGCCTGATGTATGCTATGGTGTGTACGAGGCCAGATATTGCTCATGCAGTTGGTACGGTTAGCAGGTATCTTTCAAATCCTGGAAGGGTACATTGGAGTGCGGTCTAGTGGATTCTACGTTATCTTCAGGGCACTGCTGGTTGGAGACTTTCCTTTGGTGGTGACAAGCCGAAGCTGGTTGGGTATACCGACGCTGATATGGCTGGAGATGTAGACACGAGGCGATCGACTTCGGGCTACGTGATGATGTTTGCGGGAGGAGCAGTATCGTGGCAGTCGCGGTTACAGAAGTGTGTTGCCTTGTCGACGACAGAGGTAGAGTACATTGCGGCGACGGAGGCTTGCAAGGAGCTGCTGTGGATGAAGAAGCTGTTACAGGAAATGGGACTGAAGTAAGAGCAGTATACTTTGCTTTGCGACAGTCAGAGTGCTATCCACCTTGTGAAGAATCAGACGTTTCATAGCCGGTCCAAGCACATCGAGACTCGGTATCATTGGATACGGGATGTGGTTGAGAAGAAGGACGCGGAGCTTGAGAAGGTTCATACAGATGACAACGGAGCTGATATGTTCACGAAGATTCTACCAAGGGGAAAGTTTGAGTACTGCAGGCAGGTCGTCGGGATGACGACATCCTCCCCATAGTTCTGAAGGGGGAGATTTGTTGGAGTGGGTGGGGTTCCCAACCTATGTGGAGAAGACCCCGGAGTGCGACGAGCGCCATCCGATGTCGAAGAAGCTCGGGAAGTCAGAGTTGCTGCTGCTGCTGCTCTATGGGAGGTTCTGGAACAGGGGATCCGAGTTCGGGCCGAACTCGGTCCCATGGCGAATTTGGGCCGAACTCGGTTTGGCCACTCCAGCATTGTGGCGTGAGGTTCTGGATGCTCGACACAGAGTTCTGGCCGATCTCTGTGTCGTCGGAGGCTGAAGCGGATTTCTGGATGAGTTTTCATCATTGGATCTAATCCAACGGTTCAGGTTTGCTGCGGGATTAGGGAGTTATATTGGGATTTCCCAACCCTAATTTAGTGTGCATTATTATCGCAAAGGCAACACAACTTTGAGAGAGAAAGGAGGCAAGAGTGCCATTACAACTTCGGAGAAGAAGACGGAGGATTGAAGGTCGCTATTCGAAGGAGATTGTGTTCGGGTAATCTCTACTCGTCGTTCTCGCTCTTCGTAGCCTTGTAATCATTGTTCTTATCTCTGAGTGTTGTGGGGATCCGATTTGGATCGGGAGGAGTTTGTAGAGGGTGTAATTCTTCTATTCCATTAGTGGAGGCTTCTCAGGGTTGGACTCCGATCGTCCCGTGGTTTTTTCCCGCAAGGGTTTTCCACGTCAAAAATTCTCTGTGTCTGCGTGGATTGTTTTGTGTGGTTGTTTTTGGGTTCGTGCGTTATATTGCTCGGTCCTCTCGCAGGTACTCTCCGGTTTGGGAAAAGGTTTTCGTGCTTCTTTCCCAACACATTGCACTTAGTGTGCACATCATCTGGGAGAAACACATCAAGAAGATTTCTCAGTACTGCCCCAAGCCTAAATGCTGTGCCGTTAAGCCGGCAATCTTCAGCCAAAATTTTGGTAGCTTGTAATGCCTCCTGCATAGTGTTCCCGGAAGCAATTGTTGCACATACTATGGCACCAGCAGATGAGCCAGCTAATGGTGTGATTTCCTTGATGTAGCCCTTCTCGAGAAGGAGCTGAGAGACGCCGAGATGGTACGGAAAGAGGAGCCCGGCGGCGGAGAAGCTGAAGCCAGGGCTGGTGAGCTCCTTCCTCTCCATCTCCGCCTCCACGTCCTCCTCCCTCTGCTCCCATATCACCCCTCGGTCCTCCACCACGTTCGCCGCTTCCTCCTCCTCCTCCCCTCCCTCTCCCGCCGCCGACCCCGCATTCTTCCTCCTCTTAGCTCCTCCGGCGGTCCTGACCAGAAGAGACGCGAGCCCCAGGAAGATCTCTTTCGCGGCAACCGAGAGTGACTTCTTCTCCGCATCGGCGGCGGGGGTCGGGGGCTTGTCGGTCTTCTCCACGGCATCACGATCCGCCCTCGCGATGAATCCGAGGGTCCTGGTTTGGAATATGGGGAATCTAGGGTTAGGGTTTGGGAAGAAGAGGGGTTGGTGGAGGAGAGGGAGGCCATGTAGAAGGAGTGACGAGCTGATGGCATATATATATATATATATTCTAACATAAGGAAGGTTTATATATATAACCTATACATATAGGAAACATAGGAAAAATGAGTGAGGGTGTGAACTGTGGTGCTAAGAGGGCTGCTGTTATAGGCACAATATGAGAATAACTTCTCAAAAACCCTTATCCATATATATAAGTCTATATATATAATAAAAGTCTATATATAAGTCTATATAGGTCTATATATGGACATACACTATCAACCTATACATAGGTGTATATATATATAAGGAAACTATGTAGTGTAGGTATATATATATATATATATATATATATATATATATATATATATATATATATATATATATATATATTTGAATGTAACCCTTAGGTCCATATACAAAATCAAATGTCAAAATCCAAACTAAAACCAACATCGAACTCATAATTATTAATTTAAACTCAAAATCGATTTCAAACAAAATATCCTTTCAAAAATAACCCAACACAAATACAAGAATCCAACTCAAAAACCAATTCGCAAAATACTCAACTAGGACTCTGAAACTTGGCAAACATGAAGGTGTATACGTGCGTGATCACGGGGTCGAACCCGTGTCCGTATCGTGTCCACGAAGTGCGTATCGCACGGGCACGTACGCGCATGCACGCTATCAGCCGAATGAGTGCAGACGCAATAACTTCGCAAATACTCAACAAAATCTCGTAAAATTTTAGAAGCATGTGGGCAAAGGTTGCCCCCACGTGTCCATAAAATTTTACGTTAAACCGTGTCCTGTGCATCGATTTATGACACTCAGACTGCAGGGGTTGTACGTGTAATGCCCCGCTCCGCATCGGTGCATTATGGTCAGTCGTTGACTCGAAGAGTTGCGTTGACCTGATGAAGTATCGATACGAATCGATGCAAGCGTTACGTTGGCCAAAGGTAAGCTTTGAGTCGGTTGGAATCTATGAATTGAATCGATGCAAAGGATAAGTCCCATTTGGGTAAGTGCTGATTTTAGTTGATCTGGTGTGCAGGCTATGCTTTTACGCTGGACGATAAGAGGTCGACATTTTGCCTTATGTAGTGAAGTGTCCGCGAAACCAAATTGTGGCCTTGCAACGGATTGTGGTATGGGCACGATAGGCCAAATCAACCGAGTAGTTCAAAGGATGTGTCTAAGTTCGGGAGTTAGCTATACGATCGAGTTATGGAAGCGAGACGCTTCAATCGGCGAAACGACAAGGCGTATCGGCTTAAGGTGGGCGGATTCTTGACTCTCTCTCCCTATTCCTTTACGTCTAATAAAATATGTTATGGTGTGCGTAAGATGTTATCGAGTTAGCGAGCGTGGCTCGGCGAGTAAAGGTCTCATTATGTGGCGAACACTAAGATAGAACATTGAACAATCGAACAATTGAAGCGACGTGCAAAAGTGTACGAGTCGCGGTAGGGCAATGATGGTAGAACATTGAAAGACGATATTGAGATGTGCATCATGTGCACGGCTCCGAGAACATTGAACACTAGGCGTAGAATATTGATTATGGTGTTGAGTGTGCCTTCGGGCACTTATGCTATGAAAAGACTATGTAAATACGGAAGTAGGTTATGCGAATAACATTATGAACGGGACACGTTGAATATGAGTATGAGATGACTAGGCCGTTGGACGTCGTGCATCAATATGGATGTGTTGGGGCATAACGCCGACGGAGCTCCCCATATGGATGGTGGATTATGTTTACGAGATGCGACTATGTTTATGAGGCGGGACTATGTTTATAGAATACGAGATCAGTTGGTATGCTATAGATTGTATGCTATGGTACGTATTGCATGGTCAATAGACTCGGATTGCCCGTGCACGGGTACGGCTTCCCTCGAACGGTTACGTCGGGGCGCCGGGACCGTTCGGCCTAGGAGGGAATTATGTGTGGTATTTATGGTGCACAACATTCGGACGGATTGCGACCGTCCGGTGCTATGATAAGCTATGATATCCGTAAGTTTGGGATCCTTCGGATACTGGGCTAGCAACCCGTATCGAAGCGATTGTAGGCTTACACATAAGAGATGTCAAGTCCATTACGGTGCGAAACACCGTGACCTTCATATAGATAGGGCCGGTGGGCTGAGATGAGAGTCGGGTGCAGGCGCAGGGCCTGCGACCCTTATGCATGGTCTAAGTTTATGGTTGGCTGTTGCGTGAATGATATGATTCTATGTTAAGTTCTAACTCGTGCAGGCTAGGCAATATGGGACGGAGATGAGCACGAACACTATGTTTACGTTCATATTATGGCTAACTGTATCTACTGTAGGAACACGGCATGGGACACATTTATGATGATGTGCTATGTTTAAGTATTGCTATGAAACTGATCCTAAGGCTAAGTAGAAAGATCACCAATAATGATGCATGTTCCACTAAATGATTTAGTGTTTGGTTTGGGTGCGAGCGGATCTTGATCAGTGCGAAGCGCGGACGAAAGCACTAATCCCCCACTAGTTTATATGCAGGCTCAGGTTATGATCGGCTCGGGGCGGAGCTTGGCTTGGACGTGCCGAGACATGGAGTGCTTGGCATTCAAGAGGAGCTTCCGCATATGCGTTCGGACTTGCGACATGGAGATGTTCGGCCGAAGACTACTTGGTGGCTATACAGAGGCATAATGTATAGAACAATGTAATCCTTTGTGAGCTAGAGAGATCATGAGCGTTGTAGCCAATTGGCATTTTATGTTGGGCTATTCAGAGCCTTTGTAACCTTTAGTTCAATATGAATAAAAGAGATTCTTGTGTTATACTTTATTTTCTTTCGCTGCTTATGTTATCAAATTGAGATAGTTCTATGTGAACCTATTATCTTGCCTTGCTCGAGCGCAACTCCAGGCTCGTGCGGCATCACGCCCCAGCGAGGACGATGATTCGGGTGAAATCTAGCGAGGATGAGCGATTTCCCGGGTCGGAGCGTGACAAGTTGGTATCAGAGCCAGGTTCCATCCTTTGGACCGTGCGTGAATCTCTTTGACCCTCAGTTGCTTCGATATCGAAATTCAGTTGACTCTAAGTTGTTTTCGCATCCGCATGGCACATGGATCTGCTCGACTCTACATTGGATGTTCTATTCAATAAGTCTATATTAAGTGAGTACGCTTGCCACAAGTATGTCGTGACTATCACGCTATCTCCGGGTGCCATCGAAGAGTGTTGGTTGCACGAAGTACAACGAGTTATGGGATGTTGGTTGCACGAAGTGCAACAAGTTATGGAATGCTGGTCGCACGAAGTGCAACGAATATGATGATGTTGGTTGCATAAAGTGCAACGATATGTGTTATGGGTCGTACGAAGTGCGAGGAGATACGTGTTGTGGGTTGCACGAAGTACAATGGATCGATATGTGAGGCGATGCATGTTATGTGGCTATGAGAATGGTTATGTATCGTTGGTTGCACGGAGTGCAGCAAAGTCGTGAATCATTCGTTGCATTCGGTGCAACGAGTCGATATGGTATGATGCGTATTGTATAGCTATGCGGATGGATAGTGATATGTTGCACGAGATTGAGTAAAGAGCTTGAGTATCGAGAATGAGTTGTTGCACGAGTTGCAACGAACGAGATTCAGAAAGATCGCGGATGCGGTAGTAACGAATCGAGTTGGTCGCGGAGTCGATGTTGAGTAAGCGAACGTTTATGTTGGCCGTTTGTCACGTTGAGCTTTGAATAAGTGAATGTTGCGGGTTTGATCGATATGATCGCCATAACACGGTTAGATCGAATGTATGTCAAACTTGAGCTAACGTTAGAGCTGTGATCGATATGATCGCCAAACAGGATAGTTGATTGAGGAATAGAAGTCGGACCTATGCGGAGTGTAATATCGAGTAATGACTCGATTTCGAGTGGTATATGTGGTACCGCTTGTGCGAGCAAGTGTAGCAAAGCATTGTATCGGTAAGGATAGGCTCGATCCTGAGTGGTATATGGGATACCACTTAGCGGTATCTATGTTAAGCCGGTTGGTGACTTGCGATAGGTTTCGTCGAGACAATTTTGTTGTTACGATATGTTTGTCCTCAAGGGACGAGGTAGTACCGAGACTCGAGTGGGAATGAGTCAAGAGAAGTCGATGCAAGTATGCTTTGGTGAATTGAATTGAACGATTATGTGCGAAGTCATACCTATGGATGATGCGTCAGATGAGAGTCGTTAAGCGTAAGTCGGATGATAGGCTGAGCATAGCGAAGGAATGTCACATTGAGGAAATAGTCGACTCGGTCGAACTTATGTTGAGTTAATATAAAGACTTCTTCGGAACGAGTTGAGTAGGTATGGAGAAATCGTACGAACGAATTTAGTTAGTGCAATGAATCGGTAGCACGGTTTGGAAGTGCGAGTTAGGGATATGAGACTGAATATGTGAATTGGAAATTATGTCGTAAAGATGATGGATAATTACAACGAAATGAATCTTGATGCATGCAAGACTTGATTCGTATTCGAGTTCGGATAATGGCAATGATTGCAACGGGTTTGAGCTTATGAGAAAGGAAGATGTTCAAGTTATGTATATCGACGATGGTATTGAGGCGTATCAGAGGCGATATGCAATAACTCGGGGATACTCTGATCGAATGAACAAAAATTTGTGTTGAGCATTGTTGTTGGATGAATAAGATGCAAGTTAAGTTGATGACAGTTTGGATGATAGCGGTAGGAACGCTTCGGAGAATTTGAGAGTGAATGGATGTTGCTCGAATAAAATTGAAAGTGTCTGGATTGATTCGTGGATAACCACTATATTGACATTCTTGTCTTATGCGAGTGCAACTCCAGCCTCGCACATACGTCACGCCAAATTAGGACGATCATTCCGCGTGAGCGCTTGTATGGTGATTCATCCAGCGGGGATGATCGAACTTGCGAGACGTGGCAAATTTGATATGGACTTGTGGTTTGATGCGAAAGTGGTTCGAGGATGGTTTTGATGAGTACGGAATGTATCGAACTATGATCACGGATAGGTAAACTCAGACTTGAGGCGAGTAGATGTCATGCGACTAGCAAGGATAGTCGATGGCAATGTGCATAAGTGATTCGAGTAGTTAACGGCGCATCAGTTGCGCGGGGGTAGACAATTGTGGATTTGTAAGTTACGTCGGGTTAGATAAAGTCTCGTAGTAATTGTCGAAAATTGATTTGGCTCCGCGATAGGATATATCATGGTTCGTTGTAACTGTCCCTCGTTGATGATCTTCAATTATCGAGCGTAGTTTCGGGGCAGATGACCCTAGAAGACTTGACCGCCAAATCAAGTAAATGTTGAAGTCCCATAGGATGTCCCTAAAGAAGTCGCAGAAGAAATTTCGTCGAGGATAAGGAATGAGGTAGTGCATGTTAAGGATAAGTCTAAGCGAGTGAGTATCGTATCTCGAAAGTTAGCAAGTACTAGAATCGATATGGTCAAGAAAGTTATGTTGGATCGAATAGATGTTGATGAACGTACTTAGCGTAGTGACGCGGTAAGGCGATTGCAAGGATTCTGCAATGCGCGAGAGCGACGGAAAGTAAAACGACCCTAAGAGTTGTGTCATAGATCGGTTTGAGTAACGATTAGGCTATGTGTGTTGAGCGCGCGATCTATATTATGGAATGAACTAGTCAGGATTGATTCAAAGATTGAGTATGGGATTCATATTCGATTGAGAATAAGAGATGAGCGTATCGTAAGAGACCTTGGGTCGGAAAGATTGTTGCCTTTGAGCATCGTAGACTCAAGTTGACCTCTTGTGTCGGGAGAGTGCGAGCATGTATGTCTGGATAAGTTACCTAGCAGGGGTAGCCCCAGACGCGATGCATAGGTAATTTGAGAGCGTGGATCGTGTTGAGATAGTTATGTGCAAGACTTAGTACGGATGGTAGGCGAAGAAAATAGAGACGTGTGGACTTAGTCCATGTCGTTAAGGCTAAATGTTATGAATGATTGGATGAAAGACTTGTGTATTGCGAGAGATAGGAAATGGTTGGACGAATGGGCATTGCGAAGAATTGCTGTGATCGGATACGCAATGACTTGATGCAATGCGAGTGTTAGATGACCGACGAGAAAATTATGAGATCGAAGTTATGGTTTGAATTAAGTTATGTGTAAGATGTTGGAAGATGATCGCATGTTATGGGATGATGCATACGAGAAGTATTTTGAGAATAGGCGCTAAGATTTGACAAAGTCGAGTATGAACTGATTGGCACTTGAGGATTTAAGTGGAGCTTGTTAGTTGTCCCGATATCCTACAACTGAGCTGGGCTGAAATGCATATATTGGTGGAACGCCTAAAATATGTGTATGATCCAAACTAAGTTGTATGATTCCAATGATAGTAGTACGAGATCGTGAAACGATCTAGCGAGGCACTTGGATTAAGTGTTGGTTTCGGTTCGAGGACGAACCTGATTTTGAGTGGTATATTATGTAATGCCCCACTCCGCATCGGTACATTATGGTGAGTCGTTGACTCGAAGAGTTGCGTTGACCTGATGAGGTATCGATGCGAATCGATGCAAGCGTTACGTTGGCCAAAGGTAAGCTTTGAGTCGGTTGGAATCTATGAATCGAATCGATGCAAAGGATAAGTCCCATTTGGGTAAGTGCTGATTTTAGTTGATCTGGTGTGCGGGCTATGCTTTTACGCTGGATGATAAGAGGTCGGCATTTTGCCTTATCCAGTGAAGTGTCCGCGAAACCAAATCGTGGCCTTGCAATAGATTGTGGCATGGGCGCGATAGGCCAAATCAACCGAGTAGTTCAAAGGATGTGGCTAAGTCCGGGAGTTAGCTATGCGATCGAGTTATGGAAGCGAGACGCTTCAATCGGCGAAACGACAAGACGTATCGGCTTAAGGTAGGCGGGTTCTTGACTCTCTCTCCCTATTCCTTCACGTCTAATAAATATGTTATGGTGTGCGTAAGATGTTATCGAGTTAGCGAGCGTGGCTCGGCGAGTAAAGGTCTCAGTATGTGTCGAACACTAAGATAGAACACTGAACAATCGAACAATTGAAGCAACGTGCAAAAGTGTACGAGTCACAGTAGGGCAATGACGGTAGAATATTGAAAGACGATATTGAGATGTGCATCATGTGCACGGCTCCGAGAACATTAAACACTAGGCGTAGAACATTGATTATGGTGTTGAGCGTGCCTTCGGGCACTTATGCTACGAAAAGACTATGTAAATACGGAAGTAGATTATGCGAATAATATTATTAACGGGACACGTTGAATATGAGTACGAGATGACTAGGCCGTTGGGCGTCGAGCATCAATATGGATGTGTTGGGGCATAACGCTGACGGAGCTCTCCATATGGATGGTAGATTATGTTTACGAGATGCGACTATGTTTATGAGGCGGGACTATGTTTATGGAATACGAGATCGGTTGGTATGCTATGGATTATATGCTATGGTACGTATTTCATGGTCAATGGACTCGAATTGCCCGTGCACGGGTACGGCTTCCCTCGAACGGTTACGCCGGGGCGCCGAGACCGTTCGGCCTAGGAGGGAATTATGTGTGGTATTTATGGTGCACAATATTCGGACGGATTGCGACCGTCCAGTGCTGTGATAAGCTATGATATCCGTAAGTTTGGGATCCTTCGGATACTGGGCTAGCAACCCGTATCGAAGCGATTGTAGGCTTACACATAAGAGATGCCAAGTCCATTACGGTGCGAAACACCGTGACCTTCATATAGATAGGGCCGGTGGGCTGAGATGAGAGTCGGGTGCAGGCGCAGGGCCTGCGACCCTTATGCATTGTCTAAGTTTATGGTTGGCTGTTGCGTGAATGATATGATTCTATGTTAAGTTCTAACTCGTGCAGGCTAGGCAATATGGGACGGAGATGAGCACGAACACTATATTTACGTTCATATTATGGCTAACTGTATCTGCTATAGGAACATGGCATGGGACACATTTATGATGATGTGCTATGTTTAAGTATTGCTATGAAACTGATCCTAAGGCTAAGTAGAAAGATCACCAATAATGATGCATGTTCCACTAAATGATTTAGTGTTTTGTTTGGGTACGAACGGGTCTTGATCAGTGCGAACCGAGGACGAAAGCACTAATCCCCCACTAGTTTATGTGCAGGCTCAGGTTATGATCGGCTCGGGGCGGAGCTTGGCTTGGACGTGCCGAGGCATGGAGTCCTTGGCATTCAAGAGGAGCTTCCGCATATGCGTTCGAACTTGCGACATGGAGATGTTCGGCCGAAGACTACTTGGTGGCTATACAGAGGCATAATGTATGGAACAATGTAATCCTTTGTGAGCTAGAAAGATCATGAGCGTTGTAGCCAATTGGCATTTTATGTTGGGCTATTCAGAGCCTTTGTAACCTTCAGTTCAATATGAATAAAAGAGATTCTTGTGTTATACTTTGTTTCCTTCCGCTGCTTATGTTATCAAATTGAGATAGTTCTATGTGAACCTTTATCTTGCCTTGCACGAGCGCTACTCCAGGCTCGTGTGACATCACGCCCCAGCGAGGACGATGATTCGGGTAAAATCTAGCACGGACGAGCGATTTCCCGGGTCGGGACATGACAGTACGCACAAATGAGCGGCCTCGTGGGCGCGTGTCGAGCCCCGTGGCTCACGATTCGAGCCACGTCGTGTCTCTAGATCGGGTCCCTGGATAGCCTAGGTCTAGGGCTTCATGCTCGTGCTCTTGGAATGGGTCCTCATCGCGTCGTGTTCGCGTACGAAGGCCGTGTCAGCGGCACTTTTTAGCCGCCTGTACAGTACGGGCTGACCCGTCCGTGTTGGATTTCTCCGCGCACGCTTCACGAAACATATTGAAATTTTAGGAGCACGTGGGCAGAGGTTGCCCCCACGCATCCATAAAATTTCATGTGAAATAGAGTCCTGTGCGTCGAGTTATGATGCACAGACAGCAGGGCATGCACGGGGCTCTGCATGGGCCTCGTGCACGCGTATCCGTATCCAATTATGTGACGCCCCAGAACCAGAATACTGGAGAGCGGGGGCGTACATAGCCAGCTACGCATATTGAAATGGAATCCATCTCGCTATACGGTCACGGCTGTCTAGATATGAGGGTTTACTACAAGCCAACGGTCTCTTAAGGTCAAGCCTACTGTCTCAATCTCAAGCAAGAAATATAGTTACAAGATGTTATACCTCCAAATATACAATAAAAGGCGTCCCAAATATTACATATTGGATGATCATGAAGCTAGTCGTACAAAATGTCAAGACTAGCAAGAGTTCAGTCATACATGATCAATCCTAGGATTTGTTAATCATGTTACAGCCCGTAGGCAGACAATAAGTAAATATACATCGAGCTAACAGGTGCTCGTCGGCTAAACGCCTCAAAAGAATAATTTTACAATGTAGTGAGCAAAACAAAATGGAAAACCCACTCGTAGCCCGGGTTCCTTCTAGTCGCCACCATTGGGCTGGAAGTTCGGTAGATCCTCGGGTGCTGCTCCGAAATCTGGCCACACAAAACCAGCTGGGTCAACCCCAGAAAGAGCAAGTGCCACAAAGGAGGCCACGAAATAAGAACAAAAGCCAGCATATCAGAACCATAAGAAAATGGAAGAAAGTACAAGTAATAAAGAGTACAGCAGGACAATGAACGACTAGGGACGTGGAACCGTTCCGGGAGCCAGGTTACAACCCGTAAACCAAACAAGGACCGGGGTTGTAACCCTTCGCCTAAATAGCGCCTTGTCTCTACCCATTTATTGTTAAAGATAAGTAAAACAATCATGTACAGGAGTACCAGGTACAGGGACTTAGACGAGACTTAGACCAGGCTGGACACCATACATTCACAAGCGGCCAAACAAATACTACGGCTTACTACTTAACTAATTAGGATTATCACAAGCCTAATTACTAACAAGATGTAAATGAGAAATTCCCAGTCCCAAGCCCTGCAGACTATCTAGTTATCCTTCCGTGGGTTGAGAGTATGGTTGGGTACATCGCCCAGGAGACGATATACCCTTAGGTGACTTAGAGGGTGCAACACATGACAGTGTGCTGGAAATGTGCCCTACTCGTCGGTAAGCTACAAGTCCATTTAAAGCGCCCAGATAACGAGATCGTCTGTGACTGGAAATTCTCCATGAACTATAGTTTGATCTAGTCATTAGCCTAATCCATATTCAGTGTGAATCCCTGACCGTGGTAACCAAGGAGTCACGTCCTAGACATGATGCAAGACAAGACAAGTAGATTGCACAAGGCAGCAAGAATGACACCCACGGAATCAGAGTTGATTATACGAGTCAAGTTAGCCATCGCAACAACATCAAGTCAAGCCAAGTTACAAGTTACAAGTTACAAGTCAGGAGTGCGCCGCCACAGGCCACTATCGAGAAGATCAGAAACACTAGAATCATAAATCACAAATTCATAAAAACCGTACTAGTCATAAGCAAAATACCAAAAACTGTGCCAGGTCGTGTTGGACCGAGACAATCGTGTTGTATGGAAAGATCTCAAAATTCTAATCCACAAAAGAGAAGCCAAGTACAAGAAAATAAAACAAAATCACCATGGGCAAATAGGTTGCGCAGGGGATCAGATTGCGCAGAGGGGGATGGACTGCGCAGGGGGTGGACTGCGTAGGGAATGAACTGCGGAGGGGATGGACTGCGTAGGGGATGAACTGCACAGGGGATGGACTGCGCAGGAGATAAACTCCGCAGGGGATGGACTGTGCTGAGTCGGGTTGCGCTGAGAGCGAGTTGCGCTGGATAAAGCTGCGCAGGGTTGAGTTGCGCTGGAGCCGAGCCGCACTGGAGCGAGCGGCACAGCAGTCAAGTGCGCCAATGGGAGGAAGGCGCTGGAGCTAAGAAGCGCCAGCGCAAGTCAGTCCAGCGCAAAGCGCTGGCCGAGGAGTTGCGCAGTCGGGCCTTGCGCTAAAGAGCGCAGGCCGAGAGTCATCTCCTCCATCAGGCCGAGAGGAAGACTCCAAGAACCCTAAATTTCAAATCTTGATAACTTGGCCAAAATAAAACCAAATTTGGATTTTCAAAGTTCTAACTTGTGTAAAATTGAATTCTCTTCCATATGGAATCCTCAAAACAAGGGAAAATCTGAGTTTAATAGATCAAAACCAAGAAAACCGAAAATGGTTAAAACTTATATCTAGAAAAATGGAAGCTCCAAATCACCAAATGCCAAGTTCTAATGTTGTTCTCCATCGCCTAATCTAGCTGATGGACAAATAAAATTTGGTCCTTATATGGTGGCAAGGTGCAGTTGCCTATGGTGTTGGTGTTGTGTGGAGGAAGGAAGAAGAAGATGAAGAATTAATGGAAGTTATGAGGAGAGAGAAAGTTAGGTGGAGTTTTAATGAGGGAGGGTATGTTGTGTTGAGGGTGGAGATTAACTAGGGTGTTCCAATGCATACTAAACCAAACCAAACTAATTCCTTCTCCACAAAATAAAACCAAGCCAGGTCCAAAACTCGTTTTACGAGAAAACCAAAATTCGCAAGTTAAGCCAAAATACAATTACAGGCCATAATCTGAGAAAATAAAATACAGGTCCAAAATACATATATGCCTAGTTAAAAACCAACTCCTCTCTCTTGTTTTGAGATGAGGAGGGTTTGTATAAAAACTAACTCCTCTCTCTCTCCTCCATAACTCTTTCATTTACTCCTTCTTCTCCATTACTCCTCCCACCCACCAAAGAAATTATAGGCAAGTGCAATCTTGCTTCATGATAGATCTCCTATTTTATTTTTCCATTCTCTTTTCCACTTGATTCTAAGCCTTTTTAGAACTTGGTATTTTCGATTTTGATGGATAGATTTTTGTAGATCTAAATTTTAATATTTTCTTGTTTTTCTTACTTTTGATCTATTAAAGCTTGGTATTTCCTAAAAACCAATCATCCCAGGCTATAGGAAATCTCGTTCTATGCAGTTTAGACCCTTGGAAGTCTCAATTTGGACTTGTTTTGAGCAACTTATGGCATTTTTAAGTTTTCGGGTTCCATGGGTTCTTCTTTGCTGTTTGGAGAAGAAGAACATAGCCTGGCGCAACCTAGCCCAGGTGCCCTTTGGCCCTAGCGCCACCTAGCCCACGTTTCCTTTGGCCCCGGCACAACCTGACCCGACGCACCCAGTGCCTGGCGCAACCTGACCCGGCACACCTTAAAAGAATTCTGTCCTCGGAATTTAAATCAAGATGCTTAGAGATGTAAGAGCCAGCTATGCTATCCATAATTAAGCTACACTAAGCAAACAATCAAACAATCATACATGCAAGCAAGGGATGGAAAGCATAAGGCATAAGAAAGACATTATACCTTACGAGTCAAACAAGTCGGGATATCGCGATCGGATGTCATCCTCACGCTCCCACGTTGACTCACCTAGAGAGTGATAGCCCCAAGCAACATGGACTAAGCTAATAGTCTTGTTCTTGAGTATCTTCTCTCTCCGGTCCAATATAGACACGGGCCTTTCCTCATACGAAAGGTTGGTACCAACAACCAATTCTGAATGGTCCAGGATATGGCTCGGGTCAGGGATGTACCGCCGTAATTGGGACACATGGAATACATCATGTACCTCACTTAGCGACGGCGGAAGAGCGAGACGGTAGGATACATCTCCTACTCGCTCCAGGATATCGAACGGCCCTATATACCTAGGACTAAGCTTTCCTCGTACGCCAAAGCGAATGACACTGCGGTTAGGCGAGATCCTAAGGAATACATGGTCGCCGATAGCAAACTCTAAGGGACATCAATGAGCATCGGCCCAATGGCGCTGGCGATCCTGGGCTACTCGAAGACGATCTTTGATCCCTCTGACCACTTTAACTGTCTGGGCAATCATTTCCGGACCGAGCCTCTGCCTCTCTCCAACATCATCCCAGGCTAACAGGAATCTGCACTTCCTACCATACAGTGCCTCGAATGGGGCCATTTAAATACTGGCCTGGAAACTATTGTTTTACGAGAATTCCACCAGGTGCAGGTGATCCTCCCATGAACCATCGAAGTCAAGGGTACAAGATCTCAACATATCTTCAAGAGTCTGGATTGTGCGTTCTGACTGGCCATCTGTCTGCGGATGATAAGCTGAGCTAAACTGAAGGTGAGTTTCCAAACTCTCTTGCAGGCTGCGCCAAAAGTGTGACGTAAACCTGGAATCTCAGTCCGAGGTGATACTGACGGGCACACCGTGAAGCCTGACAATCTTCCTGAGGTACATCTCTGCTAGGTGAGCCGTAGACTGCCCAACTCTGAATGGGAGAAAATGAGTCACCTTCGTGAGCCTGTCAACTTTAACCCAAATAGCATCTCGACCAGCTGGGGATCTAGGTAATCCAGTCACAAAATCCATGGTCACATGCTCCCACTTCCATTCTGAAATCGGTAAGGGCTGAAGAAGTCCAGCGGGCCTCTGATGTTCAGCTTTAACCTGCTGGCAAACCAAACACCGAAAGACAAACCGGGCTATCTCCCTCTTCATGCCATTCTACCAGAAATGCTGACAAATATCACGGTACATCTTTGTGCCACCGGGATGAATAGAATACTGCGAACTGTGAGCTTCTGCCATGACCTCCTGTCTGATATCTCCACTGGGTACACAAAGACGAGTGCCATGTCGAAGTGTACCAACTTCATGAATGCACAACTCTGGCCTTCTTCCTGCCTCACACTCTGCTCTGAGCCGTCGAATCTTAGAATCTGTAGATTGCGCCATCTGAATCCTCTCAACTATGCTGGATTTAACCTGTAGACTGGCCATCAATGCCATATTGGTAGGAAGAACCACTTCGATTCCCATCTTCTGAAGATCTGCTAATAATTCTGGTTACGCCATCAGAAAATAAACTTCGGCTCTCCGGCTCAACACATCTGCTACAACGTTGGCCTTCCCTGGGTGATACTGCAAATCCACATCGTAGTCCACCAATAGCTCAAGCCATCTTCTCTGCCGCATATTAAGGTCCTTCTGGGTGAAAACATACTTCAGGCTCTTGTGATCAGTAAATATCTCTACTCTGTCTCCGTATAAGTAGTGCCTCCACAACTTAAGTGCAAACACTACTACTGCCAGTTCTAAGTCGTGGGTCGGGTAATTCTTCTCATGATCACAAAGTTGACGTGATGCATAAGATATTACCTTCCCATGCAGCATCAAGACACACCCCAATCCTCTGCCTAAAGCGTCGCAATAAACTGTGAATCCTCCGGTCCCATCTGGAAGTGTGAGAATGGGAGCCGTTACCAAACCTCGCTTTAACTTCTCAAATGATTCCTGGCACTCTGCTGTCCAAGCAAACTGCACATCCCTGCGGGTCAACTGGGTCATCGGCGCCGAAATCCTTGTAAAATCTTAAACGAATTATCAGTAGTAGCCGACTAATCCAAAGAAGCTGCGAACCTCTGCCACTGAGCTAGGTACTGGCCATGTCTTGATAGCCACAATCTTCTGGGGATCTACTTCCACTCCTCCTCGGGTAATAATGTGACCCAAGTACGAAATACGATCGAGCCAGAACTCGCATTTACTGAACTTGGCGTACAACTGATGCTCTCTAAGCGTCTGAAGGACGATTCTGAGATGCTGCTCGTGCTCTGCTTCGCTCTTACTGTAGACCAGGATATTATCTAGGAACACGATCACGAACTGATCCAAGTAAGGCATAAAAATGCGATTCATGAGGTCCATGAATACGGCCGGCGCATTGGTCGCTCCAAAGGGCATAACAAGGAACTCCCAATGCCCATACCTCGATCTAAATGCTGTCTTTGGAATGTCCTGCTCTCTGACTCTGATCTGGTGGTATCCTGACCATAAGTCTATCTTCAAAAATACTGAAGCCCCCTTGAGTTGATCAAACAAGTCATCTATCCTCGGGAGAGGGTATCTGTTCTTGATTGTCATCGAGTTCAAGGTACGATAATCTACACATAACCTGGACGTACCATTCTTCTTTTTCATAAGAAGCATCGGGGCTCCCCAAGGCGATCCACTTGCACGAATGAATCCCTTGGTCTTGAGTTCTTCAATCATCTTGTACAAAATCTCCAACTCTGAAGGCGCCATCCTGTAGACTCGCTCTGATACTGTTGCTGTCCCGGGGATCAAGTCTATAGTGAACTCAATCTCCCGCTCTGGCGGCATCCCTGGAAGTTCCTCTGGGAAGACATCTGGAAACTCTTCAACTATTCGGGGTAACTGCACTGCTGCTACTGCCATCCGCAATACTGGAGAAGATGGTTCCACTGCGCCTCTGGAAAATAAAAACTCTGGCTCGCCTGAAATACTAAAGACAACCCTGCCAACATGGCAGTCTATCCTAGCATACTGGTTCCTCAACTAATCCATGCCTAAGACTACATCATAGTCTGCCATAGGAAACTCAATAAATCTAGCGGGGAACTCTCTACCGCTAACTACGATCCGACACAAGGAAAATACTCGATTTACTCCCACAAGACCATTACCAGTAAGTATATTGAGCCTTACTGATAATGACTCTGGCTCCAATCCTATCCGTATCGCGAATCGTGCAGACATGAATGAATGCGATGCACCAGAATCAAATAATACCAATGCTGGAGAGGAGTTGACGAGAATAGTACCTGCCACTACCTCACCTGGTGCAACTTCTTCTTCCATTGCCATCATTATTGCCTGACCTTGTCCTCTAACAGCGGGTCCCCTCTGCTGGAAACCTCTCTGCCTACTCTGCACTTGAGCCTGGGTATACTGCTGCTGGTTCTGCTGATGAAACGCTTGGGCCTGAGGCAACAATAGCCTCGGGTACTGCTGCTGCTGCATAGGTGCTGGTCCCCTAACCGATGGACTGGTTAGGTTAGAAGTGGATGAACTACCCCTATTCGGGCAGGCTCCTATCTTGTGATCTGCCGCTCCACAAGCCAGGCACAATCCCTGTGCCCTACGACAATCTACCACCACGTGCCCTGACTTTCCGCAATGAGAACATCCTATCACGGAAGTCTGCTTCTGCTTCTGCTGCTGCGGGTACGTCGGGGTTGAATGCTGAACCGACGTTACTGAGACCGCCCGCTTTGGAGTTCCAATGGTCAAACCCCTAGCTGCCGGGACTGGAGCTGATGATTGGTACATCTGATTGTGAGATCGCTTCCTACCTCCGGTTCTATCCACGATCCTCTGGGAGGTGTACTCATGCCTCCTAGCTGCGCTCAATACTGCATCGAACGTCTGGTGCTCGAACTGCTCAACTGCTAACAAGATCTCCAAATGCAGTCCCTGCTGGAACCGCTGAGCCCTATCAAACTCGGTCGCCACCAAGGTGGGGGCAAACCTACTGAGTCTAGAAAACTCAGATGCATAACCGTCGACCGTTCTGCCTCCTTGCTTCAAGTTGGTAAATCTCGTCTGTAGGTCGTACCGAGCTACAACAACAAAATACTTCGTCTGGAATCTATCTCTAAACACCGTCCAAGTGACCGGCGCCGCTAATCCCACGGCCTGCGCCGCCCACCAACTGCGAGCTAAGTCCAGCAACTGTAGGCGTACCACCGCCACCTTCTTATTTTTAGGTGTCCTAGCTGCTTTCAGAATCACCTCGATATCCTGAAGACAAGCGTCCGCGACAATCGCATCTTCGCTGCCTTCGAAGAATGGAGGATTTAAGCGTTTGAAGCTGTTGGCCGTGCTGTTCCCTAGATGACCGCCTCTGGTCAAAGCATCTGCCACTACCTGGTGCAAGGCGTCTCCTCTATGATCCTGGAAAGCTATCAAGGTCCTGATGAGACCTACTAAGGTGCCATCATCAGGCTCGGCAGGTCGAACGGGCTGAACTGGGGGCTCTCCTCCAGTAGGTACAACTCTGGAGGCTACTCCGGAATGCTGGGCTTGATCTCCAGGTTGCGGTTGGTCCACGGGAGTTGCTTTGCCTCGCTGATCGGTGGGGTCAGGTACAGTACCGCTAAAGAAGACGACACAGGAAAGCAATAAGGAAGGACCAGGACAGATCAACGATACAAGCACATGATCAGGGCAAGAATCCATAGATTTAGAGGATATGAACGGAGATCAAAGACGAGTATTGATTGAGACATCTATTTGGTAAACCCTCACATTCTTGAATGCCACGACCTGCATGGGCCACCACTTAAACCATGTGACGCCCCAGAACCAGAATACTGGAGAGCGGGGGCGTACATAGCCAGCTACATATATTAAAATAGAATCTATCTCGCTATACGGTCACGGCTGTCTAGATATGAGGGTTTACTACAAGCCAACGGTCTCTTAAGGTCAAGCCTATTGTCTCAATTTCAAGCAAGTAATATAGTTACAAGATGTTAGACCTCCAAATATACAATAAAAGGCGTCCCAAATATTACATATTGGATGATCATGAAGCTAGTCGTACAAAATGTCAAGACTAGCAAGAGTTCAGTCATACAAGATCAACCCTAGGATTTGTTAATCATGTTACAGCCCGTAGGCAGACAGTAAGTAAATATGCATCGAGCTAACAGGTGCTCGTCGGCTAAACGCCTCAAAAGAATAATTTTACAATGTAGTGAGCGAAATAAAATGGAAAACCCACTCGTAGCCCGGGTTCCTTCAAGTCGCCACCATTGGACTGGAAGTTCGATAGATCCTCGGGTACTGCTCCGAAATCTGGCCACACAAAACCAGCTGGATCAACCCCAGAAAGAGCAAGTGCCACAAAGGAGGCCACGAAATAAGAACAAAAGCCAGCTTATCAGAACCATAAGAAAATGGAAGAAAGTACAAGTAATAAAGAGTATAGCAGGACAATGAACGACTAGGGACGTGGAACCGTCTCGGGAGCCAGGTTACAACCCGTAAACCAAACAAGGACCGGGGTTGTAACTCTTCGCCTGAATAGCGCCTTATCTCTACCCATTTATTGTTAAAGATAAGTAAAACAATCATGTACAGGAGTACCAGGTACAGGGACTTAGACGAGACTTAGACCAGGCTGGACACCATACATTCACAAGCGGCCAAGCAAATACTGCGGCTTACTACTTAACTAACTAGGGTTATCACAAGCCTAATTACTAACAAGATGCAAATGAGAAATTCCCAGTCCCAAGCCCTACAGACTATCTAGTTATCCTTCGGCGGCTTAAGAGTATGGTTGGGTACATCGCCCAGGAGACGATATACCCTTAGGTGACTTAGAGGGTACAACACATGACAGTGTACTGGAAATGTGCCCTACTCGTCGGCAGGCTACAAGTCTATTTAAAGCGCCCAGATACCGAGATCGCCCGTGACTGAAAATTCTCCATGAACTATAGTTTGATCTAGTCATTAGCCTAATCCATATTCAGTATGAATCCCTGACCGTGGTAACCAGGGAGTCACATCCTAGACATGATGCAAGACAAGACAAGTGGATTGCACAAGGCAGCAAGAATGACACCCACGGAGTCAGAGTTGATTATACGAGTCAAGTTAGCCATCGCAACATCATCAAGTCAAGCCAAGTTACAAGTTACAAGTCAGGAGTGCGCCGCCACGGGCCACTATCGAGAAGATCAGAAACACTAGAATCATAAATCACAAATTCATGAAAACCGTACTAGTCATAAGCAAAACACCAAAAACTGTGCCAGGTCGTGTTGGGCCGAGACAGTCGTGTTGTGTGGAAAGATCTCATAATTCTAAGCCACAAAAGAGAAGCCAAGTCCAAAAAAATAAAACCAAATCACCATGGGCAAATAGGTTGCGCAGTGGATCAGATTGCGCAGAGGGTGATGGACTGCGCAGGGGGTGGACTGCGTAGGGGATGAACTGCGCAGGGGATGGACTGCGCAGGGGATGAACTGCATAGGGGATGGACTGTACAGGGGATAAACTGCGTAGGGGATGGACTGCACTAGGTCGGGTTGCGCTGAGAGCGGATTGCGCTGGATAAAGCTGCGCAGGGTTGAGTTGTGCTGGAGCCGAGCCGTACTTGGAGCGAGAGGCGCAACAGTCAAGTGCGCCAATGGGAGGAAGGCGCTGGAGCTAAGAATCGCCAGCACAAGTCAGTCCAGCGCAAAGCGCTGGCCAAGGAGTTGTGCAGTCCGGCCTTGCGCTAAAGAGCGCAGGCCGAGAGTCATCTCCTCCATCAGGCCGAGAGGAAGACTCCAAGAGCCCTAAATTTCAAATCTTGATAACTTAGCCAAAACAAAACCAAATTTGGATTTCCAAAGTTCTAACTTGTGTAAAATTGAATTTTTTCCACATGGACGCCTCAAAATAAGGGAAAATCTGAGTTTAATAGATCAAAACCAAGAAAACCAAAAATGGTTAAAACTTAGATCTAGAAAAATAGAAGCTCCAAATCACCAAATACTAAGTTCTAATGTTGTTCTCCATGGCCTAATCTAGCTAATAGACAAATAAAATTTGGTCCTTATATGGTGGCAAGGTGCACTTGCCTATGGTGTTGGTGTTGTGTGGAGGAAGGAAGAAGAAGATGAAGAATTAATGGAAGTTATGAGGAGAGAGAAAGTTAGGTGGGTTTTAATGAGGGAGGGTATATTGTGTTGAGGGTAGAGATTAACTAGGGTGTTCCAATGCATACTAAACCAAACCAAACCAATTCCTTCTCCATAAAATAAAACCAAGCCAGGTCCAAAACCCGTTTTACGAGAAAACCAAAATCCGCAAGTTAAGCCAAAACACAATTACAGGCCATAATCTGAGAAAATAAAATACAGGTCCAAAATACATATATGCCTAGTTAAAAACCAACTCCTCTCTCTCTTGGTTTGAGATGAGGAGGGTTTGTATAAAAACCAACTCCTCTCTCTCTCCTCCATAACTCTTTCATTTACTCCTTCTCCGTTACTCCTCCCACCCACCAAAGAAATCATAGGCAAGTGCAATCTTGCTTCATGATAGATCTCCTATTTTATTTTTCCATTCTCTTTTCCACTTCATTCTAAGCCTTTTTAGAACTTGGCATTTTCGATTTTGATGGATAGATTTTTGTAGATCTAAATTTTAATATTTTCTTGTTTTTCTTACTTTTGATCTATTAAAGCTTGATATTTCCTAAAAACCAGTCATCCCAGGCTATAGGAAATCTCGTTCTATGCAGTTTAGACCCTTGGAAGTCTCACTTCGGACTTGTTTTGAGCAACTTATGGCATTTTTAAGTTTTTGGGTTCCATGGGTTCTTCTTTGCTGTTTGGAGAAGAAGAACAGAGCCTGGCGCAACCTAGCCCAGGTGCCCTTTGGCCCTGGCACCACCTAGCCCACGTTCCCTTTGGCCCCGGCGCAACCTGACCCGGTGCACCCAGTGCCTGGCACAACCTGACCCGGCGCATCCAGTGCCCGGTGCACCCCAGTGCCCGACAAACCCAAGTGCCCGACGCACCCCAGTTCCTGGCGCAACCTGACCCGACGAACCCCAGTGCCCGACACAACCAGACCCGACGCACCCCAGAACCCGGCGCACCCAGTGCCCGGTACACCCCTATGCCCGGCGCAACCCAGCTCAGGTGCTACCTGTCTCCCTTAGCGCCACCTATCATTTCTCTGGCGCTACTTGACCAGACCCACTTGTTGCCATGATACCCCTTTCTCCCATGTATGTTCTCCTAGTTTTTGTTGTATATGCCTGTGATCTTGCATGTAACTTATACTCGACCTATCTTGTGATGACCCGACTCGATAACTTGTTGAGCATAACATGATTTGCTAGTATTGATCATGACATAAGTATGACTTGACATTAACACGGCATGATAATCTTGATTGTGGCCTATCGAGGCACACTCTTGACAAGTAATCTTGACAAGTAACAAGTAACCCGACATGACATAATAATCTTGAAAGGTTGTTGCGACAGCTACCCTGACTTGCTAAGTAACACTTTTCTTGACACCGTGGTTAATTTTCCTTATTGTGATTGTACAAGCTACCTGTCTCGCCCTGCATCATATCTAGGACATGGATTCTTGGTTACCACGGTCAGGGATTCATAATGAATCTGACTAGGTTAATGACTAGATTGATCAAGTTGTTCATATAAAAAGGTTTTTCCAGTTACAGGCGATACCGTTATCCCGGCCACACCTGAGTGGACATGTAGCCTGCCGATGAGTAGAGCACATTTCCAGCCCACTTTTATGTGGGGTACTTCTTAAAATTATAAGTACTAAAGCACACTGCCATGTGTTGCACTCCAAGTCACCTAATAATTCTCTAAACTCTTGATAACTCTAAGCAACCTCGCATGGATAACCTGGATAGCTGCAAGGCTTGTGACTCGGGAATATCTCAAATGCATCTCATTAGTAATTAGTCCTGTGATAACCCTAGTTTAGCTAACGATAGCAAGCCGTAAGACTTGATTGGTCGTGCCTGAATGCTTGCCTTATGGTTAACATGGAAATTATATTCCGCCTCTTGTTTTCATAATGCAAGCTATTGTTTTATTCTAACCCTATCTTTTTGTTACTTAATCATGTTCGCTATTTATATCTTCTGTTTATTAACCTGCTAGTTTTAGTTCCTTAATGAAACCTCCCTAGTGGTACTCGCTCTTCTGGGTTCTGACCCAGCTGGTTTTGTATGGCCAGATTTCGTAGTAGCCCCCGAGGATCTACCCGTCTTCTAGCCAGATGGTGAACACCAGACGTAATCCTGGCAACGAATGGGTTCCTATTTTCTCTCCTACTCTATTGTAATTTATTCTTTTGAGGCATTTAGCCGTCGAGCAAGTGTTAGCTCGTGTTGAAACCAATATTCTGTCTGCCTAAGGGCTGTAGCATGATTGACAAATCCTAGGGTGGGTTGATCATGTATGACTTTAACTCTTGCTAGTCTTCATATTTTGTATGACTGGCTTTATGATCATCTGAATATGTAACGTTTGGGACGCCTTACTTTGTATGTCTGATGATATAATATCTTGTAACATTTATTTGCTTGCTTGGGATTGAGACACTAGGATTGTTCTTGACTATAAGAGACTGATGGATTGTAGTTAAACCTCCATGCATCTAGACAGCCGTGATCGTATCGCGTGGTGGGTTGTACTTCAAGGTACGTAGCTGGCTGTGTCTGTCCTCCGCTCTCCAGTATTTTGGTTCTGGGGCATGACACGGTTTAAGTGGTAGCCCATGCAGGTCTTGTAAAATCAAGGTATGTGGGGGTTTTACCGAATAGTTGTCTCAATCGGTACTCGTCCTCGATCTCTACTCGTGCCTTCTAATCTTCCTGAATCTTGACCTGATCACATGCTTATATCCTCGATCTACCTTGGTCCTTCCTTCTTGTTCCTCATGTCATTTCTTTAGTGATATTATTCTTGGTCCTGTCGATCAGCCCGGCAGAGCACCTCCAGTGAACCAGCAACAACTTGGGGACCAAGCCCAGCACTCAAGGGTAGCCTCCAGAGTCATGCCTTCCGAGGGTCAAGAGCCACCGGTTTAGCTAGTCCAGCCTGTAGAGCCTGACCAGGGAGCCCTGATTGGACTCATACGGGAATTACTTGCATCACAAGATCATCGGAGCGATGTCCTGCACCAGACAGTACAAAATACTATGGGTAGATGTCACGCCCCAGAACCAGAATACTGGAGAGCGGGGGCAGA
This sequence comes from Iris pallida, assembly GCA_029216955.1. Classification (NCBI taxonomy): domain Eukaryota; kingdom Viridiplantae; phylum Streptophyta; class Magnoliopsida; order Asparagales; family Iridaceae; genus Iris; species Iris pallida. The sequence continues at coordinate 4,403,226 of JANAVB010040216.1, read as the reverse complement.
CATAGCCAGCTACGTATATTGAAGTGCAACCCACCTCGCTATACGATCACGGCTGTCTAGATACATGAGGGTTTAACTATAAGCCAGCAGTTTCTTAAGGTCATGAACAAGCCTATTATCTCAATCACAAGCAAGTAAGTAAAAGTTACAAGATGTATGATCATTAAATATACAATAGTAAGGCGTCCCAAATATTACATATTCAGCTGATCATGAAGCTAGTCGTTACAAAATGTCAGGACTAGTAAGAGTTTAGTCATACATGATCAACCCTAGGATCTGTCAATCATGTTACAGCCCGTAGGCTGACAATAAGTAAAAGGTACAACCGAGCTAAACATGTGCTCGTCGGCTAAACGCCTCAAAAGAATATTTTTACAATAGAGTGGGAGAGCCAAAATTAACCCACTCGTTGCCCTGGTTACGCCTGGTGGTCACCATCGGGCTGGAAAGTTGGTAGATCCTCTAAAGCTGCTCCAAAATTTGGCCATACAAAACCAGCTGGGTCAGACCCCAGAAAGAGCAAGTGCCAGAAAGGAGGCTTCACTTAGGAACTAAAACCAGCAATTAGCACAAAATAATAATAAGGTAATAAATAAGGCAGGAGTTTAAGAAAAGCATAACAGGATAATATACGATGAGATAACCATGGGGCTATTCAGATAGCCAGGTTACAATCCGTAAACCAAACAAGGACCGGGGTTGTAACCCTTTGTCTGAACAGAACTTGGATTCCTACCATTTATCGATAAGGTAAATATAGGCATTCTGGTCGTGTAGTAATCTGGAACAGTGTCAGGACAAGACCAGACTGGTTAGACTCCATCCAATCATTCACGGCCAAGTAATAATTACGGCTTGATACTTTAACTAACTAGGGCTATCACAATCCTAGTTATGAACAAGATGCAGCGAGATTATTCCACAGCCACAAGCCCTGCAGACCATCCAGGTTACCCAGGTCAAAAATTATGGGTTGAATTTAGGTGGGTACATCGTCCAGGAAACGCATGTACCCTTAGGTAGCTTGAAGGGTGCAACATATGACAGTGTGCTAGAAATGTGCCCTACTCGATGGCAGGCTACAGATCCTAGGAGCGCCCAGGTAACGGGATTGTCTGTAGCTGGGAAATCTCTTCATGACTACTGTGTAATTCTAGTTATTAACCTTAGTCCATTTTAGTAGGTACTCCTGATCGTGGTACTCAGGAGTTTCTGTCCTAGACATGATGCAAGACTGGACTGGTTTATTTGTACAAGCACAATCGGCCATGGTATCCATTCTAGTTATACAGGTCATGTCATGTCATGGAGCCGTCACAACAGCTTATCAAGATATCAGGTCAGGTTTACTTGTCAGGAGTGCTCCACGACGGGCCACTATCATGTCATGCTAGTGCCTTGTCATACTATGCCATGTATAATTGTCATTTCAATCATGTCAATCTAATCATGATTTATCAAGTTCAGGGGTAAAAGGGTACGCCATAGGAACTCAAATTATACGGAGAAGGGGAGAGGGTACCAGACATGGGCAAATAATAATAAAGTAACAGTACACAGGGCTATAGAAGAACCATGCGGCTCAGGCCTACACGGCCAGGAATGATCTCATGCGACTGGGAGGAAAACAGCCTTTGCGGCTGGATAGGGTCAGGCGCATGCGGCTGATAAGGAAAAAGCCTATGCGGCTAAGGATATCGGTCCCCATACGGCCAACGGGAATGGAGGGGCGCATGCGACTGAGTCAGAGCATTACATGCGGCTGGGAAGACGGATTCTCATGCGGTTAGGAACGGACTGAGTCCCATGCGGCTAGGAAGAAGGCCTAAACGACTAGGAGGAAGCGGGTCCACATGTAGCTGAATGATCACGAGCATATACGGCTGCGCCATTGGGTATATGCAGCTGGGGGAAGATGAACGCGCATGCAGCTGGGGGAAGATGAACGCGCATGCGGCTGGAAAGGAATACGAGCCTATGCGGCCACAGGTAGACAGAGTCCATGCGGCTTAAATTATGCCGAAGCCTATGCGGCTGGAGGACTCGCCACATGAAGATTCATGCGGTCAAGTGCTGCCATGCGGTTATGGGAGTTCATGCGGTAGGCACTGTTCTTCTTCTCTACTTGTCCGAGAAGAAGAACCAATAAGTTCAGGGTTCCAAGGCTCATAATTCTTTATCCCAAGTCCAAATCCAAACTTTCTTAGGTCAAAAAGGGTCAGAATGAAATCTTCTACAACATAGAACCATCAAAACTTGGAAATAACAAGGCTAAATAGATCAAACCCCAGAAAATCTAAAAATAAAATAAACTTAGATCTACGCAATTTTAGTCATGGAAATCAAAAATGCCAAGTATTAAAGAGTGTTAGAATGCTGTAGGGAAGAAAATGAAATAATAAAATTTAGGTTCCTCCATGAAGCAAGATACACTTGCCTAGACCTCACTCTCTCTCTGGTAGGTGAAGAAGTAATGGTGGAGAAGAAGATGATTAATGAAGAGAGTGAAAGGAGAAGGGGGTTAATAAATGGTAGTGGTGGTGGTAGGTAAGGGCTCACCCTTTGGTTCATAATGAACCAAAAGCAAACCCAAACCGAACCAAGCCAACCCGAACCAAGATGAACCATGGCCAAGCAAATACAATACAAGATAAAATACGTACACGTATTCCAAAAATATGCAATACGAATCACAGGTATTATAACTCTACCCACCTTAAAAGAATTCCGTCTTCGGAATTTAATTAAGAGGCTAGAGAGACGAGAACAAGCTATATTAATCACATGCAAGCTATAACTAGGCAGGCAATCACTCATTCAAATAAGGAATCGAAGGCATGAGGCATAAGGAAGACATTATACCTCACGAGTCAAACAGGTCGGGATATCGCGATCGAATATCATCCTCACGCTCCCACGTTGACTCACCCAAAGAGTGATGACCCCAAGCAACTCGGACTAACTTGATAGTCTTGTTCTTGAGTATTTTCTCTCTGGTCCAATATAGACACGTGTCTCTCCTCATACGAAAGGTTGGTACCAACAACTAATTCTGAATGATCTAGGATGTGGCTTGGGTCCGGGATATACCGTCGTAATTGGGATACATGGAACACGTCATGCACCTTACGTAGCGACGGTAGAAGAACGAGACGATAGGACACATCACCTACTCGCTCCAGAATATCGAACGGCCTTATATACCTAGGACTAAGCTTTCCTCGTACGCCGAAATGAATGACCCCACGGTTAGGCAAAATCCTCAGGAATACATGGTCACCGACAGAAAATTTAAGGGAACGCCGATGAGAATCGGCCCAATGTCGTTGGCGATCTTGGGCAACTCGAAGATGATCTCTGACTCTTCTGACCACTTCAACGGTCTGAGCAATCATTTCTGGACCGAGCATCTGCCTCTCTCCGACATCGTCCCATGCTAGCGGGGATCGGCACTACCTACCATAAAGTGCCTCGAACGGTGCCATCTGGATACTAGCTTAGAAACTGTTGTTGTACGAGAACTCCACCAGATGCATATGATCTTCCCACGAACCACCGAAGTCGAGTGTACATGACCGCAACATATCTTTAAGAGTTTGGATCGTGCGTTCCGACTGGCCATCTGTCTGCGGGTGATAAGCTGAACTAAACTGGAGATGAGTCCCCAAACTTTCTTGTAAGCTACGCCAAAAGTGCGATGTAAATCTGGAATCTCAGTCCGAGGTGATACTGATCGGTACTCCGTAAAACCTGACGATCTGCCTGAGATACATCTCTGCTAGCGGAGCCGTCGACTGACTAACCCTGAATGGAAGAAAGTGAGCCACATTCGTGAGCCGATCAACTATAACCCAGATAGCGTCTCTACCAGCTGGGGATCTAAGTAATCCAGTCACGAAATCCATGGTTATATGCTCCCATTTCCACTCGAGAATCGACAATGGTTGAAGTAGTCCAGCTGGTCTCTGATGTTCAGCCTTAACCTGTTGGCAAACCAAAGATCGAGAGACAAACCGAGCTATCTTCCGCTTCATGCCATTCTACCAAAAGTGCTGACGGATATCATGGTACATCTTCGTAGTGCCAGGATGGATAGAATACTGAGAACTGTGTGCTTCTGACATGATCTTGCCTGATATCTCTACTGGGTACACAAAGACGCTTACCATGTCGAAGTATACCATCCTCATGAATGCATAACTCTGGTCTTCGTCCTGCCTCACACTCTGTTCTGAGTCGCTGAAGCTTGGAATCTGCTGGTTGCGCCATCCGAATTCTCTCGACTATAGTAGACTGAACATGCATACTGGCCATCAATACCACACTGGAAGGGAGGACAACATCTATACCCATCTTTTGAAGATCTGCTAACAGCTCTGGTTGCGCTGTTAGGAAAAAGACTCTGGCTCTCCTGCTCAATGCATCTGCAACGACATTAGCCTTCCCAGGATGAAACTGCAGGTCGACATCATAATCCACAAGAAGCTCTAGCCACCTTCTCTGACGCATGTTAAGATCCTTCTGGGTGAAAAAATACTTTAGGCTCTTGTTGTCGGTGAAAATCTCCACCCTATCTCCATACAAGTAGTGCCTCCATAACTTAAGTGCAAATACTACTGTTGCCAGCTCTAAGTCATAGGTTGGATAATTCCTCTCATGATCACGAAGTTGTCATGATGCATAAGCTATTACCTTCCTATGCTGCAACAGAACACATCCTAAACCTCTGCCCGAAGCATCACAATACACTGAGAATCCTCCAGTTCCATCTAGAAGCGTAAGAATAGGAGCTGTTATCAGGCCTCGCTTCAACTGTTCAAAAGAACTCTGATACTCTGCTGTCCAAGCAAATTGTGCATCCTTGTGGGTCAATTAGGTCAAGGGCGCTAAAATCTGAGCAAAATCTGAAACAAACCGCCGGTAGTAGCTGGCCAAACCAAGAAAACTACGGACTTCTATAACTAAGCTGGGCACTGGCCATGTCTCAATGGCCATGATCTTCTGGGGATCCATTTCTACTCCTCCTCTGGTGATGATATGACCCAAGTACGAAATGCGATCGAGCCAGAACTCGTATTTACTGAACTTGGTATATAACTGGTTCTCCCTGAGAGTCTGAAGAACCACACGGAGATACTGCTCATGCTCCGCCTCACTCTTACTGTAGACTAGGATGTCATCCAAGAATACAATCACAAACTGATCCAAGTAAGGCATGAAGATGCGATTCATGAGATCCATGAATACCGTCGGCGCATTGGTTGCTCCAAAGGGCATAACAAGGAACTTCCAATGCCCATACCTCGATCTAAAAGCTGTCTTCGGGATGTCCTGCTCCCCGACCCTGATTTGGTGATATCCTGAGCGCAAGTCGATCTTTGAAAATACTGATGCCCCCTTGAGTTGATCAAACAAGTCATTTATCCTCGGGAGAGGATATCTGTTCTTGATTGTCACTGAGTTCAAGGTACGATAATCTACGCACAATATGGACGTACCATCCTTCTTTTTCACAAGAAGCATCGGGGCTCCCCAAGGTGATCCACTAGCACGAATGAATCCCTTGGTTATGAGTTCTTCAATCATCTTGTACAATATCTCTAACTCTGACGGCGCCATCCTGTAGACTCTCTCTGACACTGGGGCTGTCCCGGGGATCAAGTCTATGGTAAACTCGATCTTCCGCTCTGGCGGCATACCTGGAAGCTCTTCTGGGAAAACATCTGGGAACTCATCAACTACCCTGGGCAACTGAACTGTTGCTACTGCCATTCGTAATACTGGAGGAGAAGGTTCAACTTCGCCTCGGGAGAAGGAAAACTGTGGATCGCCTGGAATGCTAAAAACAACCCTGCCAATATGGAAGTCTATTCTAGCATACTGGTTCCTCAACCAAGCCATCCCTAAGACCAAATCATAATCGACCATCGGGAATTCTATCAATCTAGCGAGGAACTCTCTACCGCTAACTACGATCCGACATGAGGGAAACACTCTATCTACTTCCACAAGTCTGTTACAAGTAAGTATATTAAGCCTTACTGATAATGACTCGGGCTCCAATCCTACCCGTGTCGCGAATCGTGCAGACATAAAAGAATGCGATGCACCAGAATCAAATAAAGCTGAAGCTGGAAAGGAGTTGACGAGAATAGTACCTGCCACTACCTCTCATGGGGCCAATCCTTCCTCTGCGGTCATTACCATAGCCTGACCATTCCCACGGGGTGCTGGTCCCCTCTGTTGAAATCCTCGCTGCCTGCTCTGACTCTGGGCTTGGACGTGTACATACTGCTGGGGGTTCTGCTGCTGGAATACTTGGGCCTGAGACGGCAAGGGCCTCGGCAATGGGTACTGCTGCTGCTGCTGGACTGGAACTGGGGCTCTTACTGAAGAGCTAAAAAGGTTGTACGATGATGAACCACCCCTATTCGGGCATGATCCAACCCTATGGCCTGCTGCTCCATAAGCCAGACATAATCCCTGCGCCCTACGACATTCTGCCACCACATGTCCTGGCTTCCCGCAATGAGAACATCCCACTGCGGAAGAGTGCTTCTGCTTCTACTGCTGAGGGTGTGTCGGAGTGGAATGCTGAACCGACGTTACTGAGGTCGCTCGCCTCGGAGCTCCAATGGTCAAAGCTCTGGCTGCCGGGGCTGGTACTGAAGACTGATTCATCTGGCCGTAAGATCTCTTCCGACCTCCGGCCCTATCCACGATCCTCTGGGAGGTATACTCATGCCTCCTAGCTGCTCTCAAGATCGAATCAAAAGTCTGATGTTCAAACTGTTCGACTGCTAACAAAATCTCCAGGTGAAGTCCCTGCTGGAACCGCTAGGCTCTATCATACTCGGTTGCCACCAAGGTGGGAACAAACCGACTGAGCCTGGAAAACTCGGCCGTATATTCGTCGACCGTCCTGTCCATCTGCTTCAGATTGGTGACCCTCGTCTGTAGATTGTACCGAGCTACAACATCAAAATACTTGGTCTGGAATCTCTCTCTGAATACTGCCCAAACAATGGGTGCCACTAATCCAACGGCCTGCGCCGCCCACCAGTTGCGGGCCAAATCCAACAACTCCAGGCACACTACGGCCACCTTCTCGTTCTCTGGGGTCCTGGCTGCTTCTAGAATCACCTCTGTGTCCTGAAGCCATGTATCTGCTACGATAGCATCTTTACTGCCGTCGAAGAATAGAGGGTTCAAGCGCTTGAAGCTGTTGGCCGTACTGTTACCCTGATGACCTCCTCTGGTCAGAGCATCCGTCACTGCCTGGTGCAAGGCATCTCCATGACGATCTTGGGAAGCTATCAAGGTCCTGACAAGACCTACCAAAGTGCCATCATCAGGTTCTACAGGTTGGACGGGCTGAACCGGTGGCTCTCCGCCAGAAGGCACGACTCTGGAGGCCACTCCGGAATGCTGGATTTGATCTCCAGGTTGCTGCTGATCCGCAGGAAGTGCTCCGTCTTGCTGACCGGCAGGTCCAGGAACGATGCCGCTGAAGAAGACATGGGGAACAATAAGGAAGGACCAGGACAGATCAACGATACAAGCATATGATCAGGACAAGAATCCAGGGATTCAGATGATGCGAGCAGAGATCAAGGGCGAATACTGATTGAGATATCTATTCGGTAAACCCTCACATATCTTGATTTATAAGACCTGCATGGGCCACCACTTAAACCATGTCACACCCCAGAACCAGAATACTGAAGAGCGGGGACAGACATAGCTAGCTACTGTTTGCCATGAAATATAAAAGAACAGAACAATTATCGGTGGACCGGACTTTTACTTCACGTTACAAACTCGCTTGTACAAAGAAAGCCTAGGGACGAAAACCTAGGTACAGCAGTCTAAGTACAATTGTTTATTTTAGATTCTGGAGGGTGACGATAGAGGCTCGGGAAGGTGACGGCAGCCCTGCCTTACTCCTTGGACGATCGTTATGCAGCCTTGGCTCCTGCAAAAAAATGGTTGGCGTTGATGAAGAAATGCCCTTCTTGCTCCTCTGTTGCTCTTTTGGCTTCTCTCTCTCTCTCTCTCTGTGTATTCTCTGATAGCGTATATCTCTCCTTGTCTCTCTCTCCTTTTTTTTAATCCTCTCTCACAAGGGAATGGCACCTTGCTATTTATAATAGTGGGGAGCCTCATTAGGGTTTGGATGATTGCTCATTCTTAAAGTGGCGGCGGCCTGATGTATAATCAATCTGGACCATTAATTTTAATCGTGAAGGATCTGGGCCATAAATGGGGATAGCACTGAATCCTGCGAATGATTAATGCTGATTGAGTTAAATCTTCATGATTGGTTGTGTCAAGCTTGGATCTCTCACCACGTGTCCCAATGGCTTGATCATGAATGATATGACCTGATCTCATTAATTATGAGGATAACGTTAAATATGGTCATTGGGATCTGGTAAATCTCTGATTGATTTGTATCTCATAGTCATCCTTGTTACCAGCTGTCAAGTCGTGGGGGCCATTGAATCTCTGCCACGTAGCTTAGTGATGGATCCTGTCAGAACCATATGATATCCATGAACCGCATGAGTCAGCGTCTCAGTGAGCCGCATAGGTATAGTACTTGCGAGCCGCATAGGATAGTTTCTCGGTGAGTCGCATAAGTATAGTACTCGCGAGCCGTATGGGATGGCTTCTTGGTGAGCCGCAGGAAGACGATTCTTGCCAGTCGCATGAGGCTGTTCTTCACTAGAGCCGTATGGGGGTAGCCACGTGTCGATCTCGGATCGTGTCAGAGATTTTCTCCTATTCCCAAAAAATCTGTCATTATGACAGGGCTATTATGACACTTCATGTCAGAGCCGTCAGCTGTCAAATCATGGCAGAGCATTAAATAGGGCCATTGCTCGATGGCCAGCTGTGTAAAGGGGTCCCATGGGGACACGTGGTGTTGATCGAGTCGTATATCTCTGTGAGCCGCATGTACTTCTGTCATGCGGCTGGGGGACTCTTTGAATCGCAGGATTGTCCTATGTAAGCCGCATGGACTCTCTTGTCCCGAGCCGCATGAGACTAAGAGTCTCTCTGAACCGCATGGGACTGCTCCTGTATGAGCCGCATGGGGTTCTCCTGTTCTGAGCCGTATAGATCATCATCATTCTGATATTTTCCATGCTTCTACAAGACCCCCTTCAAAGTTTTCAATTTGCAAAATTAAAATACTTTGAATGAGAAGCATGGATGCATATTCTTCTGGCCGCATATGACACTCTGACCGCATGGATATCTTGACCGCATAAATTCGTTCAGCCACAGAGCCTTTCAAGCCGCATAGATGGCTTAGCCGCATGGGACTTTTTAAACTACAGGGATATTTCAGCCGCATAGTTCCTTGCCATGTCATTATGTCATGCATGCAAACCCTTTTTGGGGCAGGATCCCAAGAGTTTCTGATCTTTAATTATCTGTTCTGCATCGATAGCCGAAGAGTCGACTTCTTTGTACGAGGCGTCGGTCTTGGTCCTCTATAAATGGAAGGGTTTTTGGAGGGATTTCTCTCTTGGACTCTTCTTGATTTAAGATTTTTGTCTTGCTTTCTTCTTCTGACCGACAGACAACGATGGCACCTAGGGCTTCCAAGGCAGTGAAGAAAGCTGTGGCGAAGAGTAGGAAGTCGGCTTCGTCTTCAACTGCCGCACCCCCCGTTCGTCTTGACGTTCATGTTGTTGTCGAAGGTAAGGACTGTGTGGAAGATTGGGTGCTTTGGAACCCTAACAGATGCTGTTCTGCTGCATTACTTCGTGCATAATCATTTGATGCGAGTTTTTCAATTTTTGTGGTCCTCATATACGTCCCATGAGCCGTATGGAATATATTCCATGTCCGAGCCGCGGAAAAAAAAATTGTCTTTCAACGGGCAGCATGAACCCTTCTGAGTATCCTCTGACTGTTTTTATCATTCATCATCACTTCTTTTTTGTCTTTTGGTTCTTGTAGTATCTCCACCGGACGCTGAGATTGCAGTGGTAGAGGAGCCGCCGCTCTTTGGCATCAATCAGGGGCCTCCCTCTGTTAAGGAGGAGGTGATGAAAGAAGAATCAGCACCTGAGAGGGACGACGTCCTCCCCACTATCGAGACTGTTGAGGGTGACAGCACTGGGAATTCTGATTCCCCTATTCTGGACGAGGATCTTCCTCAATTGCATCCTTCATATGTAAGGTGGTTGAAGGAGTTGTATACGCACTTCTGCGGCTAGGGTTTTTTTTTTTAAGGTTTCTCGTAAATGTCTATCTGTAGTCTTTGCTTCTTTTTTGCCTTTCCTCTTGTCTGCATGAAGAACTTTCCTGTAACCGCGTAGATGTAACCGATTTCTGAATGAATGGAATATATTTGCTTCATTCTTTTGCTGTGTAATGATTATTCTATTGGGACATTTTGTATGGACCTGTTGCCCCCTAACGTACCCTGGTTTTGGATACGGGCAACAAGTTGAAGGGAACGAACATACTTACTCAGAGGTACTAAGGACATGGCAAGCATGAAGGTTTCTTCGACGGAGCCTTCCTACTCAGAGGTAATGAGGACATGGCAAGAGTGGGCTCAATGAAGAGGGGTACATAGAACGACTCAGAGGTAGGAGAACGTGGAAGTTCTATGCGAGGGGGCGGTTTGTTTTTGGTGGAAATGAAAACGACTCAGAGGTAATGAGGACATGTCCGTCTTCGGGAATTTGTGGATCGATTACCCTTTTTGTGCACTGGGAGTGCGGGTAGTGGATCATGAGGGAGGATCTCTTCCAGGAAGAAAGTTCAGAGGTATAATCATACGTGACTTACTATCTGAAAGAGTGACTGGAATGTGAGTTCAGAGGCACCAGCGGGTACATGACTCGGTAATTTAGAATATTAAGAAAGTATGAGTTCAGCGGCACCAGCGGGTACATGACTCGATAATCTGAAGGGAATGTAGAGGTGAGTTCAGCGACACCAGCCGGTACATGACTCGATAATCAGAAATGTTGTGGATGTGAGTTCAGCGGTACCAGCGGGTACATGACTCGAAGATTTTGGAATGTTGTGGATGTGAGTTCAGCGATACCAGCGGGTACGTGACTCGAAGATCTTGGAATGTTGTGGATGTGAGTTCAACGGTACCAGCGGGTACGTGACTCGAAGATCTTGGAGAGAATGTCGTTTAGACATAATATTTCTTCAGGAACTTGTCATTGACGGGCAACATGAGCAAGTCTCCATTTTATTTTGCGAGGCGGTAAGCACCGTTGGAGAATACTGTTTCAATAATAAATGGGCCTTCCCACTTTGGCTGGAATTTGCCGGCGGTCTTGTGAGTCATGACCATCGGCCTCCGGACTGCCAAGACGAGATCGCCCACTTAGAATGTTCTGATTTTGACCTTCTTGTTGAAGGCTCCTGAGATGCGTGCTTGGTATAGCTCGATCCGTTGCTGAGCTAAGAGGCGCTTTTCATCTAGTGCCTCCAATTCTTGTAGCCGACGATGGTGGTTGTCGTCTGTTGTCAATTGATGTGTGAGGGCAACACGTAATGAGGAGATCTGAGTCTCCAATGGGAGGACTGCCTCACTTTCGTATACCAGGGAGAATGGTATATTTCCGGTGGCTGTTCGGACCGTGGTGCGATAAGCCCATAAGTATTCGCCGAACTTCTCGTTCCAGTCACGTTTGTTGGAGGAGACAAACTTCTTGAGGAGTTTGATAATTGTTTTGTTGAATGCCTCTGCCAACCCGTTCGCTGCCGGGTTGTATGGTATCGAAGCGACATTCTGAATACGGTGCTTATCACAGAACCGATAGAATGCGTAGCTTACAAACTGTGGACCATTATCATAGATGATCCTTCGTGGCAGTCCGAAGCGGTAGATGACGTGATGCTTAAGGAAGCTGATCACGTTTGAAGTCTTAACTTCTGCGAGTGGGACAGCTTCTGCCCATTTGGAGAAGTAATCAGTGATCGCAAGTATGAAGCGATGTCCTCGGAAGGAAGGTGGGGTGATTGGACCAACGATTTCCATTTCTTATGCTTCGAATGGCCAGGACGCTACTGTCGGATGTAGAAACTCGGATGGTTGGTGAATGAAGTCTGTATGGATTTGGCAGGCTTTGCATTTTCTAGCATAATCTATCGTATCTGCCACCATTGTGGGCCAATAGTAGCCCATTCGGCGAAGGCGGTCTTGCAGTTTTGGGTCGGGCTGGTGGACCCCGCAGACACCGTCATGAGCTTCTTGTACTGCTTCTTTGGCTTCTGCGTTCGACAAGCACCGGAGCAATAATCCGTCGTAGGAGCGGTGATACAGCATTTTTGTCTCTGCATCGCAGAAGAATCTGAGAGAACGCCGTCTGATAGAAGTGGCTGCCTTCGGGTTCTCGGGCAGGATGTCGTAAACGACGAAGTCGATGAACGGTTGTCTCCAATCTGGGGCATCATCGATCGTCTGTGCGGAATAACTCGCCACGAATTGTACATTATTCTTGGGACAGACCAGTTCGTAGCCTATCACATCCACTGATTGGCGATCATAATTCGGAACTGCTAGGGAAGCGGCAAGACCAGCTAAGGTATCAGCTTCGATATTTCGGAGTCTGGGGACATGTTCGATGAAGAACCCCTCAAACGACAAGATGATGTCAATCGCTATTTGGTGATAAGGGATCATGTTTTCGTGGCGGACTTCGTATGAGCCCCGGATCTGATTGACGATTAGCTGGGAATCGCCGTATGCTTCAAGGTATTCTATCCCCAGCTCTCTTGCAAGTTGGAGGCCAATGACCAGAGCGTTGTACTCGGCCACATTGTTAGAGAAGGGCTCGGCGAGGGAATAAGCGCGGTTAATCACCAATCCGGAAGGGGAGATCAGCACTACCCCGACTCCGACGACTATATTGCCTTTAGGTCCGGTCCTCGAAGCACCGTCGAAGAACATTCGCCATATAGCCTCGTGAGAGGTTGCATGTGAGTCGGCGACCTCATCTGGGATCTCTTTATATATTCTGGAGGACTCCGAGCCTGGGTGGGCTGCTAAGAAGTCCGCCAGGGCTTGACCTTTGACTGCCTTTTATGGGACGAAGATCATATGATAATAGGACAGCAATATTGCCCATGTAGCGAGTCGAGAGCTGAGTGCCCCTGGTTTAGTCATGAGGACTCTGAGAGGGTTGACTCGTGAGATCACATGTATCATTTGTCCGGTGATATAGTGTCGCGTTTTCTGAATGGCGAACACCAGGGCGAGGCATTCCTTCTCCACAGCGGTGTATCGGTGCTCTGGCCCAATCATCATTCAGCTGAGGTAATATATGGCCTGCTCATGGCCTGCGTTATTATTTTATGCCAGCAGAGCCCCGAGGGAGTGTTCCATTGCTCGTACATAGAGCAGGAATGGTTTTCCAGGAACCGGGGCCACCAAAACTAGAGGATTTGACAAATATTCTTTGATGCTGTCGAAAGTACGCTGACATTCTTCGTCCCATACGAATGAGACTCCTTTCTTCATGAGGTGCGTGAATGGTCGGCATCGCCCGAAGAGGTTAGAAATGAACCTTCTGATGTAAGCTAGCCTCCCTTGAAGGCCTCTGAGTTCGCGAAGATTTCTCGGGGGACCCATCTCCATGATTGCTTTCGTCTTCTCAGGGTCTACATGGATACCTTGTGCAGTGATGATGAAGCCCAAGAACTTCCCGCTGAATACGCCCAGAAAGGACTTCGTAGGGTTCATTTTCAAATTGTGCGCTCGCATTAGGTCGAATACCATCCTTAGATCCTGCAGATGGTCTTCCTTGCTACGGCTCTTAACGGCTATATCGTCGACATAGCACTCCACTGTCTTGCGTAAGTGGTCTCTGAAAATGATGCTCATTGCTCTTTGATATGTGGCGCCAGCATTCTTTAAACTGAAAGGTATGACTGTGTAGCAGCACGTGCCAATCGGTGTTCGTAATGATGTATGCTTTTCGTCGTCAGGAGATATTTTGATTTGGTTGTACCCCGAGAAGCCATCCATGAATGACATACGTTCGAAGCCGCAGGTATTGTCGATCATGATGTCTGTAATAGGAAGGGAGAATTCATCTTTGGGGCACGCCTCGTTCAGGTTGCGAAAGTCGAAGTAGACTCGAATCTTCCCATTCTTCTTGAGGACGGGCACTATATTGGCGACCCAATCGGGGTGTTGCTCCTCACGAATGAAGCCGCTGGCTATCAGTTTGTTGACTTTGACTTTGATTGCGTCCATGATGCCTGGGCGGAAGCGTCGCTGTTGTTGCTTGACTGGCTTCGCATCTGGCCGAATGTTGAGTTTGTGAAGAGCAATGTCGGGATTTAACCCTGGCATGTCTTCATAGCTCCAGGCGAACACATCAATGTATTCTCTGACAAGTTCCAGCAGCGACTCTCGTTCTTCGTCTGCTAGGCTTTTACGGACGAAAATTGGTTTTGGAGAAGATTTGCTGCCGAGATCCACCTGTATGACCTCATCTTCAGTAGGAGGTTCTCTCAGTTCGAACCGCTTTTCCTATTGTACGTCTAATTGCTGGGCCCACGGCTCTAGCTCGAGGATTTCGAGGATGTCTTCGTCTTCTTCGTAAGCGTCGACGAATGCCATGTTGACTGTCAAGACTTGTCTGAACACATCTCCGATGCTATTATCCGAGTCAGAAGTTGGTGACTCCGTTGAATGTGACTGCCGTCGTATTCTTCATCTGAACTCTCAGGGGTCGTAGTAGGCGTTACATACCCTACCCCGCATCGAGTTTTGCTATAGTAGTCTCGTGGTTTGCCTGCCGGGACTGGTGGCTTCAAAGGTAATCGTCGCCCAGTGCCGTAGTTCAAACCTGGCGTCGTCTCCAGATCATATCCCTATTTCTGCATGAGATATTTGGATTGGGGGCTATAAAGATACAGAGGCAATCTTCCGATATCTGACCCGAGGTCGACTTCCTTTATGGTGAAGGGATGCGGGTCGTCCTTTCGGCCGAAGATGATTGGATGGTCCCCTCCCTCGATTATTCGGTAAGCATCTTCTGCCGGAGTAAGCTGGATTGCGGTGTACACATTTGTCACTCGTGTGTGCAGGTGAGTGCCTATACCGTGTTCCATAGCATACATTGTACATAGCTTATTGAGCTCGGTGTAGTTCAAAGATAACCCTTTATTGATGAAGTAAGGTATCTTTTCTAGGGGGATTACATCTTAAGCGGAGGGAATATCAGTATGGACAGCCACATACTTGGCTAGCTCCGGTTCCTCTTTGGCTACCCCCTGTGTAAATGAAGACTGAAAGGACGACCTGGGTAGCTTGATTGTCAGAGGTTCAGCTGAGGGAGCAGAGCGTGGAGTTGTTGGCAGACTAGCGACCCCCAGTTTGGCATTTGATATGGAGCGAGGAGTGGCTGGTTCGCTAGAAGTGTCAGATCTTGCATCGGGGTGGCGATCCTTCTTGGAAAGGCGTATCGTCAGTGGCTTGTCGGAGGGATTGAGCTTCCCTGTTTGGGGTTGACTGACTCTCGGCAGTCTGATTGTCAGTGGCCCCGTTGTGGGTCTTGGCACTTGGCCGGACCTTGGCAGCCGGATTATCATCTGCTCTTCTTGCGCCGAGAGGCTGATTGCGTCCTTCCGCAGAGTGGCAGTAAGGGGTGCGGACTTGCCTAGTTTACGAGCTTGGAGGTGGATCGTCAGGGGTCCTTCTGATCCCGTAGCTGTCTCGATATGAACTTGTACGTCTCCTTCATCAAGGTGCCTTTTTGACTTTTCGTATAGGCAGGAGTCTGAGTAGTAGGATTCGACCCCTTTGAAGGGATCGATATCAGCAAATTCTGTCTTTATGAAGCCGTGTTTGTTGACATATTTGAAGCACTGGTGTAGCGTGGAAGGCACGATCATATAATCGTGTATCCATGGGCGCCCTAAGAGGATGTTGTAAGAAGTGTCTGCATCTATGACGTAGCAGGTGACTTCGGATTGGAGATCGCCAATCTGACACTTCAGACGAATCTTCCCAATAGGGTAGCTCCTGCCCGAATTGAAGCCGCTGATGGCGGTACTTGTAGGTGTCAGGCGATGCATTGGGATACAAAGATGATGTAGCAGACCCTTCGGAATGATGCTTATGGAAGAGTCAGGATCAATGTGCATCCGATCTACCTTCACGTCGCCGATGTATTCCGTGTAGTATAGCGGGCGATCGTGTAGGTTTGTTTTGATGAGCATGTCCTGCGGAGTGAAGACGATGTTGGGCATTGCTCCCGTACAGGTACTGTCTTGGAGATCCACGGGTGAGTCCTCCCCGGTGAGGTTGGATTGAGCCAGATAGGCATCGGCATTTTGGAGTGCTTCGCTCAATGCAATACGAACGTCCTTGGAGAGCCTTAGGAGTTCGTACAGTGACAATTTGGCCAGAGTGTTAGCCAATTGTGCTAAGATGTCAAAGTTGTAGGGCCTCTCTAGCCCTTGGGCTGCGTCTTTTCGGAGAGATTTGTCGAAGCGAGTCTCCTTCGGCCTAGGCTTGTCGGTCGTCGAAGGCTGAGCCGGTCCCGGAGCATCAGTTGTAGTGGATTGATGATTTTCGGCTGGGTTGTCAACCACAGGTTGGGATTGCGCTCCGGACCGCGTGACGACGGCTGTAGCTTCCTCGTTGTCTGTTGAGATTGTGTGGCAGGTCCTGACTTTTCCACTCTTCTTTTTGTTGGTGGGAGATGGTGTAGGCCGAGTTATTTCTGACACCAAGTCTGGATGGACCCACATGACCTCCCCTCGTGATGTGGTGAGAGGTACTAGACCAGCAGCCTGTTCTCGGGGAGGTGGAAGATTGGTAATCTCCATCGTCGCCAGAGGGACGGGGATTACCCCGTCTTGAGTCTCCGTCGGAGGGAAGCTGCCGAATTGTACGGACACCATATTGGCTGCCACGGTTACCTCTTCGAAATCGATGGCCAGAACGTTCGAATCGATGAGGCTTTGGATGTACCGTTTCAGTTGGTAGCAGTCGTGTGTAGCATAGTATACATAACGGTGGTAATGGCAGAACTTTGGGTTCTCTAGATCAGTCGGCCGAGGCTCCCATCTTGGTGGAGGAAGCTGAATTCTGTCTCCTTGTATGAGCATGTCCAAGATAGGCTTGACGTGGCCGTCTTCAAAAGAGTAAGTGACTTGAGGCCATTGTTTGTCTACGGGCTTCGGCTCAGGTTTTTGTGCTGTATCGGCCACCATAGCCTGCTTTCCCTTGCTGTTCCGATTATTGGAGGGGTTACCTCCATTATCGTTGTTGGGACGTTTGCCCTTGTTTTCTCCTTCCGAGATGTGCAATCCCAGTTGACGAGCCTTCTTCAGTCGTTCTTCGGCGCTTGTGGCGCTGATGATGAACGCCTTCCAAACTTTGAATTCACTTTCGCCCATCCAGAGACTGATCGTTGGGAGCAGTCTCTTTTGACAAATTTCAATTAAAGATGAATCTGGATTTCCGGAGGGTAGCTTCATGGCGGTCTGGCGGAATCGCTCGATGTAGTTCCTTGTCAACTCCTTCTCCCCTTGGACAACGTCCATGAGAGTGGACATAGTGATGTTCTGTCCTACTTCGTAGAATCGCTCCATGAATAGGCGCTTGAAGCCGGTGAAGGAGTGGATGCAGTTGTCCGGCAGATTGCGGTACCAATCGAAGGCGACTCCTTCTAACGCCCCAATGAATAACCGTGTGAGGATAGCATCATCATGGGGCAGATGGTCGGTGGTGACCTCGAAGTAAGTGATGTACCGACTTGCTGAGGTTTTGCCATCATACGGGTTGATATTGAACGGCTTATGTCTTGGCGGAAATGGAACATCCCTCCATTCAGCAGGGTATGGTTGCCGTATTCTGAGATCTTGAGCATTTTCTCGGGCATGGAACATGGCTCGGAGCTCCTGGACCTCTCTCCTTACTTCTCGGGTCTCATCTGTCGTGGTAGGGGCTGTTATCTCGGGAGGATTATTGCCCGGGTTTGGTGCCACTGAGTTCGAATCCACATTGACCGCGGGGCCCGTGCTTGTTTGACCAGGCGTTCCTCCTTACAGAGTTGGCAGGGCCGCTTTAATCTCGTCTACAGACTTGACCAAAGCAAGTAATATGGCTTCGAGATTGTCGATGCGCTGGCGATCATTGGAACCACCTTGATTGCTGTCTGTCATGAAGACCGTCTTTACATGAGGAGTGATGGAAGGAACGGTGGAGGAGGTGCCCTCCGAGTCGTACCCATGTACCGAGAAGTCATCGGGATAGGTGGGAATGTTCTCTTCGGGCACGGACCCAGAGGGAATGGTATCCCCAGCTTCAGAGCTTGCTTCGTCTTGAGAGTTACGGATGTCCTCGGGGACATCAGCGTCTGTTGTAGTTGTTTGTCTCGGCTCGGCTCCTTGAAACATCGAATTGTTACGGATGTTCGGAGGAGTGCTACCCCCAGTTCCCATAACCCCCAGCGATGTGGATGATGAATTTCCCATCGCGGTAGATTTTGTCTTTGAACGGGTGTGTTGGAATACTCCGGTGGAGGACAACCGTTTAGATGGCAGTTTCTTAGTTGTAGTGGTTGATATCTTGGGACTGGAGATGCTTGTCTTTTTCCCTTTGCCTTCGGCGGGGACCTTTATTGCAGAATTGCAGGAGACTACAGGAGGTGCCTCATCTTCTGAGCTCGGATGCTGTAGTCTTTGGAAGACGGATGGCCGATCTTCCGTCACTGCCGCATTATCGCAACAGCAGTTGACGATAATTTGGGTGCAGCGATGTCCAAGCGAGGACTCTTTGCACGCCGACACTCCTCCTCTTTCCTTGCGTTTGTGGAGGATCGCCTCCCACAGGTCAGAGGAACCACTCGGTCCGTTTGTCGCCGGAGGCTGGACTCGAGCGGTTGTATACAACTTCCCATCCGAGGCCCGTGTGATAGTCAACGGGACACCCCGATAGTCAGAGGTTGGGACAGCTGACTGGGCTGGATAAGCCTGCGCTGCCCTAGACTTCCTCCTTTTAGCACTTGTGGGTGCGTAATAGGAGGAGTCCAAGTTGGATACCATAGAATCTGGCTTATCATCCAGAGAACCATCAGGGTCGGGACCGTATGAGAGACGGTCGAAGACTAATCGAGAGAAGCGTGGAATGGACGCTATGCGGCTAGAGTTGGGTACCGTGCAGGCTGTCTGCATGCGGTTGTCTTCTGCCGTCGGATGAATTATTTTTGTACGGCTAGGAGTCACGACCGTACAGGCTGGCCGCATGCGGTTGGCAATTGTGGCCGCATGGGTTTTCTGCAAGCGATTGACTCCCATAGCCGCATGAGTTTCATCCGTATGGTTGGCAACTGTAGTCGCATAAGCTATGCGGCTGACAGATATGGCCGTATGAGTTTTCTTCATGCGGCTGGCGGATGTAGCCGCATGAGCTTTTTCTCTGCGGTTAATACCCTTATGCGGCTCGGATCTCATAGAGTTTCTTTTTGCCCCTGCAAGTCCAGCATCATAGTATTTTCTTCTGCCGGACTTGGGGACAGCAGAGTCGTCTACGATCTGAAGTGGAGCCGCAGGGGAATCTTGCTCGCTGTCTTGAACAACAGAGGGTGTCTCCGCAAGAGCTTCAGTAGGAACGAAGGATCGGGGTCTCCACTCCTTACGGGCCTTCTTTGTGCGGGCTTGCTTCTGGACCGGGCCAGTGCTCTTGTCGGAGAGTATTTCTTCGAACGCCTGTTGGTCGAACCGGGCGACCATCTTTTGTTGCGTGGAGCCAAGCTTGGCTGCATCCGATTGCGTCACCAACTCCTCAGTCGTGGAAAAGTTTGTCCCCAGCAGAGTCGCCATCGTATTTGCCATGAAATATAAAAGAACAGAACAATTATCGGAGGACCGGACTTTTACTTCACGTTACAAACTCGCTTGTACAAAGAAAGCCTAGGGACGAAAATCTAGGTACAGCAGTCTAAGTACAATAGTTTATTTTAGATTCTGGGGGGTGACGATAGAGGCTCGGGAATGCGACGGCAGCCCTGCCTTACTCCTTGGACGATCGGTATGCAGCCTTGGCTCCTACGAAAAGATGGTTGGCATTGATGAAGAAATGCTCTTCTTGCTCCTCTGTTGCTCTTCTGGCTTCTCTCTCTCTGTGTATTCTCTGATAGCGTATATCTCTCCTTGTCTCTCTCTCCTTTTTTTTTGGATCCTCTCTCACAAGGGAATGGCACCTTGCTATTTATAATAGTAGGGAGCCTCATTAGGGTTTGGATGATTGCTCATTCTCAAAGTGGCGGCGGCCTGATGTATAATCAATCTGGACCATTAATTTTAATCGTGAAGGATCTGGGCCATAAATGGGGATAGCACTGAATCCTGTGAATGATTAATGCTGATTGAGTTAAATCTTTATGATTGGTTGTGTCAAGCTTGGATCTCTCACCACGTGTCCCATTGGCTTGATCATGAATGATATGACCTGATCTCATTAATTATGAGGATAACGTTAAATATGGTCATTGGGATCTGGTAAATCTCTGATTGATTTGCATCTTATAGTCATCCTTGTTACCAGCTGTCAAGTCATGGGGGCCATTGAATCTCTGCCACGTGGCTTAGTGATGTATCCTATCAGAGCCATATGATATCCATGAACCGCATGAGTCAGCGTCTCCGTGAGCCGCATAGGTATAGTACTTGCGAGCCGCATAGGATAGTTTTTTGGTGAGCCGCATAAGTATAGTACTCGTGAGCCGCATGGGATGGCTTCTTGGTGAGCCGCAGGAAGACGATTCTTGCCAGCCGCATGAGGCTGTTCTTCACTGGAGCCGCATGGGGGTAGCTACGTGTCAATCTCGGATCGTGTCAGAGATTTTCTCCTATTCCCAAAGAATCTGTCATTATGACAGGGCCATTATGACACTTCATGTCAGAGCTGTCAAATTATGGCAGGGCATTAAATAGGGCCATTGCTCGATGGCCAGCTGTGTGAAGGGGTCCCATGGGGACACGTGGCGTTGATCGAGCCGCATATCTCTGTGAGCCACATGTACTTCTGAACCGCATGCGGCTGGGGGACTCTTTGAACCGCAGGACTGTCCTATATAAGCCGCATGGACTCTCCTGTCCCGAGCCGCATGAGACTAAGAGTCTCTCTGAACCGCATGGGACTGCTCCTGTATGAGCCGCATGGGGTTCTCCTGTTCTGAGCCGCATAGATCATCATCATTCTGATATTTTCTATGCTTCTACAGCTACGTATATTGAAGTGCAACCCACCTCGCTATATGGTCACGGCTGTCTAGATACATGAGGGTTTAACTACAAGCCAGCAGTCTCTTAAGGTCATGAACAAGCCTATTGTCTCAATCACAAGCAAGTAAGTAAAAGTTACAAGATGTATGATCATTAAATATACAATAGTAAGGCGTCCCAAACATTACATATTCAGCTGATCATGAAGCTAGTCGTTACAAAATGTCAGGACTAGCAAGAGTTTAGTCATACATGATCAACCCTAGTGTAAAACCCCTAAATTTCTACTAATAATTTTTTATTAATATTTGTACGGATTTAAAAATTTTTATTGTACGTCGCGTAGTCGTATTTTACGTCGCGCACGAAATTTTATTTTTGCTCGACGAGTGTGAATATGTGCGAGCGTACATATTTTAGAAAAATATTTTATTTATTATTTTATAGTTTCAAAATAATATATGTAATAATTATTTCTAACTATCATTTCAATTTTATGGTTTTAATTATGAAGAGCCTTTTATTTATGCAGTTATAATTATAAAGTATTTTTTTTCCATAAAATGGTATATTAGAAGGTATATTTATATAAAGAATATTTGTGCATACATATAGCTCATAAATATTTATTAGTTTATTTTAAATACAATTTTCAAAATTAATATTATTAGTAATTTTGGAAAGCATATTTTGAAATTTTTGTGGTGATTTAAAATCTTAATTTGAACCTATGGATTTATTTTTATGGTTAAATGTTTGAAATTTGAATTTTTCCATTGATTTTAAACCAATAATTTAATTAGATTCAAATTTTATTTGCATTTGGAAGTGGATTTATATTTAGATTTGGATTTAAATTGATTTAAATTAAATTGCAAGATATCTATTTTTGGGTTTAAATTCTCCTAATCCTATCTAAATTGGGAATTCCCACATCCTATAAATAGGTAGGTACTCCTCCAACTTTTTATCACTCTTCCACAAATTCCACAAAGTGTACGTGCCTCGTGTCGGTGTTCCAACCATCCTCGTGTCAGCCGTGGCGGCCTCGGGTCCGACCCCGGTGTCTTTCCAATAAGTTATTCTTCTTTTTACATATACAATTTATCCCTTTTTCCGTGTCGGACACACCCCGACACCAAATCCCTAATCCTAACCCCTAGCCTTCCACCACCGTCTCCGAAACCACCACCATTACAACCACGACCCCTCGACCATCAACACCAGACCCGACCACCCATCCTCCAACCATCCTGACCCCTCTCCCGGCCAACCACGACCGTCACCACCACGTTACCACCTCCAGACTTCCGACCGCCACCACGGCAGGACCTCCGCCACAATCCCAATAGAACCAACATCCCGTCGTGGACAAACCAGCCTTCTCTGCCTTCGCCACAACCCCACTGCCGTGATCCGGCAACCTGTCCTCGACCAACCCAGGCCGGTAACCACCATCGTCAGCACCGCCAGAACCTACTAGCCACCCCCGACACCATCGGCTAACTCCAGACATCCCCTCCTCTTGCCGACACACCCGACAGCCACCACCCTCCAAAAAAATAGAAAAATGTAACCAAAACCCTAAGTCTAAGCCCTTACCTCCGCCGGCCGCCGGCGCTGCCATCCTCCGTCGTCGTCGGTGAGCTCCCGACCTCCTTCCCCCTTCCCTCTCGAGCTCACCGCAACCTCCCGATGAACGACCTCCAGTGCCAGCACAAACTCCGGAAAGACCCGACCCTCTCGACACGGCCCCTCCTCCGCCGCGTTCTCCGACCAGCCGAACCCCTCTCCGATCCAACACCGCCTTCCTCCGCGTCGACCACGAACAAGCCGCGTGACCCAACCACTCTCCGCTGTCCGCCGACTGAAGCCCTCCGGCGCCGCTCGACTGAGCCGCTCCGCCCGCGTCGAGCCTAGCCCGACTCAGCTCTCCGATCTTCCGCCGCCCCGGCCTTCCACTCCGACCGACGTGCCCTAGCCGCCGCGTCCTCGCCACCGCGCACCGCCCCTCCGAACTCCTCTCGACCGACCGCCGCCCGCTCTCTCTCGATCCTCGCTCCCGTACCCCTCTTCTCCCGCCGCTGGCGCGCAAGATCCCGCCGCCGGGCCGACCCTCTCCGGCCGCCCACCGTGAATATTCCCCAAACCCCAGCTCTCTCTCTCTTTTTGATATTTTTTCTCTTTCTTCTTTTCGAAGACAGGCGACAGCTGCTGAGTTTTAGTATTTTATTTTATTATTATTTTTTTGATTGATTTTATTATTATTTTTCTGTTAACTATTAATATTATCATTATTATTACCTTAATCATCATCATTATTATTATTATTTCCATTATTACTGTTATTTCATTATTAGTATTATTATTATTATTATTATTATTATTAATATCTTTTATTTTATTGATTGATTTATTATTATTATTATTTTGTTTTTGGTTGGTATGGTGTTATCAATCAGATTTTGTTTTGGGTTCGATTTCTCTTTGAGTATTATTATTATCATTATTTTTATATATTAGTATTAGGATCATTAATATTATTACTATTGATTATGATTACTACTTTGATATTGGTTATAATTGCTAAACATCATATTTAATATTTTACTATTATTGTTATTATACTTTTGGTAACTAATATTATGTTATTATTAGTTACTATAAATAACTGATTTTTGCGTAAATGGGTATAAAAATCTTTTCAAATTATTTTGTAAAATATGGGTATATAGTTATATAAATATTATATTTGGTTTGGCTTATATTCCAAAATATGGTTTTAAAATTTTAAATAAAATTTCTAGATTATTAATGTTCATTTAGAAACATTTTAACCCGTGAAAATATAGTTTTCTGCCTATAATTTCAATTTTGACAACTTAGAGTTTTGTCGAAAACAATTCTTGACTTTAAGTATTTCTTTTAGACTCAAACTAGTTTTTGATTATTATAAATATTTTTCGAAACTCGTATATATATTGTATATAAAGTTTTCTTTGAATATCCTCCTAATCCCTCACAAATTCTGCACAACCCCCTGTCCACCCTAACTAATTTGACCGTCCCGAACCCGATGGAACTGTCCATGCCACCATCAGAGGTCCCCTTGTGTAATTTTTACACCAAAGTTGCAGATCGTGCCACCTTGATCATCGCAGCACACCAGGCGTACTACCAGGCAAGACACCTTGCCATTTGCTGTTTAATTATTTTAGCTCATATTTCATGCATGTTCATTATTTTCTTTATGCAAAATAAACTGTGATACATAGCATAACTGTTAGAATTTACTGTTCAGTTTCCTGCTGTGTTTTATTTTTCTTACAAATTAAACCTAGATTTAAGAGGCCACCTTGTGTGTTGCATTCATTGGCCTTGACATGTTATAAACACAAAGATGTGTGTCGCATGTAGAACACGGAAGTGCATGATTGGCTGGCCACCAGTACATATAAGCCGTGCGATAGGAATAACCGCTAATAGGAGTTGCATACTTAGTTTGACTTAGCGGTTATAGAGGTTAATGTTGTGGATACAACATAATAGGCATTGGGCAGGGAGGACAATTCCTTAGCGTATGGGCTTCGATGCACTTCCCTTGTGACCCGGACTCTCCGCTGGAGATACGGGGTTGATGACCCATGATTACTGACGGCCACTGACGATTCTGCAGAACGTCATGATCTTCCTGATGGGGCCTCTGGTGCCCAAAGGGGGACTACGCCGATCCTATTCAGCCAGGGTCCATGAGTAAGAAGGATTGTTCTTAACTACATTTCACATAGAACGGTAGGCCACCCTATCCGTTAGGTACGAGTACTTTTGGTTTGGGTACTTGTATCTGACCGTGGCTTGGAACAATAACTTATCGCAAATTAGTTCGTCACATCTTGTCCTTGTTTGGTTGTAGGTATGACTTACTACTTCGATGAGAAGGTATTGAACCTTGTTGGGGTCCGGATACCATATTGGATTCATAGCATGGGAAGATACGTTACCGTGAATTAGTTTACCATCTCCTGTCCTTGTTTGGTTGGGGAGATGGTACGCTCGTTCAGTAGGAGCGTATTGGACCATGTTATAATTCGATTTACTTATTTATTTGAGCGATATTTATTCAGTTTATATGGCATGCTATTATGTGTCTTGTTACGTCCCTCTGAGGACCTGGTTGTCTTGCCAGGTGTGTGCTATTGTCTTTCGCAGGTGTTCTAGCTCTAGCCGTGATCTTCGCTATTTCTTCGAGGATGATTGCATTTGGATCGTCTTCGCTTCGCTCGCCACTCATTTCATTTTTTATGTACTTTTCTTTATCTTGTTGGTAGTAGATTTGTCTTCGCCCAACATATTGTATCAAGACAAATTTATTCTCATTATATGATCTTTTATTCGTTTATTCTGTGTGGATGAGATTAGTTATGGTTCTAGTACATTTTACAGCTTATGTATTTATACGAGGCTTGCATATATTGGAGTATACTTCGTATGAATACAGCTGGCATGTCTACGTTCCTAGTCCTACGTATTTTGGGATTGGGGCGTTACACCTAGGATCTGTCAATCATGTTACAGTCCGTAGGCAGACAATAAGTAAAAGGTACAACAGAGCTAAACATGTGCTCGTCGGCTAAACACCTCAAAAGAATATTTTTACAATAGAGTGGGAGAGCCAAAAATAACCCACTCGTTGCCCTGGTTACGCCTGGTGGTCACCATCGGACTGGAATGTTGGTAGATCCTCTGGAGCTGCTCCGAAATCTGGCCACACAAAACCAGCTGGGTCAGACCCCAGAAAGAGCAAGTGCCACAAAGGAGGCTTCACTTAGGAACTAAAACCAGCAATTAGCACAAAATAATAATAAGATAATAAATAAGACAGGAGTTTAAGAAAAGCATAACAGGGTGATATACGATAAGATAACCATGGGGCTATTCAGATAGCCAGGTTACAACCCGTAAACAAAACAAGGACCGGGGTTATAACCCTTCGTCTGAACAGAACTTGGATTCCCACCATTTATCGATATGGTAAATACAGGCATTATGGTCGTACAGTAATCTGGAACAGTGTCAGGACAAGACCAGACTGGTTAGACTCCATCCAATCATTCACGGCCAAGCAATAGTTACGGCTTGATACTTTAACTAACTAGGGTTATCACAATCCTAGTTACTAACATGATGCAGCGAGATTATTTCACAGCCACAAGCCCTGCAGACCATCTAGGTTACCCAGGTCGAAAATTAGGGGTTGAATTCAGGTGGATACATCGTCCAGGAAACGCATATACCCTTAGGTAGCTTGAAGGGTGCAACATATGACAGTGTGCTGGAAATGTGCCCTACTCGGCGGCAGGCTACAAATCCCAGGAGCGCCCAGGTAACGGGATTACCTGTAGCTAGAAAATCTCTTCATGACTACTGTGTAATTCTAGTTATTAACCTTAGTCCATTTTAGTAGGTACTCCTGACCGTGGTACTCAGGAGTTCCTGTCCTAGACATGATGCAAGACTGGACTAGTTTATTTATACAAGCACAATCGCCCACGGTATCCATTCTATTTATACAGGTCATATCATGTCATGGAGCCGTCGCAACAACTTATCAAGATATCAGGTCAGGTTTACTTGTCAGGAGTGCGCCACGATGGGCCACTATCATGTCATGCTAGTGCCTTGTCATACTATGCCATGTACAATTGTCATTTCAATCATGTCAATCCAATCGTGATTTATCAAGTTCAGGACAAAAGGCGTAAGGATATAAAATGGGCGTAAAAATATACAATAGGGGTAAAAGGGTACGCCATAGGAACTCAAATTACACGGGAGGGTTACCAGACATGGGCAAATAATAATAAAGTAACAGTACACAGGGCTATAGAAGAACCATGCGGCTCAGGCCTACGTGGCCAGGAATGATCTCATGCGGCTGGGAGGAGAACAACCCATGCGGCTGGATAGGGTCAGGCGCATACGGCTGATAAGGGAAAAGCCTATGCGGCTAAGGATATTGTTCCCCATGCGGCCAGCGGAAAGGGAGAGGCACATACGACTGAGTCAGAGCATTACATGCGGCTGGGAAGACGGATTCTCATGCGGCTGGGAACGGACTGAGTCCCATACGGCAAGGGAGAAGGCCTAAACGACTGGAAGAAAGCGGGTCCACATACGGCTGAATGATCACGAGCATATGCGGCTGCGCCATTGGGTATATACGGCTGGAGGAAGATGAACGCGCATGCGGCTGGAAAGGAATACGAGCCTATGCGGCCACAGGTAGACAGAGTCCATGCGGCTCGAATTATGCCGAAGCCTATACGACTGGAAGACTCGCCGCATGAAGATTCATGCAGTCAAGTGCTGCCATATGGTTATGGGGGTTCATGCGGTCGGCACTGTTCTTCTTCTCCACTTGTCCGAGAAGAAGAACCAAGAAGTTCAGGGTTCCAAGGCTCATAATTCTTTATCCCAAGTCCAAATCCAGACTTCTTTAGGTCAAAAAGGGTCAGAATGAAATCCTCTACAACATAGAACCATCAAAACTTGGAAATAACAATACTAAATAGATCAAACCCCAGAAAATCCAAAAATAAAATAAACTTAGATCTACGCAATTTTAGCCATGGAAATCAAAAATGCCAAGTATTAAAGAGTGTTAGAATGCTGCAGGGTAGAAAATGAAATAATAAAATTTGGGTTCCTCCATAAAGCAAGATGTACTTGCCTAGACCTCACTCTCTCTCTGGTAGGTGAAGAAGTAATGGTGGAGAAGAAGATGATTAATAAAGAGAGAGAAAGGAGAAGGGGGTTAATAAATGGTAGTGGTGGTGGTAGGTAAGGGTTCACTTTTTGGTTCATGATGAACCAAAAGCAACCCCAAACCGAACCAAGCCAACCCGAACCAAGATGAACCATGGCCAAGAAAATACAACACAAGATAAAATACGTACACGTATTCCAAAAATACGCAATACGAATCACAGGCATTACAGTAGAGTTGGTTATCAAGGGAACAATGCAGTTAACAGTTTCAAGCGCCTGAACCCTCCTTTCTTTGACGGCAGTGAAGATGCGATTGTTGCTGATGCTTGACTTCAGGATATAGAGGTTATCATGGAGGCCGTTAGAATTCCAGAGGATGAGAAGGTGGCCGTAGTGCACCTGCAGTTATTGGAATTAGCCCGCAGCTGGTGGGCGATATAAGTAGTTGGTTTGGTGATGCCTGTCTTATGGCCGATATTCAGCAACAAGTTCCAGATTAAGTATTTAATACAGTAGCTCAGCATGATCTGCGGACCAAATTCAGCAATCTCAAGCAGATGGGAAGGACGGTCGATGGATATACGGCCAATTTTTCAAGGCTTAGTCGATTTATTCTTACCTAGGTGGCGACCGAATTGGACCGAGCCCAGCAATTCAAGAAGAGGCTCCACCTAGAGATCATTCTAGCGGTGGAGCAGTTTAAGCATCAGACCTTTGATGCTATTTTACGAGCAGCTAGGAGGCATAAGTACACCTCCGAGAGGATAGTAGACCGAGTAGGGGGCCGGAAGAGGTCTCATGGTCAGTTATCTCAGTCATCAACACTAGCCCTGACAGTTAGGGCTTTGACTATTGGTGCGCCTAGGAGGGTGACCACAGTTTCGTCGGTTCAGCACTCGACACCGATGCACCCTCGGCAACAGAAGCAGAAGCATTCTTCTGCAATGGGCTACTCTTATTGTGGGAAGCCTGGACATGTGCTTTCAGAGTGTCGCAGGGCACAGAGATTGTGCTTGGCTTGTGGGGCACCGGGCCATATAATTGGGTCCTGTCCTTATAGAGCTAGTTCATCTTCATCAACCCTAACCAGTCCATCAGTTAGGGGACCAGCACCAGTGCAGCAGCAGTACCAGCCTCCGAGGCCCTTGCCACCTCAGGCTCAGGTATTCCAGCAGCAGAGGCCTCAACAGTATGCTCATGCCCAAGCCCAAGTTCAGAATAGACAGAGAGGTTACCAGCAGAGGGGACCGGCACCAAGAGGACAGGGTCAAGTTATGGACTTGTCGGTAGAAGAAGAATTGGTATCAGGTGAGGTAGTGGCAGGTACCATTCTCGTCAACTTTTTTCCAGCATCAGTATTATTTGATTCGGGTGTATCGCACTCATTTATGTCTCCACGATTTGCGATACAGTTAGGACTAGAGCCCGAGTCATTATTAGTAAGGCTTAATAGTCTTACTGGTAATAGTCTTATGGGAGTAGATAAAGTCTATTCCTCGTGTCTAATCGTAGTTAGTCGTAGAGAGTTTTCCGCTAGATTGATAGAATTCCCAATGGCCGATAATGATGTGGTCCTGGGAGTGGACTGGTTGAAGGATCAATATGCAAGAATAGACTGCCATGCTGGCAGGATTATTTTTGGTACTCCCGACGAAGAAGAATTTTCATTTTCGAGAGGCAAAGTAGAATCTTCTCCACCAGTCTTGCAGATGGCAGTAGCAGTTCAGTTTCCCAGAGTAGTAGCAGAGTTCCCTGATGTATTTTCGAAGAGCTTCCAAGTATGCCCCCAGAGAGAGAGATAGAGTTCACCATTGATTTGATTCCAGGGGCGGCACCAGTATCAGAGAGAGTCTACAGTATGGCACCATCAGAGTTGGAGATCCTGTACAAGATGATTGAAGAACTTAGGACCAAGGGATTCATTCGTGCTAGTGGATCGCCTTTGGGGTGCTCCATTGCTTCTTGTGAAGAAGAAGGATGGTACATCAAGATTATATGTTGATTATCATACCTTGAATTCCGTAACAATCAAGAACATATATCCCTTGCCTAGGATAGATGACTTGTTCGATCAACTCAGTGGGACAGCAGTATTCTCGAAGATTGACTTGCGATCGGGATACCATCAGATCAGAGTCAGAGAGCAAGACATCCCAAAGACATCATTCAGATCGAGGTATAGACATTGGGAGTTCCTTGTTATGCCATTCAGAGCGACCAATACGCTAGCGGTATTCATGGTTCTCATGAATCACATATTCATGTCATATTTGGATCAGTTTGTGATAGTGTTTATAGATGATATCTTAGTCTATAGTAAGAGTGAATCCAAGCATAAGCAACATCTCTGAGTAGTTCTTCATATTCTCAGATAGTATCAGTTGTACGCGAAGTTCAACAAGTGCGAGTTTTGGCTTGATCGTATTTCGTACTTAGGTCTTATCATCACTAGAGGTGGAGTGGAAGTGGACCCCCAGAAGATAGTATCCATAGAGACATGGCCAGTACCAGTACCATAGCAGAGGTTCACAGTTTTATAGGATGTGCAGTCTGCTTGGACAGTAGAATGTCAGAGTTCATTCAAAAAGTTGAAGCAAGGATTGATGACAACATCCATTCTTACGCTTCCCGATGGGACTGGAGGATTTTCAGTATATTTTGACATTTCTGGTAAGGGATTATGATGTGTCCTAATGCAGCATGGTAAGGTAGTAGCTTACGTGTCACGTCAGTTTCGTAATCACGAGAAGAATTATCCAACGCATGACTTGGAGTTAGCAGCGGTAGTTTTTGCCCTCAAGCTTTGGAGGCAATATTTGTATAGAGATAGGATGGAAATTTTCACCGACCACAAGAGTCTTAGGTATGTGTTTACTCAGAAGGATCTTAATATGCATCAGAGAAGATGGCTAGAATAACTTGTGGATTATGACATCAACCTGCAGTATCATCCTGGAAAGGCCAACGTAGTTGCAGATGCATTAAGGAGAAGAGTAGGAGCTTATTTTCTAACAGCACAGCCGTAGTTATTAGCAGATCTTCATAAGATAGATATCGAGGTAGTTCTCCCTACCAGTATAATACTGATGGTCAGTATGCAAGTTTCGTGCAGTATAGTTGAGAGAATTAAGGTAGCCCAGTCAACGGATTCTAAGCTTCAGTGGCTTAAGGCAGAATGTGAAGCAGAAAGGAGAGCAGAGTTATGTATTCACGAAGACGGTGGCATGGAAGGCGTCTTTGTGTACCCAGCGATGATATCAGACAGAAGATTATGGCAGAGGCTCACAGTTTGTAGTATTCAATTCATCCCAGTGGTATGAAGATGTATCGTGATATTTGCCAACATTTTTGGTGGAATGGCATGAAGAAGGAGATAGTCCGATTTGTTTTTCGTTGTTTGGTCTGTCAACAAGTTAAGGCTGATCATCATAGACCAGCTGGACTTTTTTGACCTTTACCGATCCCAAATGAAAGTGGGAGCACATTATTATGGATTTTGTAACTAGATTACCTAAATCCCTAGCACGGAGAGATGCTATATGGGTTATATTTGACCGACTCACGAAGGTAGCTCATTTTTTCTCTTTCAGAATTGGCCAGTCAATAGATCAGCTTACAAAGATGTATCTCAGATAGATAGTCAAATTGCATCGAGTGCCAGTCAGTATCGTGTCGGATAGAGATTCAAGATTTATATCGTACTTTTGGCGAAGTCATCAAAAGAGTTTAGGGACTCATCTCAAGTTTAGTTCAGCTTATCATCCGCAGACAGATGGCCAGTCGGAGCGTACGATTCAAACTCTGGAGGATATGTTGTGATCCTGTACACTTAACTTCGGTGATTCGTAGAAAGATCACCTGCACCAAGCGGAGTTCTCTTACAATAACAGTTTCCCGGCCAGTATCCAGATGACACCATTCGAGGCACTTTATGGCAGAAAGTGCAGATCACCTTTAGCCTGGGATAATGTAGGCGAGAGGCAGATGCTTGGTCCATAAATGGTTACTCGGACTATCGAGGTGGTCAGACAAGTTAGTGATCATCTTCGAGTTGCGCAAGATTGCCAGTGTCATTGGGCCGATTCTCATCGGCGTCCTTTTGAGTTTTCTATCGGCGACCACATATTCCTTAGGATCTTGCCTACCCATGGCGTCATTCGATTTGGCGTACAGGGAAAGCTTAGTCCTAAGTATATAGGGTCGTTTGATATTCTCGAGCGAGCAAGCGATGTGTCTTATCGTCTCGCTCTTTCGCCGTCGTTACGTGAGGTACATAACGTATTCCATATATCCTAATTATGACGGTATATCTCGGATCTGAGCCATATCCTTGATCATTCAGAATTGGTTGTTGGTACCAACCTTTCGTATGAGAAAAGGCCCGTATCCATCTTGGACCGAAGAGAGAAGGTACTCAAGAACAAGACTATTAGTTTAGTCCGTGTTGCTTGGGATCATCACTTTTTCGGTGAGTCAACCTGAGAACGTAAGGATGATATCCGGTCACGATATCCACACCTGTTTGACTCATAAGGTATAATTTCTTCCTTATGCCTTATGATTTTAATTTCTTGCTTGCATGAATGATTGCTTGATTGACTGCTAGTTGTAGATTCCAGTATTAGTATAGCTTGCCCCGACACCTCTAGCCTC
This sequence comes from Iris pallida, assembly GCA_029216955.1. Lineage (NCBI taxonomy): Eukaryota > Viridiplantae > Streptophyta > Magnoliopsida > Asparagales > Iridaceae > Iris > Iris pallida. The sequence goes on along the minus strand of JANAVB010040216.1, from coordinate 4,370,565 downwards.
TTGATTAAATTCCGAGGATGAAATTCTTTTAAGGTGGGTAGAGTTGTCACTCCCATTTTCCGTTATACGTATTTTTTGGATACGTATATGGATTTCTGACAATTGTCAGGTGGTCCGTATTTTGACTTATCTTGCTTAGCTTAGCCTTGGTTTAATCTAGACTTGATTTGGTTCAACTTGATTCAACATGACTTAGCTTGGTCTTGGCACTCTTGTCTTGGTCTTGGTTTATCTTGGATCATCTTGGTTTATTTTGGTTCACATTGGCTTACTTGGTTTATTTTTGGCTGGGCTTGGTTTGTCTTGGTTTGAGATGAGAAGGGTTTGTATAAAAACCAACTCCTCTCCCTCTCCTCCATAACTCTTTCATTTACTCCTTCTTCTTCTCCATTACTCCTCCCACCCACCAAAGAAATCCTAGGCAAGTACAATCTTGCTTCATGGTGGATCTTCCATTTTATTTTTCCATTCTCTTCTCCACTTAATTCTAAGCCTCGTTAGAACTTGGCATTTTTGGTTTTAATGGATAGAATTTTGTAGATCTAAGTTCTGATCTTTTCTTATTTTTCTTGCTTTTGATCTATTAAATCTTGGTATTTCCTAAAACCAATCGTCCTGGGCTATAGGAAATCTCGTTCTATGCAGTTTAGACCCATAGAACTCTCAATTCGGACTTATTTTGAACAAGTTATGGCATTTTGAAGTTTTTGGGTTCCATGGGTTCTTCTTTGCTGTTTGGAGAAGAAGAACAGAGCCTGGCGCAACCTAGGTCAGGTGCCCTTTGGCCCTGGTGCAACCTATCCCATGTGCCATTTGGCCCCGGCATAACCTGACCCGGTGCACCCATTGTCTGGTACAACCTTACCCGGCGCAACCTGACCCGGTGCTCCCCAGTGCCCAGCGCACCCCAGTTCCTGGCGTTACCTGACCCGGCATACCCCAGTTCCCGGTGCAACCTGACCCGACGCACCCAGTGCCCGACGCAACCTCGCTCAGGCGCCACCTGTCATTTCCCTGGCGCTACTTGACCAGCGCCACTTGTTGCCATTATACCCCTTGTCCACCCCCCATGCATGTTCTCCTAGTTCTTGTTGTATATGCCTGTGATCTTGTATGTAACTTTTACTTGACCTATCTTGTGATGACCTGGCTCGATAACTTGTTGAGCATAGCATGACTTGCTAGTATTGATCATGACATGAACAAGACTTGACATGAACACGGCATGATAATTTTGATAGTGGCCCGTCGAGGCGCACTCCTGACAAGTAATCTTGACAAGTAACAAGTAACCCGACATGACATAATAATCTTGAAAGGCTGTTGCGACAGCTACCCTGACTTGCTAAGTAATACTTTTCTTGACACCGTGGTTGATTTTCCTGATTGTAATTGTACAAGATACATGTCTCGCCCTGTATCATGTCTAGGACATGGATTCCTGGTTACCACGGTTAGGGATTCATAATGAATCTGACTAGGTTAATGACTAGATTGATCAAGTAGTTCATACAAAGAGGTTTTTCCAGTTACAGGCGATCCCGTTATCCCGGCCACACCTGAGTGGACTTGTAGCCTGCCGACGATAGGGCACATTTCCAGCCCACTGTTATGTGGGGCACTTCTTAAAATCATAAGTGCTAAAGCACACTGCTATGTGTTGCACTCCAAGTCACCTAATGATTCTCTAAACTCTTGATAACTCTAAGCAACCTTACCTGGATAACTTGGATAGTTGCAGGGCTTATGACTCAGGAATATCTCAAATGCATCTCATTAGTAACTAGGCCTGTGATAACCGTAGTTTAGCTAACGATAGCAAGCTGTAAGACTTGATTGGCCGTGCCTGAATGCTTGTCTTGTGGTTAACATGGGAATTATATTTCGTCTCTTGTTTTCATAATACAAGCTATTGTTTTATTCTAACCCTGCCTTCTTGTTAATAAATCATGTTCTCTATTTATATCTTCTTTTTATTAACATGCTAGTTCCTTAATAAAGCCTCCCTTGTGGCACTCACTCTTCTGGGTTCTGACCCAGCTGGTTTTGTATAGCCAGATTTCGGAGTAGCACCCGAGGATCTACTTGTCTTCCAGCCAGATGGTGAACACCAGATATAATCCTGGCAACGAGTGGGTTCCTTTTTGCTCTCCTACTCTATTATAATTTATTCTTTTGAGACGTTTAGCCGCCGAGCAACTGTTAGCTCATATTGAAACCAATATTCTGCCTACCTAAGGGCTGTAGCATGATTGACAAATCCTATAGTTGATCATGTATGACTTTAACTCTTGCTAATCTTCGTATTTTGTATGACTAGCTTCATGATCATCTGAATATGTAATATTTGGGACGCCTTACTTTGTATGTCTGATAATCTAATATCTTGTAACATTTATTTGCTTGCTTAGAATTGAGACACTGGGCTTGTTCTTGACCATAAGAGACTGATGGATTGTAGTTAAATCCCAACGCATCTAGACAGTCTTGACCATAAGAGACTGTGTCTGTCTCCCGCTCTCCAATATTCTGGTTATGGGATATGACAAGAAGTAAGGCCTATTTAAACCTGTAGATCCCTGGGGAGAGGGGTGAATAGGATAATAAAATAATTACAACAATTAAAAACAATTTAAAGGATAATAAATGAGAGAGATTCAAACACTCGATGTATCCTAATATCCTCCCAAGGGCACTCTAGTCCCAGAAATCTCTCCGGCTTTAATCCACTATTTGAGTAAATAGTTACACATGAGTTTTGATCCGAAGAACTCGTCAACTTCAACACGGGTTTGGATCCGAAGAGCTCATCAACTTCATACACATGAGTTTTTCTCCGAAGGCTCATCAACTTCTTACACACGAGTTTTCTTCCGAAGGCTCGTTAATTTCATCTAGAAAGAAAGAAAGCTTTTGATCTTCTAGAATACTTTGAAGATCGAATGTTTATAGCTATTGAATACTCTAGCACTTTTGGTTGGATGACAAATTAAAGCTTTTGGTAGAGTAGTAATGGTGAAGCTCTTGGTAGTTGAGAAAATTTAAAGCTCAAGTGGATGCCTTCAAAAAGATGGCTCAACCACTTTAAATAGAACACCACGAGAGCTAGTCATTTAATGCTCCAAACATACAGCGAACGGAATTCCGTCGGTACAGACCAGAATTTCATCGGTGTACCATTCTGAACTGTAACGGTAATAAATCTAGCCGTTGGAGCATACAATGCTAAGGATCTGTCCATTCAAAAATCAAAAGTTTGCAAATCCAAATACTGTAGGTACGAATCAGTGTATCGTCGATATACCGATTATCTTCACAGAGCCTTTTATGTGCTTCAAATCGATGTACCATCGGTACATATCGATGTGCCGTCGGTATTTCGATTAACTTCACAGAAACTTTTCTGTACATCAATTTCGACATACCGTCGGTATAAACCGGTGTATCGTCGGTATTCCGATTTTCTTGAAAGAAGCTTTTCTGTGCATAAAATCGGTATACCATCTGTACCTATCGGTATACCGTCGGTATTCCGTTGATGAAAGAAAAAGTGATTTTCGAAAAACATTTTGTAAGGGCTTTTGGTTTGTTATCCACCTTAAGTGTTTCATACTTTGTCCTAGACCTTGTATAGACTCTAGGAGCTTGAATATTTTAGTGTGGGCTTTGATTATGCTGATAGCTTCTCTTCAGTCTTTCTTTAAGTCAGTCCATAAGTCTTCCGTGCGGCTTATTGAATGGCTTCGATTTCATCGGTCTTTTGTAGTAGCCTTTGGGAGACTTAGCGGTGTATTTGTTTTCTGAAATAGATAGAGAAACTAAAATATGAAGATGCAGTTAATGTTATCAACAAAATCAATGTGCCAACAACCTCCCTATTTTGATAATTGACAAAAGAAGGTAATATCATATTTAAGAGAATACCTCCCCCGTAGCAAGACTACTCCCCCTCAACATGTTTTCTTCCCCTTTGTCATTTAACCAAAGATGGTTGAGTCCATAAGAGAGAGATGAGTAAGTGCATATATATGAGAAATATGAGAAACAAAATCATGCATATATTAAATAAGAAAGTGAGGATTACATGGTTTTCACACACCGACATAAGACTGATAAAAAGTTAACTATCCCTACCGGGAGGACACAAAATATTCATCAAACTATGGTCCCCGAAGGACCCCACAGGACTTAAAATAAAAAACAAACAAACCATGGTCCCTGAAGGACCTCAAAAGACAAGCACACTAAGACAATGAGACCACACATTATTAGACCATCAACACTAGAGACATGAGTCTACTGATCTGTCGTCTCATTACCTTCATGACCCTGGTTCCCTTAAAAAGCCCCAAAAGGGTTAATTCCATCGGGATACATAAACCCGTAGGCACCGCGAAGCATGATAATTGCGGTCCCGAAGATCGAGGTCAAGGAAAGCATTCATGTCCTAAAGAGTGCGCTGAATGAAGTAACATTGGTCATGAATGCGACTCTGGATGAGGGTGCCGAGTCCTCTGGTGTGGGTCCGCATCTACTCCTCAGCCTGAGCCATGCACATGTCAAAATGATGCTGAGTGAGAGACATATAACGGCCCGAGGGAGGAGGTTCAATCGGAGCATCAGCAGCAATCTAAGAACTGGAGGGCCGGGCGGAGTGAGAGGATTGACCAGTAGAAGAAAAATATGAGAGAGCCATGAAGGAAGGAGCATCGTCCGTGTGGCAGAGGCCGAGGTCCACACCCTTGGCTTCTAAGATGAGAGTGATAAACATACCAAAGTTTAGGGCACACCGTCCAGAAGAGTGAACGAAGATGAATGAGTTCAGCAAAGTCTTGGGGAATGACCAGGTCTTTCGAGCATATAGGTAGTAAAGATAGACGAGAGCATCGAAAGTAATGGAGTCGTAGTTGTCGAATTTGGGAGTCAGAGTGTAGCACATGATATGATGGAGCTCGTAGTAGAACAACTCTATCTGCTTTGACAGAACGACAATTGGAGGCGCGTCAGGTTCTCTACCGATAATGTCGCGGAATTCTTCAAAGAAAACGTCGGAAGTAGGTTGAAGACCGGGAAGAGTTTGAAGTCCCTCTCCTCAATTAGGGATTTCCAAGATTTTAATGAGATCTCGTATGGTGAGATGAAAGTGACGATCGTTGACAAAAGTCTCGATAGCATTGTTCGCAACATCGGGGACAAGATTACAGTAGAATAGACGAACGGCAACCGGATAGACTGGGAGTTGACGTCAGAGAAGTTTTGCGATTCCCGCAAAATAAAAAAGAGGAAGGTGGCCCGGAAAAATGTTGAAGTTAATGGGCTTTCCTTCAAACACGGCATGGTGTTCGAAAGATTGGAACCAGGCATCGGTAGCGATACTTGACTTGAAGATTTTTCGGTCATATGCACCATTTGGTAGAGGCACATGCATGAAGGGGTTGGAAGAGGAGGACGAGCAAAGTCGTTTAGCGTGGGTCATAGTGAAGTAGGGAATGAAGTAAGAGAGAAGAAGAGGAAGAGATATATATAGATGTGGAGTAGGAAGGAGAAGAATTGGGAATTATTCTTTTGAAAGAGGGGGAAGAGTAATGGAGTAGTGGGAAGAGGAAGGGATAGAGAAGAACTTGAATACGGGAGTTTTGAAGGTGGTGATGAATGTATTTAATAGAGGAGGGTTTTTAGAAGAGAGGGATGTTTGATTGAAGTGATGTGATTGGATGGATAAGTGGTGATAAGATGGAAGGTAAAAAGAAGATGTGGGTAGTTAATGAGGAAGATATGAAGAGATGTGGGAGAGTTTAATGAAGATTTTATGGGCCCAAAGAAGAGAGAAAAAAGAAAGGTGGCAACTGCTGTCAGTGATCGCGGAATTCGGTATACCCGCGGAATGTCGTAGCGTTCCGTCGGTATGTCGATTTTGTTGACAGAACTATTCTGTTGACAAAAGTCGGTATACCGACGGAGTTTTGCTGAATTCCGTCGGTGTTCTGATTGCCAGAGATTCTAAGAGTCAAGGTTAAGAATGCTCAAATGTTGGCAAAGAAAGACAAAGAGATCCTCGGGTAGAGACTTTGCGAAGATGTTCGCAAGTTGATAAGTAATATCAATAAACTCAAGATGAATGTATCCCTTTTGTTAATGGTCTCATAGAAAGTGGTGTCTAATCTCAATGTGCTTGGTGCGTGAGTGACAAATCGAATTTTTTGTGAGATTGAAAGAACTAATGTTGTCACATTTAATGGAGATACTATTTGAAGAAATGTCATAGTCTACAAGTGTTTGTGTCATCCAAAGAATTGGTGCACAACAACATCCAGCCGCGATGTATTCGACTTCAGTGTTGGATAAAGCAACTGAGTTTTGTTTCTTACTAAACCAAGATACCATTGATTTCCCAAGGAATTAACATCTGCCGTTACTGCTTTTTCGGTCAATCTTGCATGCGTCTAAATCTGCATCTGATTAGTCAATAAGCTCAAATGATGGAGATTTCGGATACCAAAGTCTCATGTTTATGATGCCTTTGAAATACCGAAAAATGCGCTTAACGGTACATAAGTGTGATTCTTTGGGATTTGCTTGGTATCGTGCACAAAGACAAACACTAAACATGATATCAGAACGACCAACAGTTAAATAAAGTAAGCTACCAATCATACCTTGATACTTACGAATGTCGACTGAAATACCATTTTCATTGTGATCAAGCTTTATCGTTGTAGCCATAGGAGTTCTCATTGATTTGGATGAGTCTAGCTCAAAGCGTTTGAGGAGATCCTTTGTATATTTAGCTTGATTAATGAATGTGCCTTTTCGCCCTTGCTTGATTTGTAATCCAAGAAACAATGATAATTCGTCCATCATACTCATTTCAAATTCGTCCTGCATAACTTTGGCAAATTCTATACATAATGTCTTGTTAGTGGAGTCAAAAATAATATCGTCAGCATAAATTTGGACTAATAGAAGCGTGCCACTAAGAGTTTTGATAAATAGTGTTGTGTCAACTTTGTCCTTAGAGAAGTCGTGAGAAATGATAAATGAACTAAGACGCTCATACCAAGCATACGGAGCTTGCTTGAGGCCATAGAGGGCCTTGTGTAGTTTAAAAACATGATCAGGAAATTAAAAATCCTCAAAACCAGAAGGTTGTTTGACATAAACCTCTTCTTTAATAACGCCATTTAAAAAAACCCTTTTGACATCCATTTGAAAAAGCATAAAATCATTGAAACAAGAAAAAGTGCAAAGCATTTGAATGGATTTAAGACGAGCAACCGAAGCATAGGTTTCTTCGTAGTCAATGTCTTCCTCTTGGTTATAGTCTTGAGCAACCAATCGAGATTTGGTATGAGTGACTAATGCAACCCCACTTTTCCGAATTATTAAATTTTAATATTTTTAGACATACTTCACTTAGGGCTTATTTATTAAATATTAAATTTGCTGCTAACATTATGATATTGTTTCACTATATTAAAAATTATTTTTTTAAGTATTAAGTTATTAATTGGTTTAATAGTCCTTAATCAATTCCTTATTTTTTTATAAATAATTTCTTGACAAATTAAATTGGTTACTTAGCTCAAGAGAGCAATTCAAATTTTGTATATTTAAGCTTCCTTCCATTTGTAACAACCCATAACAATTTTGTAACAATTTTTTCTAACAAACTTCCCTAACTAATTTTTCTATCATTGTGTAATAAAGTAATTTCTAGGGGGCCTTTTTGTAAATACCAAATAATGTTCTCCCTATATAATTCTTTCATCACTCTCTCTCTTCTCATTATTTTCTCTGCTCAGGGAAATTGAGGGCAGAGACTAGCTCGAGCTCCCCAATTTCCCTCTTCCCCCAACCTTGACCTAACCCTAAAATCTTCAGCGAAGGACCATGGCGGTGGCTGTCACGCCCCAGAACCAGAATACTGGAGAGCGGGGACAGACATATCCAGCTACGTATATCAAAGTGCAACCCACCTCGCTATACGGTCACGGCTGTCTAGATACATGAGGGTTTAACTACAAGCCAGCAGTCTCTTAAGGTCATGAACAAGCCTATTGTCTCAATCACAGCAAGTAAGTAAAAGTTACAAGAAGTATGATCATTAAATATGCAATAGTAAGGCATCCCAAACTTTACATATTCAGCTGATCATGAAGCTAGTCGTTATAAAATGTCAGGACTAGCAAGAGTTTAGTCATACATGATCAACCCTAGGATCTGTCAATCATGTTACAGCCCGTAGGCAGACAATAAGTAAAAGATACAACCGAGCTAAACATGTGCTCGTCGGCTAAACGCCTCAAAAGAATATTTTTACAATAGAGTGGGGGAGCCAAAATAACCCACTCGTTGCCCTGGTTACGCCTGGTGGTCACCATCGGGCTGGAATGTTGATAGATCCTCTAGAGCTGCTCCGAAATCTGGCCACACAAAACCAGCTGGGTCAGACCCCAGAAAGAGCAAGTGCCACAAAGGAGGCTTCACTTAGGAACTAAAACTAGCAATCAGCACAAAATAACAATAAGGTAATAAATAAGACAGAAGTTAAAGAAAAAAAAAGCATAACAAGGTGATATACGATGAGATAACCATGGGACTATTCAGATAGCCAGGTTACAACCCGTAAACCAAACAAGGACCGGGGTTGTAACCCTTCGTCTGAACAGAACTTAGAATCCTCACCACTTATCGTTAAAATAAATACAAGCATTCTGGTCTGGTAGTAATCTGGAACAGAGTCAGGACAAGACCAGACTGGTTAGACTCCATCCAATCATTTCACGGCCAAGCAAGAATTACGGCTTGATACTTTAACTAACTAGGGTTATGACAATCCTAGTTACTAACAAGATGCAGTGAGATTATTCCACAGCCACAAGCCCTGCAGACCATCCAGGTTACCCAGGTCGAAAGATTAGGGTTGAATTCAGGTGGATACATCGTCCAGGAAACGCATGTACCCTTAGGTAGCTTGAAGGGTGCAACACATGACAGTGTGCTGGAAATGTGCCTTACTCGACAGCAGGCTACAGATCCCAAGCGTGCCCAGGTAACGGGATTGCCTGTAACTGGGAGATCTCTTTATGACTAATGTATTAATCTAGTTATTAGCCTTAGTCCATTTCAGTAGGTACTCCTGACCGTGGTACTCAGGAGTCCCCTCCTAGACATGATGCAAGACAGGACTGAATTATTTGTACAAGCACAATCGCCCACGGTGTTCAGGTTATTTATACAGGTCATATCATGTCAGGTAGCCGTCGCAACAGCTTATCAAGATATATCATGTTAGGTTATCATGCCAAGTGTACTTGTCAGGAGTATGCCACGACGGGCCACTATCAGGTCATGTCATGTTCACTTGTCAGGAGTGCACCACGACGGGTCACTTTCGTGTTCAGGTACATGTGCAAGGCATCATAGTACAAGCATTCGATCAGGAGACTCAAGTTGGTCTGTGGTTACAGGACATGAATTAGCAGAAACAATCAAGTAATAATAGTAACTAATCATTAAAGCAAGGAACAGGGAGGGGCTATGCGGCTCAGGGTCCAAAGCCCATGCGATTCAGGAAGAAGGAGGCATATGCGGCTAGCGGGAAGAGGAGCATATACGGCTGAAGGGGGAAGGGTTCATGCGGCTGAGAGCAAGTGGGTTGCATGCGGCTCAAGAAGCTAAGCCTCATGCGGCAAGCGGGAAGCAGGTCTATGCGGCTCAGGAGGAGCGGAGTATTATGCGGCTGGGGTCGAGCAAGTTTCATGCGGCTCACAGGGAGTGGGCCCATATGCGGCTAGAAAAACAAGAGTCCCATGAGGCTGATAGAAAAGAATCCATGCGGCCGGAATGAGACTCAGCTTATGCGGCCAAGAGAGGAAGTAGGCTTATGCGGCAAGATGAGTTCGGCCGCCATGCGGCAAGTGGATATGCGGCTGTAGGAGCAAGGGCGCATGCGACCGAGTGGGAAGGGGGATCCATGCGGTTCAGGATGGGCCTGGGCTCACGCGGCTCTCGGAGCAAGGGTCCATGCGGCTAAATAGGAATACTTGTCGCATGAACTTGTCTTGCGGTCAAGTCTAGCACAGTTCATCTACTCCAAAATTCTGAGAAGGTGAACACCATGGGAGCCAAGTTCTCAAGCTCCATAACTCCATCATCCGGAGCCCAAATCCAAACTTCTATAGGTCAAAATGGGGCAGAACAAGATTCTCTACAACATGGAACCATCAAAACTCAGAAATAACAAGATTAAGTAGATCAAAACCCAAGAAATCTAAAAATAAAATGAACTTAGATCTACAAGAATCTACCCATGGAAAGTGGAAATGCCAAGTATTAAAGTAAGTTAAAATGCTGTAAGGAAGAGAATGAAGCAATAAAATTGGAGTTCCTCCATGAAGCAAGTTGCACTTGCCTAGACCTCTCTCTCTCTCTCTCTGGTAGGTGAAGGAGTAAATGGAAAAAAAAGAAGAGATTAATGAAGAGAGAGAAAGAAGTGGGGCTAATAAATGGGGATGGTGGTGGTAGGTAGGGGGTTCACCCTTGGTTCATAATGAACCAAAGCAATCCCGAACCGAACCAAGCCAACCCGAACCAAAAAATAACCAAGCCATGAAGAAAACTAAGCAAGGAATCATGCAATACAAGATAAAATACTTACACGTATTCCAGAATACGTAATACGAACCACAGGCATTACAACTCTACCTACCTTAAAAGACTTCCGTCCTCGAAAATTAATTAAGAGGCTAGAGAGACGAGGACAAACTATATTAATCGCAAGCAAGCTTTAACTAGGCAATCAATCAATCATGCAAGCAAGGAATCGAAGGCATGAGGCATAAGGAAGACATTATACCTCACGAGTCAAACAGGTTGGGATATCGCGATCGGATATCATCCTCACGCTCCCACGTTGACTCACCCAAAGAGTGATGACCCCAAGCAACTCGGACTAACTTGATAGTCTTGTTCTTGAGCGTCTTCTCTCTCCGGTCCAATATAGACACGGGCCGCTCTTCATACGAAAGGTTGGTACCAACAACCAATTCCGAATGATCCAGGATGTGGCTCGGGTCCAGAATATACCGTCGTAATTGGGATACATGGAACATGTCATGCATCTCGCTTAGCGACGGCAAAAGAGCGTGACGATAGGATACATCACCTACTCGCTCCAGAATATCGAACGGCCCTATATACCTAGGACTAAGCTTTCCCCGTACGCCGAAACGAATGACGCCACGGTTAGGCAAAATCTTCAGGAATACATTATCGCCGACCGAAAACTCGAGAGGGCACCGATGAGAATCGGCCCAATGACGCTGGCGATCTTGGGCAACTCGAAGGTGATCTCTGACTTTTCTGACCACCTCAACTGTCTGGGCAATCATTTTCGGGCCGAGCATCTACCTCTCTCCAACATCATCCCAGGCTAGCAGGGATCTGCACTTCCTACCATACAGTGCCTCGAAAGGTGCCATCTGGATACTGGCCTGGAAGCTGTTGTTGTACAAGAATTCCACCAGATGCAAGTGATCTTCCTACGAACCACCGAAGTCAAGTGTACATGACCGTAACATATCTTCAAGAGTCTGGATTATGTGCTCCGACTGACCATCTATCTGCGGGTGATATGCAGAACTGAACTGGAGACGAGTTTCTAAACTCTCCTGCAGGCTACGCCAAAAGTGAAACGTAAATCTTGAATCTTGGTCCGAGGTGATACGTACTGGCACTCCGTGCAACCTGACAATCTGCCTGAGGTATAACTCTGCTAACTGAGCCGTCAACTGACCAACTCTGAACGGAAGGAAGTGAGCTACCTTCGTGAGCCTGTCAAAGATAACCCAAATAGCATCTCGACCAGTTGGGGATCTAGGTAATCCAGTCACAAAATCTATGGTCACATGCTTCCACTTCCATTCTGGAATGGGCAGAGGCTAAAGAAGTCCAGCGGGCCTCTGATGTTCAGCCTTAACTTGTTGGCAAACCAAACATCGAGAGACAAACCGAGCTATCTCCCGCTTCATGCCATTCCACCAAAAGTGCTGATGGATATCACGGTACATCTTCGTACTGCCGGGATGAATAGAATACTGAGAACTGTGAGCCTCTGCCATGATCTCTTGTTTGATATCTCTACTGGGTACACAAAGACATTTACCATGTCGAAGTGTACCATCCTCATGAATACATAACTCTGGTCGCCGTCCTGCCTCACACTCTGCTCTGAGTCGCTGAAGCTTGGAATCTGCTGGTTGTGCCATCTGAATCCTCTCGACTATAGTGGACTGAACCTACATACTGGCCATCAATGCCACACTGGAAGGGAGGACAACTTCTATACCCATCCTTTGAAGATCTGCTAACAGCTCTGGTTGCGCTGTTAGGAAATAAACTCCAATTCTCCTGCTCAATGCATCTGTAACGACGTTGGCCTTCCCAGGATGATACTGTAGGTTGACATCATAATCCACAAGAAGCTCTAGCCATCTCCTCTGACGTATATTAAGATCTTTCTGGGTGAAAACATACTTCAGGCTCTTATGGTCGGTGAAAATCTCCACCCTATCTCCATACAAATAGTTCCTCCACAACTTAAGTGCAAACACTACTGCTGCTAGCTCCAAGTCGTGGGTTGGGTAATTCCTCTCATGATCACGAAGTTGTCGTGACGCATACGCTATCACCTTCACATGCTGCATCAGAACACATCCTAGGCCTCTGTCTGAAGCATCACAATACACTGAGAATCCTCTAGTTCTATTTGGAAGCGTGAGAATAGGAGCTGTTATCAGGCCTCGTTTTAACTATTCAAAAGAGCTCTGACACTCTGCAGTCCAAGCGAACTGTGCATCCTTGCAGGTCAACTGGGTCAATGGCACTGAAATCCGGGCAAAATCTGAAACAAACCGCTGGTAGTAGCCGACCAAACCAAGAAAACTACGGACTTCTGCCACTGTGCTGGGCACTGGCCATGACTCAATAGCCACAATCTTCTAGAGATCCACTTCTACTCCTCCTCTGGTGATGATATGACCCAAGTATTAAATATGATTGAGCCAGAACTCGTATTTACTGAACTTGGCATATAACTGGTGCTCCCTGAGAATCTGAAGAACCACACGGAGATGCTGCTCATGCTCCGCTTCACTCTTGCTATAGACCAGGATGTCATCCAAGAACACAATCACTAACTGATCCAAGTAAGGCATGAAGATACGATTCATGAGATCCATGAATACCGTCGGCGCATTGGTTGCTCCAAAGGGCATAACAAGGAACTTCCAATGCCCATACCTCGATCTAAAAGCTGTCTTCGGGATGTCCTGCTCTCTGACTCTGATCTGATGGTACTCTGAGCGCAAGTCGATCTTCGAGAATACTGATGCCCCCTTGAGTTGATTAAACAAGTCATCTATCCTCGGGAGAGGATATCTGTTCTTGATTGTCACTGAGTTCAAGGTACGATAATCAACACATAACCTGGACGTACCATCCTTTTTTTTCACAAGAAGCATCGGGGCTCCCCAAGGCGATCCACTAGCACGAATGAATCCCTTGGTTCTGAGTTCTTCAATCATCTTGTACAATGTCTCCAACTCTGACGGCGCCATCCTGTAGACTCTCTCTGATACTGGGGCTGTCCTGAGAATCAAGTCTATGGTGAACTTGATCTCCCGCTCTGGCGGTATACCTTGAAGCTCTTCTGGGAAAATATCTGGAAACTCATCGACTACCCTGGGCAACTGAACTGCTGCTACTGCCATCCGCAATATCAGAGGAGAAGACTCAACCTCGCCTCGAAAGAAGGAAAATTCTGGCTCACCTGGAATGCTAAAAACAACCCTGCCAATGTGGCAGTCTATCCTAGCATACTGGTCTCTCAACCAATCCATCCCTAAGACCACATCATAATCGGCCATCGGAAACTCTATCAATCTAGCGGGGAACTCTTTATCGCTAACTACGATCCGACACGAGGAAAATACTCTATCTACTCCAACAAGTCCGTTACCAGTAATTATATTAAGCCTTACTGATAATGACTCGGGCTCCAATCCTACCCATGTCGTGAATCGTGCAGACATAAAAGAATACGATGCACCAGAATCAAATAAAGTTGAAGCTGGAAAGGAGTTGACGAGAATAGTACCTGCCACTACCTCTCCTGGTGCCAATCCTTCCTCTGCGGTCATCACCATAGCCTGACCATGCCCTCGGGGTGCTGGTCCCCTCTGCTGAAATCTTTGCTGCCTATTCTGGCTCAAGACTTGGACTTGTGCATACTGCTGGGGGTTCTGCTACTGGAATACTTGGGCCTAAGACGGCAAGGGCCTCGGTAATGGGTACTGCTGCTGCTGGACCGAAGCTGGTCCTCTCACCAAAGAGCTAGAAAGGTTGGACAATGATGAACCACCCCTATTCGGGCAAGATCCAACCCTATGGTCTGCTGCTCCACAAGCCAGACACAATCCCTGCGCCCTGCGACACTCTGCCACTACATGGCCTGGCTTCCCACAATGAGAACATCCCACTGCGGAAGACTGCTTCTGCTTCTGCTGAGGGTATGTCGGGGTAGAATGCTGAACCGACGTTACTGAGGCCGTTCGCCTCGGAGCTCCAATGGTCAAAGCTCTGGCTGCCGGGATTGGTACTGAAGACTGATTCATCTGGCCGTGAGATCTCTTCCGATCTCCGGCCCTATCCACGATCCTCTGGGAGGTATACTCATGCCTCATAGCTGCTCTCAAGACCGCATCAAAAGTCTGATGCTCAAACTGCTCGACTGCTAACAAAATCTCCAGGTGAAGTCCCTGCTGGAACCGCTGGGCCCTATCATACTCGGTTGCCACCAAGGTGGGAGCAAACCGACTAAGTCTGGAAAACTCGACTGCATATCCGTCGACCGTCCTGCCCATCTGCTTCAGATTGGTGAACCTCGTCTGTAGATCGTACCGAGCTACAGCATCAAAATACTTGGTCTGGCATCTCTCTCTGAACACCGCCCAAGCAATGGGTGCTGCTAATCCAACGGCCTGAGCCGTCCACCAACTGCGGGCCAAATCCAACAACTGTAGGCGCACTACGGCCACCTTCTCGTTTTCTGGGGTGCTGGCTGCTTCTAGAATCACCTCTGTGTCCTGAAGCCAAGCATCTGCTGCGATAGCATCTTCACTACCGTCAAAGAAGGGAGGGTTCAAGCGCTTGAAGCTGTTGGCCGTGCTGTTACCCTGATGACCTCCTCTGGCCAAGGCATCCGTCACTGCCTGGTGCAAGGCATCTCCACGACGATCTTAAAAAGCTATCAAGGTCCTGACGAGACCTACCAAAGTGCCATCATCAGGTTCGGCAGGCTGAACTGGCTGGATTGGTGGCTCTCCGCCAGAAGGTACGACTCTGGAGGCCACTCCGGAATGCTAGGCTTGATCTCCAGGTTGCTACTGGTCCCCGGAAAATGCTCCGCCTTGCTGACCGGCAGGTCCATGAACGATACTGCTGAAGAAGATGACATAGGAAACAATAAGGAAGGACCAGGACAGATCAATGATACAAGCATATGATCAGGACAAGAATCCAGGGATTCAAAAGATACGAGCAGAGATCAAGGGTGAATACTGATTGAGACATCTATTCGGTAAACCCTCACATATCTTGATTTACAAGACCTGTATGGGCAACCACTTAAACCATGTCACGCCCCAGAACCAGAATACTAGAGAGCGGGGACAGACATAGCTAGCTATGTATATCGAAGTGCAACCCACCTCGCTATACGGTCACGGCTGTCTAGATACATGAGGGTTTAACTACAAGCCAGCAGTCTCTTAAGGTCATGAACAAGCCTATTGTCTCAATCACATCAAGTAAGTAAAAGTTATAAGATGTATGATCATTAAATATATAATAGTAAGGCGTCCCAAACGTTACAAAATGTCAGGACTAGCAAGAGTTTAGTCATACATGATCAACCCTAGGATCTGTCAATCATGTTACAGCCCGTAGGTAGACAATAAATAAAAGGTACAACAGAGCTAAACATGTGCTCGTCGGCTAAACGCCTCAAAAGAATATTTTTACAATAGAGTGGGGGAGCCAAAAATAACCCACTCGTTGCCCTGGTTATGCCTGGGTGGTCACCATCGGGCTGGAATGTTGGTAGATTCTCTGGAGCTGCTCCAAAATCTGGCCACACAAAACTAGCTGGATCAGACCCAGAAAGTGCAAGTGCCACAAAGGAGGCTTCACTTAGGAACTAAAACCAACAATTAGCACAAAATAACAATAAGGTAATAAATAAGACATGAGTTAAAGAAAAAAAAAGCATAACAGGGTAATATACGATGAGATAACCATAGGACTATTCAGATAGCCAGGTTACAATCCGTAAACCGAACAAGGACCGGGGTTGTAACCCTTCGTCTGAGCAGAACTTGGAATCTTCACGACTTATCGGTAAAATAAATACAGGCATTCTGGTCTGGTAGTAATCTGGAACAGAGTCAGGACAAGACCAGACTGGTTAGACTCCATCCAATCATTTCACGGCCAAGCAAGAATTACGGCTTGATACTTTAACTAACTAGGGTTATCATAATCCTAGTTACTAACAAGATGCAGTGAGATTATTCCACAGCCACAAGCCCTGCAGACCATCCAGGTTACCCAGGTCGAAAGATTAGGGTTGAATTCATGTGGGTACATCGTCCAGGAAACGAATGTACCCTTAGATAGCTTGAAGGGTGCAACACATGACAGAGTGCTGGAAATGTGCCCTACTCAACGGCAGGCTACAAGTCCCAAGCGCGCCCAGGTAACGGGATTGCCTGTAGCTGGGAGATCTCTTTATGACTAATGTATTAATCTAGTTATTAGCCTTAGTCCATTTCAGTAGGTACTCCTGACCGTGGTACTCAGGAGTCCCCTCCTAGACATGATGCAAGACAGGACTGGATTATTTGTACAAGCACAATCGCCCACGGTGTTCAGGTTATTTATACAGGTCATGTCATGTCAGGTAGCCGTCGCAACAGCTTATCAAGATATATCATGTCAGGTTATCATGCCAAGTGTACTTGTCAGGAGTGCGCCACGACGGGCCACTATCAGGTCATGTCATGTTCACTTGTCAGGAGTGCACCACGACTGGTCACTTTCGTGTTCAGGTACATGTGTAAGGCATCATAGTACAAGCATTCGATCAGGAGACTCAAGTTGGTCTGAGGTTACAGGACATGAATTAGCAGAAACAATCAAGTAATAATAGTAACTAATCATTAAAGCAAGGAACAGAGAGGGGCTATGCGGCTCAGGGTCCAAAGCCCATGCGGTTCAGGGAGAAGGAGGCATATGCGGCTAGCGGGAAGAGGAGCATATATGGCTGAAGGGGGAAGGGTTCATGCGGCTGAGAGCAAGTGGGTTGTATGCGGCTCAAGAAGCTAAGCCTCATGCGGCAAGCGGGAAGCAGGTCTATGCGGCTCAGGAGGAGCGGAGTATTATGCGGCTGGGGTCGAGCAAGTTTTATGCGGCTCACAGAGAGTGGACCCATATGCGGCTAGAAGAACAAGAGTCTCATGCGGCTGATAAAAAAAAATCCATACGGTCGGAATGAGACTCAGCTTATACGGCCAAGAGAGGAAGTAGGCTTATGCGGCAAGATGAGTTCGGCCCTCATACGGCAAGTGGACGTGCGGCTGTAGGAGCAAGGGCGCATGCGACCGAGTGGAAAGGAGGATCCATGCGGTTCAGGATGGGCCCGGGCTCATGCGGCTCGCGGAGCAAGGGTCCATGCGGCTAAATAGGAATACTTGTCGCATGAACTTGTCATGCGGTCAAGTCTAGCACAGTTCATCTTCTCCAAAATTCCGAGAAGGAGAACACCATGGGAGCCAAGTTCTCAAGCTCCATAACTCCATCATTCGGAGCCCAAATCCGAACTTCTATAGGTCAAAATGGGGCAGAACAAGATTCTCTACAACATGGAACCATCAAAACTCAGAAATAACAAAATTAAGTAGATCAAAATCCAAGAAATCCAAAAATTAAATAAACTTAGATCTACAAGAATCTAGCCATGGAAAGTGGAAATGCCAAGTATTAAAGTAAGTTAAAATGTTGTAAGGAAGAGAATGAAGTAATAAAATTAGATTTTCTCCATGAAGCAAGTTGCACTTGCCTAGACCTCTCTCTCTCTCTCTCTGGTAGGTGAAGGAGTAAATAGAAGAAGAAGAAGAGATTAATGAAGAGAGAAAAAGAAGTGGGGCTAATAAATGGGGATGGTGGTGGTAGGTAGGGGGTTCACCCTTGGTTCATAATGAACCAAAGAAATCCCAAACCGAACTAAGCCAACCCGAACCAAGAAATAACCAAGCCACGAAGAAAACTAAGCAAGGAATCATACAATACAAGATAAAATACGTACACATATTCCAGAATACGTAATAAGAACCACAGGCATTACAGTGGTGGTGGCAAATTCAAGCACCGATGGCTAGGAGGCTCTTCACCGACGACTAGGCATAGCACTCTCCGGCGATCGATCAACGATGACTTCTTTACCGTGGTTAGCCAACTTCGGCCAGAGCTTCGACGATCTATTCTTCCCAGCAGCGTCGACGAACAGACCCTCCTTCTTGACGTTCTCTGTTGCAAATTTTCGTCGATAGCCGAGGTGAGTCGATCTCGATTTCATTTTGAAATTCTTCCTCCTTCGATCTCTCGAAGTGATCGATGATTCGAGTTCTTCACTCAATCTGCAAGTGGAATCGTGCACAGATCTAAGTCGAAGTTCGATCATCCTACTCGAAGGAACGCTGAAGTTCCCCTCGCGGATTTCTTCATCAGGCTTGGACCGAGCAATTATAGATTGGCTAATTACTGTAGGTGAGTCCTTGATTTTGATCGATCAGAGTTTGAAGGAATTGTTTCTTTCTTCTGTTATTTTGATCGATGTTCTTTCGCTGACCTTGGACATCAGGTGTTCGAGTGATCGTCCCAGAGACGTAATTGTGATTCCCTGTGTTTGTTTTGGATGGAAAGTTCGTGTCATCAAATCTGAGACACATGTATAGTATCTTCCCTAAATCTTTCATTTGTTTCTAGTTTAATTACTAGAGTTTATATGTTCTAGTTGGTGTGTTCTGTGCTGACCCTGGGATCACCTATGAACAGATATTCGGTCGGTAGATAGACGATCCAGAGATGAATTTATGTCCGAGTTGATCTGTTCGTGTCTTAGTTTTATTGCTGTTCATGGGTGGTATCTGCGGTGTGTGAATTATTGGCAAGGGTGTGTGTATCCAGTTTCGTATCGAAGCTCAGCCGTAGCCATGTTCATGGGTGCGTATTCAGTTTGGAGTAGAAGCAAACTGGAGGAGTCTGCTTGTGGTCCGTAGGCTTGATTACACTTTTGGTTTCAACTGTTTTCTAAAATAATGATTTAATTGTTATAATTTGGACTTTGATTTCAAATATGGATAATTGGTTATTTGATCTTCCAATCTCTTGGATTCTGCTTCAGTTGGAATTTATGTGTACATTTTTTGAAATGTATCTTCTTAAATGTTTCTTTCTAAACCTTGTTTGAATGTTGGAAAATTATTAGTTGAATAATTTCTAAAGTATTTTTTCTTCGATTTCTCAATTTGGTTGTATATTCTTATCCTTCGATTTTGTGCTGTAATCTTCTTTCTAAATTTGAGTTATGCTCGGGAGAATTTGACCATTGAGTTGAGAAGGCAGCAAGGTTGAGTTTCCTGGGCCTAAGCTTTTTATATTACCAAGTTTTTAGGTTAGTCTTAGTGAGTTCGTATTTTACATAATTTTTACTGATTTTATTTTTGTTTAATTTTTGGAGTGGCTTTGAGCCAAGACTGCAGGTGTTACTGAACCTGAGTTTTGCTAAGGTTAAGTTTTGGTTCCATCTACTTTTGCAAAATATTTTATTGTGTAATGGCTGGTATGGGTTGATGATGTGGTCCCATATGGAACTGAATGTGTTGTGGAGCTCTAGTGAGGTTATGGAGAAACTTTGCATTTTGCAGAGATGGACTGGGTTACAGTATGTGGAGGCAAAACATGTGTGAACAATTACTGAGTTGTTTGTTCTATTACTAAATGTGGTATGTAATGCTTGATGGCACCAGTAGACCAAGCTCTGAGCAGAGCATATGTGGGTTTGGTTTGGAGTTTTAATATAGATTGGTAGGGTTGGCTATGAGTTAGGATGGTTGGATAATTCTGCCTCTACTAGGCTTTGGGCATGTTTTCTAGTTGTTTGTAATTTTTGTCTAGTATGATTTCTGGGCTGAGTAGTTTTGGACTATGTGCTTGCAGTTTGGACTGGTTCTATATATTATTATTGGTGGTATCATTTGTGCAAATATTATTATTGCTATTATTATTACTACTCTCTTGGAATTTTTGGATGGGAAATAATTTCATAAAGTAGTTATTAAATATAAACTATTTTGTTAATGTTTTAAAATCTATTTGGATATATTGATAGTAGAAATAATTCTAAATGATTATCTTACCAATATTATTTTGCTAGTAATATGTTTCTATTATTTTTCTAAAAAGGAACAATTTTTACTAAATATAGTTTAAGGAATGTCACGACCCGCACCCTAGAGTTAGGGCACGAGAACGTAACGACGCCCAGCCTACGCCGCAGTGTCGGCGGTAGAACGCTGTCCTAGGTCACAACATCTAACAATATAAAGCTAAGCAGTTTATACTCCCCGAATGAGGGTGACATAGCAGATACAGTCTCAATCACATCTAAGGTAGAGCATGATAGGGATAGATAAAACATGAAATCCAAACTAAATACAGGAGATAGAAGTCTAAGTGTCTAAGATACATGAACCCAGAAATACATCTCAAAACTCAAATAAAGATACAGTAATCCACAAAGTAAAATACAACTTCAGACAAAATAAAATAACTACCTAAACAACCTCTAATGTGTCTCCTCTAGGCTAGCAGGCACCTCCAGGCTATCTGTAAAATTTATCAACAGGTCCAGTCAGGACTGGAGCGAGCACAGTACATCTCAACAGATCATAGCAGGTTAGAAAACATATAACATGCAGTAAAGTAAGATACAGGTACTGAAGAAAAATAGTATATAAACAGAAAGAGCTGTAATAGAAATATCTACTATACATAGAGAACTAGCAGTGACTAGTGAGTCAGAGTACAATATGAACATGTAAATGGCCTGGGATGATTCAATGAAGACACTACGGAATGATTCAATGAAGATCCTACTGGTGTATTATTCACATGTCCACTTCTACTCCCCCGTACCCCTAATCAATACACAAGGATCCAGCCAGGTTATGTTATGATACTATGTTCAGACCCCGAAGGTGATAGACCCCGAAGGTAATAGACCCCGAAGGTAATGGACCCCGAAGGTAATAGACCCCGAAGGTAATGGACCCCGAAGGTGATACATAGTAGACCCATAAATGAGATAGGGATTCCAGGATGACTCTGTGATCATAAGAGTATATGTCACAAGTGATCGAAGAATCAACGAAGCATAGTGATATGCCATGTAAGTGAAATGCACAAACATAGAGTACCCGATGCTCCCTAAGGATAACATCTCAAGAAGGGATCCATATAGTACCAATCCGTGTGACCAACGTGACAGTACAAGTAAAGTAATCTACTTCAGGAAATAATTCTAAGCAAGATACGAAATGATCAGAAAATATACTCGCCTCGATAACCTAAACAGCTGATAAGTATAGGGGGGTCCCACCGAAGCCACAGAGTCCTATTTAAAGCAACACAGGTTACAAGGGGTTTCAAGTTGTAATAAATGAATCTCTATAATTAATCTACATAATTCTAGGTTCTTCTAAGTCAAAACAACTCTAGGTCGACTCCGGTCAATAATCTAGTCAAACTAGGTCAAGTGTTGACTTATAGTTGACTTTGGGTCAACTGGTCAACTCTGGTCAAACAGGGTCAATTCTAGTCTAATATAAAGTGTACTTCTTTATTTGTACGTCGAAACTTACGACACGCAAATCGAGATAAGGAGATTATCGGTAAGGTTGATAATCTTATTATAGTGATCCACGTGTCCAACTTGTCAATTTCAGCGATGTGAGATCACTGGAATTGGCTGATCTCAGTTTCGTTGTACTAATCCCGAAATACGAACATTATATAAATTAATTATTAATTAATTATAAAAAGGTTAAACTCAGAGAAACTATCAACAAACATTGTCGGACGATGAAATAGACATCGCCAACGTGTCCAGAATGCTCAAATTAGCTAGGATAGCCTATCCAACGGTCCAATTTGGACACAAGGGCAAAAAGGTAATTTCGGGTCAAAACGGTGTCCGTGTCGGAGCCGTTTTGCACCGAAAAATGTGCAAGAAAACAAGTCTACAAAATATAACAAATTATATGTCCACGCAACCAGAATGTCGATACGAACCCAACGGTATCTCCAGAATTGGATTCCGTTGACCCGATCTCAATTTGGCCCGTTGACCAGAACTTGGAATTCCGGTTTGCACGGAAATGCGTGCCAGAGCCAAAGTTCTCAAAAATTAGCAAACTACCTGTCAACGAGTCCAGAATGATGATACAAACTCAACGGTATCTCCGGAATTGGATTCCGATGAGCCGAACTCAAAATGACCGTTGACCCGGATATTGGTATCCGACTTGCACCGAAATGCGTGCCGGACCCAATGTCCACCAAAACCTAGTAAATGATATGTCAACGAGTCCAGAATGACGAAACGAACTCATCGGTATATCCGGAATTGGATTCCGATAAGCCGGCGTCAAAAAGTCCCGTTGACCCAGAATGTGGGACCCACTTTGCACCGAAAAACGTGCCAGGGTCCACGTTCTCCAAATCTAACAAATTTTATATGAAAACATGCCAGAACGACGCCACAAGTCTAATGGTGGTGTCAGAAATGAAATCTGGAGTCCCGTGTTCAAAAATGGAATTTTACAAGTTGGAAATTATGAATTCGGACGACCAACTTTGACGTCGAATTCAACCAATCAAACAAGCTCACAATGAAACGAAACTGGAGGGGTAGTAAGAGGGTTATACCAGCTTTGCACCGGAACTAGTAGCACGCCAAACGGAGCTGCGGTGGAGGAGATACAAGCTGACGAAGTTGGCCCCGCGAAACTGTCCAAATTTAATACAATTTAAACAGTCAACTTGGTGGCCGGTTTTGATGTATCAAACGATAAAATTAACGGACAAAAATTGACATGAGCGAAGGTGGATATACCGAGATTGCGACGGAGTGAAGAGATCGCCGATCTAACGGTCGGATCTCCGGAAAAATGTGCACGAAGTGGCTGCGACGGAGTGCCAAAATGAACTTCATTTCGCGCGCGTCACGACGGGACGTCGTTCAAAACGCACGAATCGCCTCGACGGCGCGTCCCGGAGGACGGTGGTCGTCAGGGGAGGACTCGCCGGAGTAGGGCGCACTCACGACGAGCTACGGCGGCCCACGCGGCGGCACGGCGGTGCACGACGGCGGCCCACGCGCACTCGCGTGCGCGCGCCTGCATGCATGCGGCTGTGCGCTGTCCTCTGGGCTGCTGTGCAGCCACACGCGAGGGGCTGCGCGGCCTAGCACCTCCGACGAAGGCGGGGGGCTGTAGCCAAGGGGCGGTGGCCGAGGTTGTAGGCGGAGGAGGTGGTGATGATGCTCGATTTTGTGGTGGCGTTGAGGAGGAGATAAGGAGGAGGATGGGAGGAGATATGTGGGAGGAGGAAGGTGGAGGAGAGGATGGCTGTGTGTGTGGAGTGGCCGACGGTGGAGAAGAGGGTGGTCGCCGGCCATGGAGTGGAAGGTGGTCGGGAATGGGAGGAGTGGAGCTCGGGTGTAGGGGTGAGGTTGTGCATGGCTTGGTGTAGGCTGCTGAAGTTGTGTGTGAAGAGAGAGAGAGAGAGAGATAGAGATGTGTAATAAATGAGGGAGAGAGAGGAATGAGTGAAAAGTTGTTCCACCTAGAAATTAGGGCCGGCTAGGGGAGTGCTGTGAGTGAGTGTGGAAAAGTTGAGAAATGAATGGTGAGATTTAATTAGGAATTCAAGGGCTAGGATTAAATAGGAAAAAGTTGGTCATCCCAATGGATTTTAATTCAATAGAAATTCCTATTAAATATAGAAAAATAGGTAGAAGGGTACTCGATATTTTTGGGCAATAAAATATGAGGGTGTCAAGATGGAGAATAACATGGAGCTGGATTAGGCTCGGTGGAGCCGGATTGGATCAAAATTGGACATTGTGCAAAATCTAATTAAAATTAGACGTTGATGATCATGAGCGAATAAGTAGCACATGGGGATTCCAATAAATGGGACACAAGTGGCGGACGGATAGTAGGCTCAAAGTGGGCCATGTCCATAATTGGGGCTGACAGGTTTTGGTCGACAGGGGACCCACAAATTAAGTTGGAAAATGAATGTGACGCCGTGGCGTTAAATAAAATCGGATCACGTGTCGGAAAAGTTGTGCGAATCAAATGGAGCTCAAAATGACGTGTCTGAGTGGGACACAAAGGTCATGGGTGACGAGCGTCTCGAGTAGATCATCAATGAGGAGTTGATTTCAAGAAACTGACTGGTCTTGCGCTCCCAATTTAAATGTCATGGTAACGCGCTGAAAAGGATCAAGGAAAAGAGTGGGAAAATAAATATCAATCAAATGGTCTACACCGACCCGAAGTTCAGCAAAGCAGAAAGAGCACAAGAGAACAAGTTTGGATGGGACACTCTATACCGTCATGAAGGTAATCGTGTCCACTCCAAAACTCGTGAAGAAGATTTCCAGAATTGAACATCCCTGATACTCCAAATATCAATGGCATGAAAGAGTACACTTACAGATAAATAAATAAAATAAAATATTTATCAAAACCAAATAATCAGGAAAATAAAATAAAATGAAAAATTTCAACCCGAAATTCAGGGTGCTCACATCCTACCCACCTTATAAAAATTTCGTCCTCGAAATTAAAATGTCCATACTCCCTCTAGGTCAAACCCCCATAATAAAAGTTCCAGAACCTAAATAAAACATACCATCAAAAAAAAAGAACGACATACAGGGTCATGGCATACGGTGACAGTGAAGTCTCATCTAGGTATACTAGTCATGCTAACCGGAAGGGTCATAGGGTATCAAAATACACAAGCAGTCTAGGGTGTTGAACCAAAGTTACGGAAACAACAAACCATCAAAACTGTAAGGCAGTCTACCATCCTATATGAAAACTGGTATTTATCATAAAAATAAGGAAAGGTAACTACCAATTATCTATAAAGGGTTCAGAAAAATAAAAATCAAAGTTAAGAATGAAAGTCACTTGCATGGAAATCCAATCAATATATATATTAAAAATATTTAGTCTCGATACGATCTAAGTTGATCAAATTAGGGAAATCAAGATTTAAGCAATATGGAGGACAGGTTCAACAAGGTCTGAGATCGAGCATACAAAGATAGAGATTCGGGTCACAATCAAAATTAAGTACAACCAAGATATAATTATGATAAGAAAAGATAATCGAAGTTGATTTGGTCGTGATTAAGGAAACTAGGATTCAATGATATTGAAAACACTTTGGGGAAAAACAAGGGAAGATTTCATAAGGAGTCAAGTTAATCACCTCTCTCTAATACCATCAAGTCTGTCATCTGCTAAATCATATTTTCTCACAAATCCCAATATAAAATCAACCGTTATATGTCTACCCTCAAAGAAAATTTATAATCTTCAGTCATCTAAACTTTTACCATGATCACCATAGACAAAATTTTAAACTTCTAAAAATATTTTTCCCGAAACATACCCCTCTTATTCAGGAGTCGACACTTATTCATTAATCAAAATTTTCAAATTCCAACACCTTATTTTAATTTAGATCCGAAACCCCTAAATCCAGTTTATAAAATCCTTGTACTTGTTTAAGTCAAGTCTCGCATTTACTAAACTCCAATACCACCATGTCACACAAAATTTTATTCTTGTTTATAAATCAACCTTCATAATTTCCTCAACGTTCACCTTCAATTATTTTCTTTTTGAATTCTATAATTTCTCAAATCATCTAAAACAATTTCTATAACGTAAAATTCTTGTGTTCTCTTTGTCTCCAGTCACCCTCTTAAAATATCTGGTTCAACTTCGCATAATCATAGAATACAATCAAATTCTCCTTCCCATTATTAAATTTCTACATAGCCCTGTAATAGCTCCCAAGAATCAATAACCAAGATTTTCTAAGTTCTCAAAACTAGGTTGACCTCTGATATTATTTTTTTGAAGCACATCCATGAATTACTCATAACCAAAATTTCTGCGATTGTTTCTAAATTAATAACATTTATCACTCAATTCCATTCTAAACCTTTACCACATTTCTATCTCAAAAAAATTTTGACATCCAATATTTTGATTCCTACAAAATTATCACATGATAACCAATTATGTCATTCCTGAACTAGATGATTTACGTTACTTCCTCAATATTTCTCAGATAAAATGATATGCAGATTCAAGAGTTCAAGTACAGCTGACAGAATGAGATACGAGACGGAATTGATATAATCAGGATAGATGTATAAGACAAGGAATGACGGTACTAAAATATTGGCAGAAAAAGAAATGGTAATAAAATCTGTTCTACTTATCCGTTTTAAAAGAGGAAACTATTTGAAATTAGAACTAATATCAGATCCAAAATAAGGTCTAGCAAATCATTGATTCATTAAGAAAATTTTTATGGTAAGAAGTTACACAAGATTTATAAAAATAGCTAAAGCTACATCCCAAATAAACAAGGAGAAACAAAACAAAACAAAACAACAATAATTCTTTTTCTCTCTTTTTTTTTTACTGAAACAAAAGTCGCAAAACATGTTCAAAAACATTTAAGGTACAATCTGATAATCATATGCGTCTATCCAAAATTATGGTACTCTGAATCCTCGTCATACTAGTGAGCAAGGCTACGATAATCACAGAGCCCTTGACTTATGTACATATCTCTAGAATCATGGTATTTAACATTTTCGCGGTGCCGCTAGCTTGGCTGCGAAAACCTTAAATTCCCACACCCGAGAAATATATCCAGAGTCAGACTATATTCCTCACCATGCTGGCTAATGTGACTATAGAAGACAAGATTTCCATAACATAGATGACCTAGCCCATATAATTTCATCTTGCCAAAAATTAAATTAAATCAATAGTGGATACTCAAAAATCAAATCAATTTATTAACGAACATCAAAATTCAAAAATGAACAAAATCTATCAAAATACAAATTCGAATGCAACAGCTATCATCAAAATTCAAAATTCAACAATCATCCATCAAAATTAATAAATACAAACTCAAATTCAACAATAATCCATTTAAAATCAAATTTAACCATAGAAAATAAAGATAAAACAAATCAAGGAAAAAGAGTTTTTAAATCGAATGTTAAATAAGATTCTCCAGGGTCGTCCCAGGAATCTCTCAAGGGTTCCTAACTGTGATTGAGCATCTACAAAAAATATATCCTATTCCTAGTGCAGGCTGTAGTGGTATTCAAGTTCGAATACCACTATACTTTTAGTCTCGACCTGCATGGGCCACCACTAAAAACGTATCACGACCCGCACCCTAGAGTTAGGGCACGAGAACGTAACGACGCCCAGCCTACGCCGCAGTGTCGGCGGTAGAACGCTGTCCTAGGTCACAACATCTAACAATATAAAGCTAAGCAGTTTATACTCCCCGAATGAGGGTGACATAGCAGATACAGTCTCAATCACATCTAAGGTAGAGCATGATAGGGATAGATAAATTATGAAATCCAAACTAAATACAGGAGATAGAAGTCTAAGTGTCTAAGATACATGAACCCAGAAATACATCTCAAAACTCAAATAAAGATACAGTAATCCACAAAGTAAAATACAACTTCAGACAAAATGAAATAACTACCTAAACAACCTCTAATGTGTCTCCTCTAGGCTAGCAGGCACCTCCAGGCTATCTGTAAAATTTATCAACAGGTCCAGTCAGGACTGGAGCGAGCACAGTACATCTCAACAGATCATAGCAGGTTAGAAAACATATAACATGCAGTAAAGTAAGATACAGGTACTGAAGAAAAATAGTATGTAAACATAAAGAGTTGTAATAGAAATATCTACTATACATAGAGAACTAGCAGTGACTAGTGAGTCAGAGTACAATATGAACATGTAAATAGCGTGGGATGATTCAATGAAGACACTACGAAATGATTCAATGAAGATACTACTGGTGTATTATTCACATGTCCACTTCTACTCCTCCGTACCCCCAATCAATACACAAGGATCCAGCCAGGTTATGTTATGATACTATATTCAGACCCCGAAGGTGATAGACCCCGAAGGTAATAGACCCCGAAGGTAATGGACCCCGAAGGTAATAGATCCCGAAGGTAATGGACCCCGAAGGTGATACATAGTAGACCCATAAATGGGATAGGGATTCCAGGATGACTCTGTGATCATAAGAGTATATGTCACAAGTGATCGAAGAATCAACGAAGCATAGTGATACGCCATGTAAGTGAAACGCACAAACATAGAGTACCCGATGCTCCCTAAGGATAACATCTCAAGAAGGGATCCATATAGTACCAATCCGTGTGACCAATGTGACAGTACAAGTAAAGTAATCTACTGCAGGAAATAATTCTAAGCAAGATATGAAATGATCAAAGAATGTACTCGCCTCGATAACCTGAACAGCTGATAAGTATAGGGAGGTCCCACCGAAGCCACAGAGTCCTATTTAAAGCAACACAGGTTACAAGGGATTTCAAGTTGTAATAAATGAATCTCTATAATTAATCTACATTATTCTAGGTTCTTCTAAGTCAAAACAACTCTAGGTCGACTCCGGTCAATAATCTAGTCAAACTAGGTCAAGTGTTGACTTATAGTTGACTTTGGGTCAACTGGTCAACTCTGGTCAAACAGGGTCAATTCTAGTCTAATATAAAGTGTACTTCGTTATTTGTACGTCGAAACTTACGACACGCAAATCGAGATAAGGAGATTATCGGTAAGGTTGATAATCTTATTATAGTGATCCACGTGTCCAACTTGTCAATTTCAGCGATGTGAGATCACTGGAATTGGCTGATCTCAGTTTCGTTGTACTAATCCCGAAATACGAACATTATATGAATTAATTATTAATTAATTATAAAAAGGTTAAACTCAGAGAAACTATCAACAAACATTGTCGGACGATGAAATAGACATCGCCAACGTGTCCAGAATGCTCAAATTAGCTAGGATAGCCTACCCAACGGTCCAATTTGGACACAAAGGCAAAAAGGTAATTTTGGGTCAAAACGGTGTCCGTGTCGGAGCCGTTTTGCACCGAAAAATGTGCAAGAAAACAAGTCTACAAAATATAACAAATTATATGTCCACGCAACCAGAATGTCGATACGAATCCAACGGTATCTCCAGAATTGGATTCCGTTGACCCGATCTCAATTTGGCCCGTTGACCAGAACTTGGAATTCCGGTTTGCACGAAAATGCGTACCGGAGCCAAAGTTCTCAAAACTTAGCAAACTACCTGTCAACGAGTCCAGAATGATGATACGAACTCAACGGTATCTCCGGAATTGGATTCCGATGAGCCGAACTCAAAATGACCGTTGACCCGGATATTGGTATCCGACTTGCACCGAAATGCGTGCCGGACCCAGTGTCCACCAAAACCTAGCAAATGATATGTCAACGAGTCCAGAATGATGATACGAACTCATCGGTATATCCGGAATTGGATTCCGATGAGCCGGCGTCAAAAAGTCCCGTTGACCCAGAGTGTGGGACCCACTTTGCACCGAAAAACGTGCCAGGGCCCACGTTCTCCAAATCTAACAAATTTTATATGAAAACATGCCAGAACGATGCCACAAGTCTAATGGTGGTGTCAGAAATAAAATCTGGAGTCCCATGTTCAAAAATAGAATTTTACAAGTTGGAAATTACGAATTCGGATGACCAACTTTGGCGTCGAATTCAACCAATCAAACAAGCTCACAATGAAACGAAACTGGAGGGGTAGTAAGAGGGTTATACCAGCTTTGCACCAGAACTGGTAGCACGCCAAACGGAGCTACGGTGGAGGAGATACAAGCTGACGAAGTTGGCCCCACGAAACTGTCCAAATTTAATACAATTTAAACGGTCAACTTGGTGGCCGGTTTTGATGTATCAAACGATAAAATTAACGGACGAAAATTGACATGAGCGAAGGTGGATATACCGAGATTACGACGGAGCGAAGAGGTCGCCGATCCAACGATCGAATCTCCGAAAAAACGCGCACGAAGTGGCTGCGACGGAGCGCCAAAATGAACTTCATTTCGCGCGCGTCACGACGGGACGTCGTTCAAAACGCACGAATCGCCTCGACGGCGCATCCCGGAGGATGGTGGCCGTCAGGGGAGGACTCGCCGGAGTGGGGCGCACTCACGACGAGCCACGGCGGCCCACGCGACGGCGCGGCGGCACACGACGGCGGCCCACGCGCGCTCGCGTGCACGCGCCTGCATGCATGCGACTGTGCGCTGTCCTCTGGGCTGCTGTGCAGCCACGCGCGAGGGGCTGTGCGACCTAGCACCTCCGACGAAGGCGAAGGGCTGTAGCCAAGGGGCGGTGGCCGAGGTTGTAGGCGGAGGAGGTGGTGATGATGCTCGGTTTTGTGGTGGCGTTGAGGAGGAGATAAGGAGGAGGATGGAAGGAGATGTGTAGGAGGAGGAAGGTGGAGGAGAGGATGGCTGTGTGTGTGGAGTGGCCGACGGTGGAGAAGAGGGTGGTCGCCGGCCATGGAGTGAAAGGTGGTCGGGAATGGGAGGAGTGGAGCTCGGGTGTAGGGGTGAGGTTGTGCATGGCTTGGTGTAGGCTGCTGAAGTTGTGTGTGAAGAGAGAGAGAGAGAGAGAGAGATAGAGATGTGTAATAAATGAGGGAGAGAGAGAAATGAGTGAGAAGTTGTTCCACCTAGAAATTAGGGCCGGCTAGGGGAGTGCTGTGAGTGAGTGTGGTAAAGTTGAGAAATGAATGGTGAGATTTAATTAGGAATTCAAGGGCTAGGATTAAATAGGGAAAAGTTGGTCATCCCAATAGATTTTAATTCAATAGAAATTCCTATTAAATATAGAAAAATAGGTAGAAGGGTACTCGATATTTTTGGGCAATAAAATATGAGGGTGTCAAGATGGAGAATAACATGGAGCTGGATTGGGCTCGGTGGAGCCGGATTGGATCAAAATTGGACATTGTGCAAAATCCAATTAAAATTAGACGTTGATGATCATGAGCGAATAAGTAGCACATAGGGATTCCAATAAATGGGACACAAGTGGCGGACGGATAGTAGGCTCAAAGTGGGCCATGTCCATAATTGGGGCTGACAGGTTTTGGTCGACAGGGGACCCACAAATTAAGTTGGAAAATGAATATGACGCCGTGGCGTAAAATAAAATCGGATCACGTGTCAGAAAAGTTGTGCGAATCAAATGGAGCTCAAAATGACGTGTCTGAGTGGGACACAAAGGTCATGGGTGACGAGCGTCTCGAGTAGATCATCAATGAGGAGTTGGTTTCAAGAAACTGACTGGTCTTGCGCTCCCAATTTAAATGTCATGGTAACGCGCTGAAAAGGATCAAGGAAAAGAGGGAAAAATAAATAACAATCAAATGGTCTACACCGACCCGAAGTTCAGCGAAGCAGAAAGAGCACAAGAGAACAAGTTTGGATGGGACACTATATACCGTCATGAAGGTAATCGTGTCCACTCCAAAACTCGTGAAGAAGATTTCCAGAATTGAACATCCCTGATACTCCAAATATCAATGGCATGAAAGAGTACACTTACAGATAGATAAATAAAATAAAATATTTATCAAAACCAAATAATCAGGAAAATAAAATAAAATAAAAAATTTCAACCCGAAATTCAGGGTGCTCACAAGGAATTATTCACTAATATCTATATGTGGATTAAACTATATTGTACCATATGGTTAGATAGCTAGTACTGATAGTTAGCAGTTCCTAGATTAGAAAATAGATTAGATAGCTAATGTCTTTATTTCAATTCTAACCAACTTATACCAAATGCTAGGTGGACCTAGAAACTATCTTACTACAACTGGACTCCAGGGCAAGGCAAGTACACCGACTCGAACCCTTTACTCTGTATTTCTGTCTTGCTTCATGTTCTCATATTGACACGTTGTACGCACGATTGTTCATTGTTCATCGTTCATTGCTCATAGTTCATTGTTCTTTAATTGTACATTGGGTGGAGAAATACTACAGATATGTGACCAATCCTATTTTAGCTAGGCGTTGACTAATAGCTTAGGTCTCACATCATGCACGTGGGACTCTAAGCCGTACCATTATTCATGTGCTCTTGTTCATTGTTTACCCAGCCGGTCACATACTCTGATAGTTATTTCAAATGCATATTACATTGATAGTCTAGTTCATTGTTCCGGATCTGATACCATAGTTTCATCGTTATTCATGTACTATAGTTTCATATTTTTGTCTTGTACCATAGTTCATATTGTGATTCTTTTTCATGCATTTCAGTTTACATTGTCTAGAGCTTGTTATCGGGGTTGTACTTTGCTCTTTTTCTGACAGGATACGTTGTAGGTATGCTTGAGGATGATGTTCCATCTTTATGGGCCAGAGCCCGAAGCCAGGATAGCGTTGTGCCTCAGGATAGACTTAGAATTTCAGAATTATGGTTAGACCTTTCTTAGATTTGTTTAGAGATTTTATCATGTATTGTATTGAGGATTTCAAGATTGTATAATTTTATTCATGTTACCGGATTTATCTCCGGATGATATTGTACCAATAACTTGTCGATTGTGGTGATTCTAGGAACGTGTATAGTAGCTGTGTTGTTTTATATATCTTTTATCTTGGAGTTTTCCTTAGAATTGTACAGCTTACTTTGTCGTGTCCATCGATGAAGGCTGGGCGTGTCCGACTCGTATTTGATTTTTCGGGAGCGGGTCGTGCCATGTTTTTAGTGGTGGCCCATGTAGGTCTGTCCTAATGGCACTTAGGCTATAAAGTGCTATTGGAGGACTTGTTAGACTAAGGAAAACTCATCACAGTATAGGATCCGTAGGAAATGGTTATAGTTATTGAATATAGAGATTGATTATACTCAATATATTCTAGGAGGTTGACTATTTTTCTATGACTTAGAAATCAACGAGTTTTTTTCTATTTCAGGATGGTTATTACCAGGAAAACCGTAGATCAGCCCGGAGCTACATGAGCTTCGGATCGGACCGCAGTTGATGTACCAGTGGAGCAGCTTCCACCACCACCTCCTCAGTTTCCTCCGCTGCCTCCGACGATGATGTTCGATAGCGCCCAGGTGATGGCCATGTTCCAGCAGTTCCTGGAGGCGCAGAACCATCAGGCTATGCAGTTTTGAGCGACGATTGTGGATGCCCTCAGGAACCAAGAGCCGGTTCTACCAGTACCAGTAGCTCCTCCAGCACCAGCAGTACCATATCGGGGATAGCCAGAGACTACTAGAATCTCTGTCTGATGGATTTTTGGGGCCATGAAGGGATAGTGTATGCTGATGAGTAGTTGGAAAATGCAGAGAGGACGCTGAAGATGGCGAGGATCCCGGATGACTTGAAGGTGGAAGTTACGAGCATGCGACTTTTTGACCTTGCCAGAGCTTGGTACCGGAAGGAGCCCCAGTTAGCTGAGCCCCAGGTTCTTTGGACAGATTTGAAAACTCTGTTCAAGGAGAAGTTTTTTTGATGTGGAGCGAGATGAGCTTCGGATGCAGTTCGAGGCGTTGCAATAGGGGACCATGACAGTGGCGGAGTACACGTCAGAGTTCATCCGACTCAGCAGGTTCGCGGAGAAGCTAGTAAGAGCGCTAGAGGAAAGGGCTTGGAGGTTCAAGAAGGACCTCACTAGAGAGCTGCAACATGCAATAGCTATCAGCCAGGCTGCTAATTATTCGAGCATCCTCAAGATTGTTCAAGTCGTGGAAAAGGAGATGGGCCCGAGGCCCAAGAGGGATAGAAACATCGGCAGCAGCAACTATTAGACACTGGCGAAGAGGACCCAGACTAAGATTCAGGTGAGGCCACAGCAGTCAGCACAGCAGCATCACCGTCGAGCCAGAGTTCATGCGGATCAGCCACAAAGACAGCAGTTGGCGGTCACTTGCAACTATTGTCACCGCCCAGGACATCATTACGATGAATGCCGCAAGAGATTGAGGCTTTGCTTGTTCCATGGATCACCTACTCAACAGGTCAGAGATTGTCCAGAAGCCACCGAGGAACGAGCACGAGGAGCACCGGGACCCCAGCAGGAGGACTTACCTCTTCATGTCCAGCAGCCGCAGGGAGACCAGCCAGAGGGACAAGTCTACCTTATGACAGTCGAGGAAGTAGAGACCATCCCGATTCCGGACGAGTACTAACGACCGGAGGCACTTGTGATCATTACCTTTCTTTCATGTTCCTTTTTGCATTTCCTTGTTTATTCATTCGAGACTTGTTTTACAGTCTCCATATCTTAATGTTGTTTCATAGTACCTAGGAGCTACTTGTTAACTGTTGATTGTCTCTTGGTACCCAATAAAAATTTGTTTC
This sequence comes from Iris pallida, assembly GCA_029216955.1. NCBI lineage: Eukaryota > Viridiplantae > Streptophyta > Magnoliopsida > Asparagales > Iridaceae > Iris > Iris pallida. Next base: position 4,335,814 of record JANAVB010040216.1, on the reverse strand, counting down.
TAAGAACAGATACTACTCCTCTCTATTATTTTCACAGACCTCCTTGAAATTTCTGGATAAAGTTAAGAAAATATTTGACAACTTACTATGACCTGGATTATGGAGGCCGTGAGTCCACTGCAGCAAGCTGTACACTGGCGAGGCAGGGGCTCTAAGTCAAAGTAATTACGGGTATTCTCAGGTTCTCAGACATTATTGAAGCTAAGTCCTAAATTTATTTCATATCAGATAAAGTTGACAAAATATTGTGGTAATCTAGTACTATCGAGAGCATGGAACTGAAAGCTCACTGCAGCCAGATACATACTGGCGGGACAGGAACTGTAGGAAAAGTGATTCAGATATGAAGATTGTCGGGTACTATGGAGACTATTATTTATTGATTTCATTTTTGTGACTCTTTCTTTGAGCTACTTTAAATTTTTGCCAACTTCAAATTTTTGTACTTGATTATCTTGATCATGTCTAATCGTACCATTTTGAAATTTCGAGGACAAAATTTTTCTAAGGGAAGAAGATTTATAACCCCACTTTATCGAATTATTAAATTTTAGTATATTTAGACATACTTCACTTAGGGCTCATTTATTAAATATTAAATTTGCTGCTAACATTATGATATTGTTTTATTATATTAAAAATCATTTTTATAAATATTAAGTTATTAATTGGTTTAATAGTCCTTAATCAATTCCTTATTTTTTTATAAATAATTTCTTGATAAATTAAATTGGTTACTTAGCTCAAGAGAGAAATTCAAATTTTGTACAATTTAAGCTTCCCTCCATTTGTAACAACCCATAACAACTTTGTAACAATTTTTCCTAGCAAACTTCCTTAACTAATTTTTCTATCATTGTGTAATAAAGTAATTTCTAGGGGGCCTTTTTGTAAATACCAAATAATGTTCTCTCTATATAATTCTTTCATCACTATCTCTCTTCTCATTATTTGCTCTACTCAGGAAATTGAGGGCAGAGACTAGCTCGAGCTCCCCAATTTCCCACTTCCCCCAACCTTGACCTAACCCTAAAATCTTCGGCAAAGGACCATGGCGGTGGCGGTGGCAAATTCAAGCGTCTATGGCTAGGAGGCTCTTCACCGACGACTAGGCGCAGCTCTCTCCGGTGATCAACCGACGATGACTTCTTCACCGTGGTTAGCCAACTTCGGCCAGAGCTTCGGCGATCTATTCTTCCCAGCAGCATCGGCGAACAGACCCTCCTTCTTGACATTCTCCGTTGCAAATTTGTCGTCGATAGCCCAGGTGAGTCGATCTCGATTTTGTTTTGAAATTCTTTCTTCTTCCGATCTCTCGAAGTGATCGATGATTCGAGTTCTTCACTCAATCTGCAAGTGGAATAGTGCACAGATCTAAGTCAAAGTTCGATCATCCTACTTGAAGGAATGCTGAAGTTCCCCTCGCGGATTTCTTCATCATGCTTGGACCGAGCAATTATAGATTGGCTAATTACTGTATGTGAGTCCTTGATTTTGATCGATCAAAGTTTGGAGGAATTATTTCTTTTTTTGTTATTTTGATCAATGTTCTTCCGCTTTCCTTGGACATCAGGTGTTCGAGTGATCGTCCCAGAGACGTAATTGTGATTCCCTGTGTTTGCTTTGGACGAGAAGTTCGTGTCATCAAATCTGAGACACAAGTATAGTCTCTTCCCCAAATCTTTCACTTCTTTCTAGTTTAATTACTAGAGTTATATGTTTTGGTTGGTGGGTCCTGTGCTGACCCTGGGATCGCCTATGAACAGATGTTCGGTCGGTAGATAGACGATCCAGAGATGAATTTGTGTCCGGGTTGATCTGTTCGTGTCTTAGTTTTATTGCTGTTCATGGGTGGTGTCTGCGGTGTGTGAATTGTTGGCAAGGGTGTGTGTATCCAGTTTCGTATCGAAGCTCAGCCGTAGCCGTGTTCATGGGTGCGTGTTCAGTTTGGAGTAGAAGCAAACTGGAGGAGTCTGCTTGGGGTCCGTACGCTTGATTACACTTTTGATTTCAACTATTTTCTAAAATAATGATTTAATTGTTATAATTTGGACTTTGATTTCAAATATGGATAATTTGTTATTTGATCTTCCAATCTCTTGGATTCTGCTTCAGTTGGAATTTATGTGTACATTTTTTAAAATGTATCTTCTTAAATGTTTCTTCCTAAACCTTGTTTGGATGTTGGAAAATTTTTAGTTGAATAATTTCTAAAGTATGTTTTCTTCGATTTTTCGGTTTGGTTGTATATTCTTATCCTTCGATTTTGTGCTGTAATCTTCTTTCTAAATTTGAGTTATGCTCGGAAGAATTTGACCATTGAGTTCAGAAGGCAGCAAGGTTGCGTTTCCTAGGCCTAAGCTTTGTATATTACCAAGTTTTTAGGTTAGTCTTAGTGAGTTTGTATTTTAAATAATTTTTATTGATTTTAGTTGTGTTTAATTTTTGGAGTGGCTTTGAGCCAAGATTACAGGTATTACTGAACCTGAGTTTTGCTAAGATTAAGTTTTGGTTCCATCTACTTTTGCAAAATGTTTTTTGTGTAATGGCTGGTATGGGTTAAGGATGTGGTCCCATATGGAACTGAATGTGTTGTGGAGCTCTAGTGAGGTTATGGAGAAACTTTGTATTTTGCAGAGATGGACTGGGTTACAGTATGTGGAGGTGAAACATGTGTGAACAATTACTGAGTTGTTTGTTCTATTACTAAATGTGGTATGTAATGCTTGATGGCACCAGTAGACCAAGCTCTGAGCAGAGCATATGTGGGTTCGGTTTGGAGTTTTAATATATATTGGTAGGGTTGGCTATGAGTTAGGATGGTTGGATAAGTTCTGCCTCTACTAGGCTTTGGGCATGTTTTCTAGTTGTTTGTAATTTTTCTCCAGTAGGATTTCTGGGCTGAGTAGTTTTGGACTATGGGCTTGCAGTTTGGACAGGTTCTATATATTATTATTGGTGGTATCATTTGTGCCAATATTATTATTGCTATTATTATTACTACTCTCTTGGAATTTTTGGATAGCAAATAATTTTATAAAGTATTTATTAAATATAAACTATTTTGTTAATGTTTTAAAATCTATTTGGATATATTGATAGTAGAAATAATTCTAAATGATTATCTTACCAATATTATTTTGCTAGTAATATGTTTCTATTATTTTTCTAAAAAGGAACAATTTTTACTAAATATAGTTTAAGGAATTATTCACTAATATCTATATGTGGATTAAACTATATTATACCATATGGTTAGATAGCTAGTATTGATAGTTAGCAGTTCCTAGATTAGAAAATAGATTAGATAGCTAATGTCTTTATTTCAATTCTAACCAACTTATACCAAATGCTAGGTGGACCTAGAAACTATCTTACTACAACTGGACTCCAGAGCAAGGCAAGTATACCGACTCGAACCCTTTACTCTGTATTTCTATTTTGCTTCGTGTTCTCATATTGACACGTTGTACACACGATTGTTCATTGTTCATCGTTCATTGTTCATAGTTCATTGTTCTTTAATTGTACATTGGGTGGGGAAATACTACAGATATGTGACCAATCCTATTTTAGCTAGGCATTGACTAATAGCTTAGGTCTCACATCGTACACGCGGGACTCAAAGCCGTACCATTATTCATGTGCTCTTGTTCATTGTTTACCCAGCCGGTCACATACTCTGATAGTTATTTCAAATTCATATTACACTGATAGTCTAGTTCATTGTTCAGGATCTGATACCATAGTTTCATCATTATTCATGTACTATAGTTTCATATTCTTGTCTTGTACCATAGTTCATATTGTGATTCTTTTTCATGCATTTCAGTTTACATTGTTTAGAGCTTCTTGTCGGGATTGTACTTTGCTCTTTTCCTGACAGGATAGTTGCAGGTATGCTTGAGAATGATGTTCCATCTTTATGGGCCAGAGCCCGAAGCCATGATAGAGTTGTGCCTCATGATAGACTTAGAATTTCAGAATTATGGTTAGACCTTTCTTAGATTTGTTTAGAGATTTTATTATGCATTGTTTTGAGGATTTCAGGATTGTATAATTTTATTCATGTTACCAGATTTGTCTCCGGGTGATATTGTACTAATAACTTATAGATTGTGGTAATTCTGGGAACGTGTATAGTAGCTGTGTTGTTTTATATATCTTTTATCTTGGAGTTTTCCTTAGAATTGTACAGCTTACTTTGTCGTGTCCATCGACGAAGGCTGGGCATGTCTGACTCGTGTCCGATTATTCGGGAGCGGATCGTGACAACTAAACCATCCTCATTGAGTTTATTTCAAAATACCTACTTTGTCCAAATAATGGGATGGTTGTGGGACTTAGGAACAAATTTCCAAACATTGTTTCGCTCAAATTGATTTAGCTCTTCTTGCATGACAATCATCAAAAATTCATCATTAAAGGCATCATTGACATTTTTAGGCTCTATTTGTGAGATAAACGCCACATTTGTAGAATGATCTCGTGTAGCGGATATAGTGCTAACCCATGAGGAATGGTCACCAATAATAAGCTCCTTTGGATGATGGGGGACAAATCTCCATTCTTTGGAAAGATCTTCTTGAGGAGGCTCTAGTGGTGGAGAGTCTTCGGATGGAGTAGTCTCTACTTTATTGCTAAATGAAGTAGTACTAGTATTTCCAAGCGAAGAATTTTCCAAACCAAAAGAGATGGCATCAACATCATTTGAGGAGTTAGATGTAAAAGTGTTAAGTTCGTCAAAAGAGACATTGATTGACTCTTCGACAACAAGACTTCTTTTGTTGAATACACGAAATCCTTTGTTATGCATAGAGTAACCAAGGAAGATACCTTTGTAGGCTTTTTCTTCGAATTTGCCTAGGTTATCTTTAGTGTTCAAAATAAAGCATTTGCATCCAAAAACTTTAAAATATTCAATAGAAGGAATTTTGTCAAGCCAAAGCTCATATGGAGTCTTCTTAGAAATAGATCTAATCAAGACTCTATTTATAACATAACATGCCGTGTTAACGGCTCCCGTCCAAAAATATTAGAGAAGCTTGTATTGGTTTAACATGACCTTTGCCATATCAACAAGGATTCTATTCTTTCTTTCCCCAACATCATTTTGTTGTGGAGTTATAGGACAAGCAAAATCATGACCAAAACCATTCTTTTTATAAAATCTTTTAAAATCGGTATTATCAAATTCTCTTCCATGATCACTTCTAATTTTGTTGATCACAATGATTTTTTCATTTTGAACTCTTTTACAAAAGGAAACAAACTCACGAAAAGTATCAATTTTATGTGCAAAAAAAATAACCCAAGTAAATCTCGAAAAATTATCAACTAAAACGAAAGTATAGAGTTTGCCACCAAGACTAGAAACTCTGCTAGGACCAAATAAATCTATATGAATAAGTTGGAGAGGTCTAGTAGTGCTCACTGAGTTGATGGATTTGAAGGAAGACTTTGTTAACTTACTCTTCTCGCATTCTTCACATACCATATCATTCTTGAATGGAATGCTTGGGAGTCCTCTAACAAGTTTCTTGGAGGCAAGTCGGGAGATGGTGTCCATGTTAGCATGTCCAAGTCTCATATGCCAAAGCCAACTCTCATAATTCTTTGCTACTAAGTACCTATCATTGTTAGTACTTTCAACAAGATAAAGAACATTGATATTGTTTTCTCTAATACCTTTATACACGGCAGATCCACTAGTGCTATTGGAGATGAAGCACTTGTGTTTAAGAAAATTAATATCATAGCCATTATCCATAAGATGGCTAATGCTAAAAAGGTTGTGCTTGAGATTTGTAACAAGGCAAACATTTTTAATGCATGGATAAGGAGGGGAGCCGATATTACCATTTCCTATGACGTATTCCTTTAGATTATTGTCGAAGGATACGTATCCTTATTTCTTCATCGATAGCGTTGCAAAAAGTGAAGCATCATTGGCCATGTACCGTGAGCACCCGCTATTGAGGATCCAGTTGCTCCTAGCATACGAAGGAAGGTTCACCTACAACACAAGTTGAAGATGAAGACTTTGGTATCCAAGAATGTTTGGGTCCTTGATTGTTAGTTTTAGGAACCCATTCAAACATTTTCATATCAACATGTTTTTTCATTTGACAGTAGTAAAAAGTGTGTCCAAGGAGACCACAATAGTGGCATATCAAAGATGTTATAGGTCTAGAAGAGAGTGAGTGAGTATCATTTGTATGAGGAGTTATAATATGATAAGGAGTTTTGTAGTGCCCCGCTCCGCGAAGGCACTAGATAAACAGAGAGATCGGATTGCTGGCTCTGTAACAGAAGACGATTGATCTGGGTGAGTGAAAAAGGCTCATTTTATGATTTGCTTACGCCTAATAAGAATCTGAGTTTTTGAATGAATGTTCTTGCTAATAAAAAGATGGTAAATTATTGAGAATGCTAGTACAAAATAGTATGCTTATATCACATGTTGCTATGCTAAGAACAAGAAAAGAGTTAACCTGTATGCTGAAAAGAAGATTGTTGCCTGTTAATAAGCAATGATATGATGCCTGTCATGCTAAAGTAAGATTGTTGCCTGATAGTAAGAAATAAACTGTTGCCATGCTTAATAAGTTGAAAACTGAGTATGCTTACCCGCCCCTAACTGTATGCTATCGATATCAGAAGTATATGTTTAACGATACCAAGATGTTACTGTGTTTACATAAGTTGATATGTTCACTGTGTTCCTTATCGTCTGCTTGAATGACCGAATCGTATGGAATGACTGAATCATATAGAATAATCAAATCGATAGAAAGCACTTGGTGCTTGAAAGAATGGATATGGAACAGAGAATGGATGGAAATGTCTGTTTATCGATAAACTATAGCATCATAGAAAATTTATATGATAGATTGCATTCATACATAGGTCTGGATAACTTGTGGACAAGGTAACGTCTCTCGATTGGTTCCTTGGGCACTTAGAATCGATCGTCCATGGAGGGATTGGGCACCCTAAGGTAAAAGAAACCTCACGAATAGGGGGTGTCATGTCTATTAGTGAGATGGGCCAGAGTGTCCCAACTACTAATCACGGGAAATGATCGTGGACCGTCATATAGTTAGGTATCGATCAATGAAGAGCTGAACCCTGAGCCGCAACTACTTACATATGTGTTATTAGTGCAAGGCTGAACCTTGGGTCACAGCTGCTAGTCTATGCATATGTTAGTACAGAGCTGAGCCTTAAGTTACAGCTGCTAATCGATGAACATACATCGATAACGATTGTTTTCAGCCAAATCAATGTAGAGACGAACAAGAAGAGTGCTGGTTATATTATGTTTATGCTAATTCTTGTCTTATGTAGGGATGGATCGTCGGTTATGGTAAGAATCATTGAAAAGTGATACATTTGTTGCTAAATTTCCTAAACACGAGTTGCTTAAAGAGTAATCTATTGTAAAGAATTGTTATGTCCCTTTCAAAGAAAATATATAATATGGTGCTTGTAATCTGACCCTAAGAGTTGCTTGAATAAGAGAAATGATAATGGTTCGTGAAACGCGTTGCGCACTTCACATGAGTGAAATGTCGCTTGTATGCTTATGAATGAATGAAATAAACTGTGACTTTTCAAAGATGTTTTTCCAAAGATGTAAAATGACACTGTACTGCATGAAATGAATATAGGTAAAAGTAGCAAGATCACATCGCAAGAAATATTTTCTCACTAAATGAAATAGTGATCATTTCAGACAAATATAGCCTTTCTTTACAATTACCAGTATGCTGATATACTGACCCATCATCAGTATGCATGCAGGTGCAAGACACATCGAGAAGGATAGTCTGAAGTGATAGCTCGAGCCTCATCCTCAAGAGCCAGAAATTAGAAGAGATGCCAAGAGGTGTTCATTTGTTGCAAGAGTTGGTTTTGTATATAAAGGGATGTAATATATGGAATGGGATCATTGTAATCTGTAATATTTCTGAAAGAATGTAAGCATTGTATCAGAGAGAATTGAGAGCTTGTAATATGTTCAAATGAAATAATAAAGAGATTTGTTTCTGCTACCATGTGTTCAATCTGTAATAAGTCCGCTGCTACTTCAAAAATCTGTATTATGTTCCATTGCGTTATTGTCTATCTTGGCTATTTTGTCATTATATAGGTCTTGGCCTTGTGCAAGTATAACTTAGGCTTGCACGACATCACACCCAAGCGAGGATAAATGGTCTCACAGAGTCCAAAGCAAGGAAGAAAGGACACTGCGGGATTGGGGCGTGATAGAATGGTATCAGAGCAACACGATCCTCTGGCCAATTGATCCGATTGATTTCGAAGATGTTCTTCTGATCAAAATTTTCTTGCCTGCTTGATATCATCGATGAGATGAACGTTCCATACAATTAGTCCGTAAATATTTTTATGATGCCGGCATAAGTTTTATCGATTTGATTGATTGAGATTGAGATGTTTATTGAACATGAGTTTTGACATGATCTGGTCTGAGATTTTTATGGATTGATGATGGCAAAGGATGAGGACTATCCTTGCTATAGATATCGTAAGTTTCTCCTTAAGTTTTGAGGACGAAACTTTTTACCGGTAGGTAATTATGTAGTGCCCCACTCTGCAAAGGCATAAGATAAACAGAGAGATCGGATTGCTGGCTCTACAACAGAAGACATTTGATCTAGGTGAGTGGACAAAGACTCATTTTATGATTCACTTATGCCTAATAAGAATATGAGTTTTTGAATGAATGTTGTTGCTAATAACAAGATGGTAAATCATTGAGAATGCTCGTACAAATCAGTATGCTTATATCACATGTTGCTATGCTAAGAACAAGAAAAGAGTTAACCTATATGCTAAAAAGAAGATTGTTGCCTGTTAATAAAAAAATGATATGATGCCTGTTATGCTAAAGTAAGATTGTTGCCCGATAGTAAGAAATGAACTGTTGCCAAGCTTAATAAGATGACAACTGAGTATGCTTATCCGTCCCTAACTGTATGCTATCGATAACAGAAGTATGTGTTTAATGATACAAAGATTTTACTGTGTTTGCATAAGTTGATTTGTTCACTGTGTTCCTTATCGTTTGCTTGATTGACCAAATCGTATGAAATGACCGAATCATATGGAATAATCAAATCGATAAAAGCACTTGGTGCTTGAAAGAATGGATATGGAATAGAGAATGGATGGAAATGTCTGCTTATCGATAAACTGTAGCATCATAGAGAATTTATATGTTGTATTGCATTCGTGCATAGGTCTGGACATGTAAAATTCCTAAATTTCTACTACGATTTTTTTAATAAATATGGTATTGATTTTTGTACTTCGTATTTTTACGTCGCGTACGAGTTTGCGTTTCGTAAATTTCTCGTCAAGTACGAATAAGTGCGAAGTACATATTTTTATAAAAGTTTTTAATTATATAGATGTAGAAAATATTTTAAAATAATAGACGATAAATATTTTATATTGCTTGAAGTTGTAAATGCGTCACGCCAAGGATTGCCAAACTTTATTTTTATTTAAAAAATACCATTTTATTTTATGGTACATGTATAACTAGTAATTTAGAAAAACTATGTTTTATGTAAGAATTATTTTTGCACGCGAGTGTATATATATTTGTATTTTCAAAATTAATTATTATCACTAATATATTATTTCGAAAAAAGTATATTAAATATGGGTTGATTTAATATGTAATTAATTATGGTGATTTAAGTTAGAAAAAAGTAGATTAAGTTATTTAAATACAGTTTAAATTAGAGGTAGAATCTATCTACATTGGATTATATTTGATTGAGTTACTTTTAAATCAATTTGAATTAAATAGTGGAAAATCCAAGGGGAATTAAAACTCTTCTTAGTCCTTATCTAGATAAGACTTTTGTAAACCCCAGATTTTTCAAAATAAATATTTGTAGAATTTTTGAATTTTTAAATAACTATTTATTGACTTATTACATAATTTGTATTATTTTACATATATTTAGTATAGTGCTCATTAGTAAATTTAGTATAAAAATATATAAAGCTATTTTTCTAGTACATTAAGGATCTAAACTATATTATACAATTTTTCTCAAGATTTTAGGATTTATTTCATAAATTTTATTACTTTTTACATGTTACTTATATTGTACACTATTTACATAATACAGAATAAATGTCAAATTAGTATTAAATATTTCAGCTTTTATAAATAAGATTAGATGAAGGTTGTTTAAATAAATATTAACACTATTTATTATCTATAGTAATTTTAAATAATGTTATAGATAATTTTGATAAATATAAACAATATTTTAAATAAATACTAATCCTACTTCTACTAGGAAAACATCTCTATCTATATCCTATCCTAATAAAGCAAACTCCAATTTATTTAAATTAAATCCTATCTAATTTTGGAGATAAATCTAAAATAAATACCTATATAAACCCAATACATCTCCCTTCTATCAGCCATAATTCGAAATTATTTTTAGTCCAATAGAAACTCTAAAATTCGTCATTAGAATTCAGCCCCGCTTTTTAGCAGCAAGAGCAACTTGGAACGACGATATCTCCTAGCTCCGAATTCTGTTTCACCTCCAGTTTTTTTTAAAAGAAGCGTATCGAGGTAAGGTTTCCAAAAACATATTTTAATAGACAAAATTCTTTCTATAGATTTCCATAAAACTATTTGAGTATTAGAGGTTCGAAAAACAAACGTATTTCAATATTTTGGTGATTTCGGGAGATTTCGGGCACGAAAATGCGATCCGTTTAGTTTTTCGAAAAGCTGATACAAAAATCTATACCATATCCTAATTTCAAAATTTATTAAATAAATTTAGTAGGTATAGTATTAATTATAATTAGATAATAGACTATTTTCAGCATCCGGAGATGTTTGTTTGGACCTCAGTTCCTCGGCAGCCGTTGTTCCACATACTTTCCTGTCTGATCTTCGCCACCATAGTGCTCAGGACTTAGGCACGTATACCTTGCTAATTAACTATCATATTATTTATTTTTGGTATTATTTATTTTGTTTCATATTTGTTATTTTTAATTGTTATAAACTGCGTCTTCAAGCCACACTTGGGTGCAAGCGACTCTATTAGTCGTTTTACTTTACTATATGCATGTTAACTTAGTTTTAGCAGACTACCTTCTTATTGGAGGATATCCTTATGTCTCCTTGGGCCATGACACTCACACTACATGGTTTGAGACATTTTTCTAGGGGCACGACTTATGGATTGGCCATCTCTAAAGTCGTGTAACGGTAGTTGTTCGTAACTGCTATGACTAGGGTATAGATACTCAAGTAGTTACAAAACTGGACAGGTTATGGACATGACTTGAACAGTATGAGAAATACTGGGAGAGGACAGTCACTAGTGCGTATGAGAATCCAAACAGGTAAACCACAGTCTCCGGATGGAACTGTGGCAATTTATATTTGCAGATGCCCTCTGACGTTCTGGACGTTATGAACGGATACGGATGACTGGATGCCAGTTACGTACATGTAGCCTAAATCCTACCAATGCGCATTAAAGTTGTCCTCTAAATTGCACAATAGATGGTTAGCCTTCCCTTTTGCATATTGGTGTCTAAGAGAGTCTTGCATATTATTATTATTTTAACAGTTCATATTAATTAGCTTGTTCTTCCTGTATCTTGTTACGTCCCTCTGAGGATCTGGTTATTCTCCAGGTGTGTGTTCATGTCTTCCGCAGGTATCCTAGCCGGGATCGTGGTCTTCTCCATTTATTCGAAGATGATGTGACGTGGTTCTTCCTTGCTACTTCCACTTAGCCTTTTATATATCATGTACTTCTTCTTTTTTATTTTGGTTGGTAGTGGATGTGTCTCCGCCCAACATATTGTATCAGAATAATTCATTATATGATATCTTTTATTCCCTCATTTTGTGGATGAGATTAGTTAGTTGTGGTTTATTGCATTTTACAGCTTATGTATACATACAAGGCCCCTGTACTTCGTATATATACAGCTGGCATGTCTACGTACTTAGTCCTACGTATTTTAGGACTGGGATATTACAGGACAACTTTTGTACAATGCATAGTCCCTCGATCGGTTCCTTAGGCGCTTGGAATCGATCATTCATGGAGGGATGGGCACCCCGAGGTAAAAGAAATCTTACGATTAGGGGGTATTATGTCTATTAGTGAGATAGTTCAGAGTGTCCCAACTGCTAATCACGGGGAATGACCATAGACCGTCATATATATAGGTATCGATTAGTGAAGAGCTGAACCTTGAGCCGCAGCTGCTTACATATGTGTTATCAGTGCAAGGCTGAACCTTGGATCACAATTGCTGGTCTACGCATATGTTAGTATAGAGCTGAACCTTGAGTTACAAATGCTAATCAATGAATATGCATCAATAACGATTGTTTTCAGCCAAATCAATACAGAGACCATCATGAAGAGTGCTGGTTATATTATGTTTATGCTAATCCTTGTCTTGTGTAGGGATGGACCATCAGCTGTGGTAAGAATCACTGAAAAGTGATACATTTGTTGCTAAATTTCCTAACTACAAGTTGCTTAAAGAGTAATCTATTACAAAAAATTATTATGTCCCTTTCAAAGAAAACATCTGATATCATGCTTCTAATCTGACCCTAAGAGTTACTTGAATAAGAGAAATAATTATGGTTCATGAAACACGTTGTGTACTTCACAAGAATGAAATGTCCCTTGTATACTTGAGAATGAATAAAATAAACTGTAGCTTTTCAAAGATGTTTTCCAAAGATGTAAACTGACTCTGTACTGCATGAAATGAAAATAGGTAAAAGTAGCAAGATCACATCGCAAGAAATATTTTTTTACTAAATGAATTAGTGATTGTTTCAGACAAATGTAGCCTTTGTTCACAATCACCAATATGTTGATATACGGACCCGTCATCAGTCTGCATGCAGGTGCAAGACACATCGAGAAGGATAATCCGAAGCGATAGCCCGAGCCTCATCCTCAGGAGCCTGAAATCAGAAAAGATTCCAAGAGATGGTCATTTGTTATAAAAGTTAGTTTTGTATATAAAGGGATGTAATATATGGAACATCATTGTAATCTGTAATATTTCTGAGAGAATGTAAGCATTGTATCAGAGAGAATTGAGAGCTTGTAATTTGTGCAAATAAAATCAATAAAGAGATTTGTTTCTGCTACCATGTGTTCAATCTGTAGTATGTCCGCTGCTACTTCAAATATATGCATTATATTCTACTGCATTATTATCTATCTTGTCTATTTTGGCATTGTACAGGTCTTGATCTTGTGCAAGCGCAACTTAGGCTTACACGACATCATGCCCAAGCGAGGATGAACGGTCTCACATAGTCCGAAGGGAGGACGAAAGGACTCTGCGGGATCGGGACGTGACAAGTTTTGACATGAGTGTTACGGAGATGATAGTAGAAAGCATGATGTAAAGTATTTTTCTTTACAAAGGGTCATTTTCATGTATGCATTTGGTTAGGATAGGACCTTTGTGTTATGTTCTTGTGAGTGTGAAACTTGTGACTACTGTTGTGATGTGTGTTGGTATGCCTTTGTGCATTTGTGTGAACCATGTTCCTATCAACTTTTTTCTTGCCATTTGCAAGAAGGTCATTGTACTTGATAGAGGTTGCATATTCCCTTTGATTTACAGCAAGTGTCTTGTACATAGAAAATTTGTATCCTTCTTTGAGGGATTGAATTTCGACGTCCTTTTTTGATGACATCTTGTGATTCTTGGAGCTTTAGTCGTAGAGACTCTATCTCATTTGTGTCAGAAGCGGGATATTTTTCTTTTATACCAAGAATGATGTTGGAAGGTCTTTCTATTTTTTGTTTGTGAGCATTAATCTCTTTGAGAGATTTCTTATACTTATTTCTTATGACCTTGTGTTCATTGTATAATTCAAGAATGACACTCTCTAATTTATTGTAAGAAAGAGCATTCATAGAGAAGTTATCGAGTACCTCAGTTGCCATGAGACAAACATTTGTATTATGCTTGCATTCTTTGTCGTTGTCTGAGTTGCTAGCATCACTTTCACACTAGATGCTAATGTTGGCGTATTTCCTGGAAGATGAACTTCCTTTGTTGGACTTCTCGTATCTGCTTGATTCTTTTCTTCATATGGGACAGTCTCTTTTGATGTGTCTGATTCTCCTGAAGTTGTAGCTAGCTGGTTCTTTATCATTGTCCCATCTTGTATGGTTTGCTTTATTGAACTTTAGGAACTTTCGGAAGTGCTTGGCGGTGAGAGCAATTCCTTCGTCATCTGATTCATCATCGACGGAACAATCTCTTATGGTGGACTTGGTAACTTTGAGAGCAAGAGATTTTATCTTTTCCCTCGTCTTCTCCTTCTCTTTGTCTTGTATAGAGGATTTCTCTTGATCCTTCATGTCTAGATCGTGTGTCATAAGATTTCCCATGAGGGTCTCAAGGTTCATGGTTGTTAGATCATTCCCTTCAATAATTGCGGTAGCTTTAGGATTCCATACTTTAGTTAATCCCCTGAGAATGTTTATAAATTCCTTGCCAAGAGAAGAAATAGGGTTAATGATATAAAAAAACGAGTAAACATAAAAGTAATAGACTCATCTCGTTTCATTTTAAAAGTTCATATTCTTGTGTGAGTCTACTAATCTTTGATTCCTTCACTTGAGAAGTTCCTTCGTGGGTGACTTCCAAAAGTTTTCAAATTTTATTGAAAATTTTATAAGTAGAGATCATATTGAATTCAATGCTATCGATAGCGCAATAGAGAGCATTCATAGCTTTTGCGTCTTGGCTAGCAATCTTCTTATCGTTCTTGGTAAGTTTGTCTCTAAGGTTCTCTGAAACAACTTTCGCAACAGCTATGTAAGACTTAGGAATGCCATTTACTACACAATCCCATAGGTCGAAGTCTAGAGATTTTAAGTAAATGCCCATCATAATCTTCCAATAGTTATAGTTGGTTCCATCAAACAGAGGAGGTCTATTTGTGGACTGTCCCTCATTGTGGAATATGTTGGTACTACGGTTAGTGGCCGTGAATCACTCTAAGGATGTAAATCCAAATCAAGAGACAAGGCTCTGATACCAATTGTAGAACCCTAGAGCGGGGGTGAATAGGGTAATAAAATAATTACCAACAATTAAAAGCAATTTAAAGGATAATAAATGAGAGATAGAGATTCAAACACTTGATGTATCCTGGTATGTTCCCAAGGGGCACTCCAGTCCCGGAACTCTCTCCGACTTTAATCTACTATTTGAGTAAATAGTTACACACGAGTTTGGATCTGAAGAACTTGTCAACTTCAACACAAGTTTGGATCCCAAGAGCTCGTCAACTTTTTACACACGAGTTTTCCTCCAAAGACTCGTCAACTTCTTATACAAGAGTTTTCTTCCGAAGGCTCGTCAAGTTCCACTCGGAAGAAAAAAAGCTTTTGATCTTCTAAAACACTTTGAAGATCGAATGTTTATAGCTCTTGAATACTCTAGCACTTTTGGTTGGATGACAAATAAAAGCTTTTGGTAGAGTAGTAATGGTGAAGCTCTTGGTAGTTGAGAAAATTTAAAGCTCAAGTGGATGCCTTCAAAGAGATGGCTCAACCACTTTAAATAGAACACCAAAAGAGCTAGTCATTTAGTGCTCCAAACGTACAGCGAACTAAATTCCATCGGTACGGAATTGGTACAGACCAGAATTTCGTCGGTGTACTGTTCTAAATAGTAACGGTAATAAATCTAGCCGTTGGAGCATTTAATGCTAAGGATTTGTCCATTCAAAAATCAAAAGTTTGCAAATCGAAATACCGTCGGTACGAATTGGTATACCATCGGTATACCAATTATATTTATAGAACTTTTTATGTGCTTCAATATCGGTGTACCGTAGGTACGTATCGGTGTGCTGTCGGTATTCCGATTAACTTCACTGAAACTTTTATGTACATCAATTTTGGCGTACCGTCAGTATAAACCGGTATATCGTCAGTATTCTGATTTTCTTGACAGAACTTTTTCTATGCATAACATCGATATACCATCGGTACCTATCGGTATACCGTCGGTATTCTGTTGATGTAAGAAAAGTAATTTTCGAAAAACATTTTCTAAGGGCTTTTGGTTTGTCATCCACCTTAAGTATTTCATAGTTTGTTCTAGACCTTATACAGACTCTAGAAGCTTGAATCTTTGATTGTGGGCTTTGAGTATGCTGATAGCTTCTATTCAGTCTTTCTTTAAGTCAGTCCATAAGTCTTCCGTGTTGCTTATTGAATGGCTTCGATTTCATCGATCTTTTGTAGTAGCCTTTGGGAGACATAGCGGTGTATCTGTTTTCTGAAAAGGATAGAGAAACTAAAACACGAAGATGCAGTTAATGTTATCAAAATCAATGTGCTAATAAAACCTTCCTTAGGATTTTTTCCAAGCAACTCCCAAGCCAACCATACACCAATTTTCCAACCATTCACGTCAGCCCCCACTTTCATCTTCTCCTTCTTGCCAACACACCCAGCCTAGTCCCACCCGACTTCGACGATTACCATCGAGATCACAACATCACATCCATCACCAAATTCGTGTCCCTGTGTTCGTGTTTGTCATAAATTTTTTTAGTATTAATCATGTCTGGACTCGTGTTGTCCGTGTCTACATCCATTTTATTTCTATCATGTGTCCATACAAACTGCATCAGTACATCCTTCGTGTCCGACACACCGATACGATTTCAAATTCTACAGAAACTGACAACCCTTCTTTATGTCCGATCAATCTGGATAAATCAACAAAGAAAATAAAGCAAAAACCCTAACACTAACCTCCTTACGATCGAAAGTAGCATCCTCCTTCCCTGCTCTACATCCAGTGAGCCGCATGCCAGCGGCTGTCGTTCCGTCCATCGCCGCCGCCACAACTTCCCTATCGGTTCCCTGAGACCCTTCGAGTCCCTCCAACCCGAGCGGAACCGGCCACCGGCTCCTTCTCCATGGCCGTGCCCAGCGTGATCACGTCATCCCCTACAGTGACGACACGTCGCCACTCTTGTCGTATCGTACAGCGCCAAACGCCGCTTCTTTCGGGCCGCCATCTCCAGTGCCTGCCGCTCGTCTGCCGACGGAGCTCTGTCGCCCCTCTTCCTGTACTGAACAGCATCGCCGCTCGCGTCTACTTCAGCATCGACCGAACCACCACATACGGCGTCACTAGCGCCGGTGAGACACCTCTCCCTATTCTGCTCGATCTCTCTCGAACACCCCAACCAGGGATTTCTTTCTTTCTTCTATTCTCTAACATTCTCTCTCCTCTGTGACCAGAGAAGACTTTTAATTTGTCATAAATAATTTGTTTTGATTAATAAATTAGTGTAACAAATTATTTTAGGCTTTTAAGTTAGATCTTCTGTGGGACTTCAGTATAAATTGTTTGGGTATTATAAATCATTGGTTATATATATTTTCTAAGGACATAATCATCATTGGGCCAATATTAAACTTGATTTGGTTAGTAGACTCTTAAAGACTTTAATAAAATAATTTTGGGCCTAAGCCTAATATAGTAATATTTAGCAGTATTAATAAGTTGCTTTTTGGCTTAATATACTTCAAAACTATTTTGGGTTTATTATGTTGGGATTTGTTAAATGTGTGATTTTGGATAAATATATTTTGGCCTTATAATAATACATTTGGGCTTTTTATATTTGGTAGTAATTCTAAATATTTGGGTTCTTGAATTAGTAATATAAAGAGTTTTCTTAATATGGTTTTGGGCTATACTAGTAGATAGTTATTAGAATTTTTGGCTTAATAAATCTTTTGGGACAAATATAGGATGTACTATTAGATTTTAATCGTTTGAACCTTTAAAACTTATCTATTCTACTATATAATAGGAAAACATGATGGTGAAACTTTTGAATTCCGAAAATACCCTTAGATGTCTATACTAATTAAAAATGGTTCATTAATTTAAATAAGAAAAATGTAGTAATTACGTAGACTACCCTTTGGTCTTCCCAAAGAGTCTTCCTAAGTTAATTAAAAGAATGTTAAAATACATGCAAGACACGTGCACATATGCTAGTATTATTTAAATTAGAAATTATTTTGTACAAATATATTTTTTAGAGTTTAATAAGTGCTTTAAAATAAATTATAAAGTTTATCTAGAAGGGCTTTCTGAAATGTATACTCGTAGTATAGGAGCTTTGAAATCAAACCAACCCTTATTCTTATCTAAACTTGCCCATTTTAAGCATAAACTAATTTGTTTATCTCTTGTCACTTTGCGGGTTATTGCTGACCGACATCTTCATCTTGAATATCGATCTCCAGCATCTGAACCTATTTTGTATCGACACGTTCGTGCCGTGCATGTCGACTTCAACCTAATTGAGGCAAGTACATTACGACTATGAATTTACCTTTACATTATAAATTCTATTGTGTATGAATGTTTTGTTGGCCCATTCCATGGTCACACCTGATTTTAATAATCGACATAAACTTAAGTCAATACACAAAATATACGAACTGCTGCTAATCATTTCAGGTCTTGTGAAATCAATATCAACTAGCGTACTACTACATCAGCAAAGCACGTAAATCATTAGTCTGAAGCTTACTTTCATTGGAATCTAGTCCGATTCATTTTATAATTTATTATGTATTTTATCTTTATTGAGTCTAGGATATAAATTGTAAGATCAACTAGGTAATAATGGCTTAGGTTAATCATAAGTCCACGTTCCCATACAGCCTACCTATCCATATTCTACCTACCAAAAAGTTCAATTCCATTCTGCAACAATATTTTACAAATGTTTAACATTTTTACCTAGACAGAACTCAAACCGAGTTCGGCCCGAGTTCGGTCTGAACTCTACCCGAGTTCGGTCTGAACTCTACCCGAGTTCGGTCTGAACTCTACCCGAGTTCGGTCAGTTTAAATTTAAATATTTGTTGACTCCAAAAATGCATGTAACGTTCAATTGCAAAATCTTTGCATCAGAACTCTGCCCGAGTTCGATCCTTGAAAATACCTATAAATAGAAGAGAATTTTTCATTCTAAATCACTCATTCAATTCATCTTCTCTTCTCTCTTCAACAAGTGTTTTCATCCGATCAAAATCTTTCATATCACACCTACACTTCTCTTAGCCAAAAGCCAGTAATATCTATTTCGATCTAGAGTCATTTGGTTCTCAAGAGTTGTAAAAGAGGTTGTTCAATGTACAGAAACTATATCTGTTGTAGAGTCGATCGTACGCTCGTCACCAAGTACGGTGTTGTGAAGTTGGTCGTGCACTTGCCACCAAGCACGGTGTTGTAAGAGACTGCAAGCTGTCAATTAGCTTATACCTTAGTGGATTAACATCGAGCAAGAGTACTCGATACTGGATTAGTCCTCTCATAGGGATACCAGTATACATCGTTGTGTTACAGAGTTTGATCTCTCTATCTCTTGCTATATTTATTTACTGTCTCTTATTCATTGCCATATTTATCTGTTTATAATTTTTTAAATTGGTAATTATTTTCCGCTGCACTCGCACTCACTCTATTCATCCTCCCTCTAGAGGTGCTCAACGGTCCTATAATTGGTATCAGAGCGGATTATATTCTAATATAACAAAACTCAAAGACTATATATATGGCAGCCGTGAAATCATTATTCAATGGTGAAGGGCAATCCACAAATAGACCTCCACTATTTGATGGTACAAACTATACCTACTGGAAAACACGGATGACTTTCTTTTTAAAGTCTCTTGACTTTGATCTTTGGTCTATAGTTGTTGACGGTTATAAGAAACCGGCACCTATAGTAGTTGATGGCCTGCTTGTAGACAAGCCTCATGACAAATATACAGAGGCTGAAAAAGCAAAGGCTAGTCTAGATTCTCGTGCCATCAACGCACTATTCTGTGCAATTAACAAAATGGAATTCAATAGAGTTTCAACCTGTAAGATGTCCCATGAGATTTGGAATCTTCTTGAGGTACTTATGAAAGTACTTCCCAAGTAAAAGAATCCAAAATTAGTAGACTAACACAGGAGTATGAATCTTTTAAAATGAAATCTGGTGAGTCAATTACACAGATGTTCACACGTTTCCTTGATATTACTAATCCTTTGCAATCTCTTGGTAAGGATTACAGTAATCATGAGAAGATCAGAAAAGTGCTACGGGCTCTTACCAAGAACTGGAACCCAAAGGCAACAGCAATCATTGAAAAAAATGATCTCACCACCATGTCTCTGGAAACACTGATGGGAAAGCTCTTTACCCATGAGCTTGATCTGCAAGAGTTTGAAGAAGCGACCCCAAAAGAAAAATCTATCGCCTTTAAAGCTCAAGCCAGAAAATCTACATGCAATAATTCTGAGGAAGAATCATCAAGTGGTGATGAACAAGCCCTACTGGTGAAGAACTACAAAAAATTCCTACAGTTTGAAAAAGCAAATAGAAGGAAAAGAGATATCCAAGAAAGCAATGAAGATGAAACAATATGCTTTGGATGCAAGAAATCAGGGCACATAAAGAAGGACTGTCCAACTTCGAAGAAAAGCAGTCCATACGATAGATCAAGATCAAGCAGAAAGCAACAACCAGTCGAAAGTATGTAAACACAAGTATCTGGCATAAAAGCGATGCCAGTGATACAGAGGAAGATGGTAGACCCTGCGGAAATGCCAATGTCTGTCTTATGGCTTTTGATAAGGTATCCTCAAACCCTTTGTATGACGATTTTACTTTTGATGAATTAGAAAATGCCTTTAGCGAACTACTTGAAGAACACAGAAATGTGCTTGACAAGTATAAGCAATCTCGAAAAGAAATTAAGACATACACAACCGAGATAGCTAGACTGTCTAGTCTTATTGAAGATATTAAAGAGACGTCTACTATCGGTAACATGGAAGAGATAGCCAAGCTTAAAGTAGACTATCATGAGGCTATCCTCAAAGTTGATAAGAAAGAAAAAGACTATGTCAAAATACAAGAGTTATATGACATAGAGAAGAAGAAGCACTTAGTCACAGAATAAAGACTCTTAGACATGACTGCTAAATATGAATGAGTCTTTTGTAGTTTCTAAAAAGTTAGAAATCAAGTTAAGCAAAAAGGCAATACCTGTTACATAGCCTAAGTTTAGTCCTAATATGAAGCATACACCAAAGAGGACTAAAACTCAGAAAGCACGAAAGAAATACGATTATCACCATGCTTTCACTTATAGGTTTTCAAAGAAACCAAATAGACATGTCAACACTGTTTCCACTACCACTGTTTCAAAACTTACTTGCACATATTGTGGTACTCATGGACACATATCACAGTATTGTTTAGTAAGAAAACTTGTTGACAATCGCACATTATTTTGGAGACCTATGACTAATCAATATAGACCCTTCAGTAAATGGGTACCAAAGGATTCATCTACTTGTTTTGTAGGTGGACCCTCAACCCTCTCATGCTAAAAGCAAGTGGATCCTCGATAGCAGATGTTCGCGATACATGACTGGTTATGTATCTTTCTTAGCCACGCTATCGATGAAGCAAGAAGGATACGTCTCCTTCGAAAATAATCTGAGAGGTGATATCATTGGAAATGGCACTGTTGGTATATCTTCTTATCCTGTAATAAAAGACGTTTGTCTAGTTACAGAATTGAAACATAACCTATTAAGCATAAGTCATTTGGCTGATAATAGTTATGGTATCAACTTTGTAAAAGAAAAATATACTATATATGATATGTCATCTGGAAATCCCGTATATGAAGGAATTAGAGAAGACAATATTTATATTTTCTTTCTGGAGAGTACTAATAATGCAGGAAGATGCCTAGTAGCTAATGTAGATGAAAGCTGGCTGTGGCATATGAGACTAGGACATGTTAATATGGACACTATCTCAGGACTGAGCACTAAGAAGCTGGTAAAAGGACTCCCTGAAATTCTATTCAAGAGAGAGATGGTATGTGCTGACTGTAAAAAGAACAAAGCACATAGGTCTACATTTAAATCCATCAACGCTGTAAGTACATCTAGACATTTGCAGTTATTACATATGGATTTATTTGGTCCTAGTAGACTTGCTAGTCTTGGCGGTAAGCTCTATGCTTTTGTTATTGTTGATGATTTCTCTCGTTTTACTTGGGTTTACTTTTTATCAAACAAAATGATGCTATTTTTGAATTTCAGTTATTTTGTAAAAAGGTACAAAGCGAAAAAGGCTTCATGATTACTCGTATCTGAAGTGATCATGGTGACGAATTCGTAAATACTAATTTCAAAAAGTTTTGTGTTGATAGTGGATACTACCACAAATTTTCTTGTCCTAGAACTCCTCGACAGAATGGTGTTGTGGAGCGAAGAACCGTACTCTAAGCGAGATGGCTAGAGTCATGCTGAATCAGCATAATCTTCCTAAATATTTTTGGGAAGAACCTGTTAGCATAGCCTGTCATATTTTAAATAGGGTATTAATTCGACCTATCTCGATGAAAATACCACATGAACTTTCGTTTGGAAGGATTCTAAACATTTCTTATTTCAAAGTTTTGGATGTCGCTGTTTTATCCTGAACACCAAGGACAACTTGGGTAAGTTCGACTCTAAAGCAGATGAAGGAATATTTCTCAGATATGCTGCAAAAAGCAAAGGATATAGAATTTTTAATAAAAGATCTATGATTGTTGAAGAATCTATTAACGTTACTTTTGATGAACTCAATAGTCACAGATCTAGCGACAGTGATAAAAAATATGTACAAGCAAAAACTGATAAGAGTCTTGTGGAAGATCTGACTCATAATTTGAATCATTGAAGTTCTTACCAGATCATCCAGAGACATCCATTATAGGTGATGTATCAAAAGGTATAAGTACACGCTCCTTTCTTAAAGATTCTGAAATAACAGCAAATGTAGCTTTTATTTCTCAAATAGAACCTAAGAATATAGAAGATGCCTTTAATGATGAGTTTTAGATTAATGCCATGCAAGAGAAACTTAATCAATTTAAGAGAAACCAAGTTTGGGAACTCGTTCCTAAACCTATTGGTCAATCGATAATTGGTACCAATTGGGTGTTCAAAAATAAACTAAGTGAAGATGGACAAGTTCTACACAACAAAGTACGTCTAGTGGCACAAGGTTATAATCAAAAAGAAGGTATTGATTATGATGAGACATATGCTCCTGTTATTAGACTAGAAGCTATTCGCATATTTTGTGCATTTGCATATTTTAATGATTTTAAATTATTTCAAATGGACGTGAAAAGTGTATTTTTGAACGAATTTCTAAAAGAAGAAGTTTTTGTGAAACACCCCCTGGCTTTGAAGATTTTCAAAAACATGATCACGTCTTCAAGCTTAAGAAAATACTCTATGGACTCAAACAGGCACCTCATGCTTGGTATGAACGCCTAAGTGCCTTCTTACTTGATAATGGCTTTTCAAAAGGAAGAGTTGATACAACTTTGTTTATCAAATCTTTAGATGATGACATTCTTCTTGTGTAAATATACGTTGATGACATTATATTTGGTTCTACTAATAAATTTTTTTGTCAAGAGTTTGCTAAGTGTATGCAGAGTGAATTTGATATGAGTATGATGGGAGAGCTCAACTTCTTCCTAGGACTCCAGATCAAACAACACTCAAAGGGAACATTCATCAATCAAGCCAACTATAAGAAGGATATACTGAAAAAGTACGACTTCGATAACGTAAAGCCTATCAGAACTCCAATGGCTACATCTACAAAGCTTGACACTGATGAAAGTGGAAATCCTGTCGACCGGCATAAGTATCGAGGTATGATTAGTAGCTTACTATATTTAACTGCTAGTCGCCCTGATATTATGTTCAGTGGTTGCATTTGTGCATGATACCAGGCAAATCCTTAGGAATCACACCTAATTGCCGTTAAGCGTATCTTCCGATACATTAAAGGAACTTCTACAGTCGGCTTGTGGTATCCTAAAACCAAATCCTTTGACCTGATAGGTTACTCGGATGCGGATTTTGCAGGATGCAAAGTAGACCATAAAAGTACCAGCGTACGTGTCATTTCCTAGGAAAGGCCTTAGTCTCTTGGTTTTGTAAGAAACAAAATTCTGTATTACTACCAACTACTGAGGCTGAGTATATCGTCGTAGGACGTTGCTATGCTCAAATTTTATGGATAAATCAAACCCTAGAAGACTACAATATGCACTTCACTAAGATTCCCATTTACTTTGATAACACTAGCACTATAAACCTGACTAAGAACCCTGTATGTCACTCACACACAAAATACATTGAGATTCGTCATCACTTTTTACGTGATCACCAACAACACAGGGACATCTGCCTAGAGTTTATTGACATATCATCAACTAGCAGACATTTTCACAAAACTATTGGTTGAAGATCGATTTAACATTATGAGGCGAGAGCTCGGCATACTTGAATTTTTAGATTCATAATATAGTATGGTTATTAAATTTATTTTATAACTCAAAAATTTTTAATTTATTTAACGAAAATTACTTTAGGTACAAGCCGAAAGGGTCCTTTTGTCATACAAGTATAAATAGCCTGAAGCAACACGGTGCACTAGTCTTCGGACTACCGCTAGCTGGTATCCGGCCCCTATAGCTGACCCAAAGTAATATAAGTTATTAAATGAAGAAATACAACAATTATAAATTTCAATTTTAATCAAATACTGCATTTATGACATTGGAAATACAAGCAGCCGAACTCGGTCCGAACTCTGACCGAGGACCGAATTCGGACCGAGTTCAGTCGGCGCTATGCGAATTTCCAGAACTGAACAGCCGGCCCTAGCCTATATAATCCTCTCATTCCTTCCACTTTTCTCCATCCTTCCACCGAAAAAAACCCTTCTACACTCCTAAGAACTTCTCCTCCTCCTTCCTTTCAAGCTTTCTCAGGAGTCTAGCGGGTCATCTTCTCCATCTTTTTTTTCTCTTCTTCGAAGGTATTCATTTATCCTTTCCTTCTCATCAATGGCACCTAAGCACCAAAAAAGAAAGGTTGATGCCTCACAAGCAGGATCCTCCTCCTCTAATTATGTTTCCACTAATATTTTTAGTCCAGCTAGACCCACGGGATCCGATGATTATGATTCCGGTCTATTTCCTGAAAGAGAATTTTTCGACCTTTGGTTTGACTCTTTTTCTGGTCATAGAATTTGTGCTGGAGCACGTGTAAATTTTACCATTTTTTCTGAATATGCTCCCACTTTCGACCGTCTCGACTTTTGTGACTTTTTTGAAGTAGCTGAGAACATCTATTATAACGTTGTCCGTATGTTTTACTGCAACCTATAAGTAAAAGATAACGGAAATTTCTATTCTTGTATTGCTGGACAAGAACTAGAAATCTGTACCACCGATATCAGTGAATACTTTCATGTTCCTGATGTAGGTGAAGCTTTAGTGGACATTCATCACATTCAATTTTCTGAAAGTGTCACCTTTGATTCCTTCAAAGAACTTGTGTGCCATCCCAAACCTGTTCCTAGAAGAGTGTACTCCAAGTATCTCAACCAAAACTTCTATGAACTCCATAGGTTTGTTTTCTCCATTCTTCTTCCAAACAAGGGATCCTCTGATAAGATTACCTTTCAGGAGCTGTCAGCCATGT
This sequence comes from Iris pallida, assembly GCA_029216955.1. Taxonomy (NCBI): domain Eukaryota; kingdom Viridiplantae; phylum Streptophyta; class Magnoliopsida; order Asparagales; family Iridaceae; genus Iris; species Iris pallida. The sequence goes on along the minus strand of JANAVB010040216.1, from coordinate 4,310,107 downwards.
ACCACATTCACTTTGGCATTCCATTTTCTGTTTCCAAGACTATGATATTGCTTGGATGCTTAACTACAGAAATGCAGGACGCAACCTCGTCTATCCTATGCATTTGGCTTCTATCTTTAGGAGGTTTCAAATCGATCTTCAAACCTATCCTTACTCCTCTACTGACATTGAGCTTAGTAGGTCTAGGTTATATCCTACTCCTCCTCTGCCTCCTGCTGCTGAGCCTATTCTAGATGCTGACCCCGAGGCTCCTCCTTCTGCTGCTGCTCCAGCCCCTGCTCCGGGTTTTGACCCTGGCTTCTATCAGCGCTTTGATGATTTTGTTGCCCTCTCTGCGCAACGACATCAGGGCTATCTTGACTCAGAGTTCTGCCATATCACCAAGGCTCAGGTGTTGCGAAACAACATTGCTGATCTTCAATGGAGTCTCTCTCATGACCCCTCACATCCAGTTACCATACTTCATCACCCCAGCTTTCCTGGACCTAGGTTCGACGATAAGATGACATTTCCTCACTTCGATCCAACTGCTATATATTTTCCACCGGATGCTCCTAGAGGTGATAACACTCCGATGTGATGAGGACTTGAGCTAGTAGATTTTGGATAAAGTCTGATAGATGATGATCTCTGATGTAGTTTTTTTATATGTCTAATTATAGTTAGACTTTTATTAGCAGATTATGATGGTTGTATCTTTCTTTTATGCATGACATTTTCAGTATTTTACTACTATTTACTTCTTTTGTGCACTTATTATTTGTGGCAATGTTGTTATTTTTTTGTTCTCTCTCTAGTATTACTTTGTCTGTTTGATGAACATTGTTGGCTTCACACATTACGGGAGAGCCAAAACTATTTTTTTATTGACAAAGGGGAAGAAAGAGCGCAATACCAAAATCAACAATCAAAGAAAGCATACCAAACCCTTTTTTCCAGGTAATTTTATTTGTTCTATTTAGATATATTTTGGTATAGACTCAAGTTTGTCAATTATCAAAATGGGGGAGATTGTTGGCCCATTCCATGATCACACCCGATTTTAATAATCGACATAAACTTAAGTCAATACACAAAATATACAAACTGCTGCTAATCATTTCAGGTCTTGTGAAATCAATATCAACAAGCGTACAACTACATCAGCAAAGCACATAAATCATCAGTCTGAAGCTTACTTTCATTGGAATCTAGTTCAAGTCATTTTACAATTTATAATGTATTTTATTTTTATTGAGTTTAGGATACAAATTGTAATATCGACTGGGTAATACTAGCTTAGGTTAATCATAAGTCCACGTTCCCATAAAGCCTACCTATCCATATTCTACCTACCAAAAAGTTCAATTCCATTCTGCAACAATATTTTACAAATGTTTAACATTTTTACCTAGACATAACTCAAACCGAGTTCGGCCTGAGTTCGATCTGAACTCTGCCGAGTTTGGTCAGTTTAAATTTAAATATTTCTTGCCTCCAAATCTGCATGCAACGTTCAATTGCAAAATCTTTGCATCAGAACTCTGCCCGAGTTCGGTCCTAGAAAACACCTATAAATAGAAGAGAATTTTTTATTCCAAATCACTCATTCAATTCATCTTCTCTTCTATCTTCAATAAGTGTTTTTATCCGATCAAAATCTTTCATATCACATCTACATTTTTTTAGCCAAAAGCCAGTAATATCTATTTCGATCTAGAGTCTTTTGGTTCTCAATAGTTGTAAAAGAGGTTGTTCAAAGTACAGAAACTATATTTGTTGTTGAGCCGGTCGTGCGCTTGTCAACAAGCACGGTGTTATGAAGTTGGTCGTGCACTTGTCACCAAGTACGATATTGTAAGAGACTGCAAGCTCTCAATTAGCTTGTGCCTTAGTAGATTAACATCAAGCAAGAGTACTCGAGACTGGAGCAATCCTCTCAGAGGGTTACCAGTATACATCGCTGTGTCACTGAGTTTGATCTCTCTATCTCTTGCTATATCTATTTATTGTCTCTTATTCACTGTCATAGTTATCTGTTTATATTTTTTAAATTGGTGATTATTTTTTGCTGTAGTCGCACTCACTCTATTCACCCTCCCTCTAGAGGTGCTCAACGGTTCTACATATTTTATATCATAGTTGTTAGTTGTTTTGACACTATGATTCGTGCACATGGATGGTTTGTCTCGATTCATAATTAAGTTATATACGTGTCATGACTAGTGATTATCCGGGTTTGATGCGTGAGTCCAAGTTGTAATGCGAGTTATTCGTGTTGTAGCTTCGTGAGCATCTATGTCATGCTTCATGATTATTCGTATTCGTGGCATGTGTCAATCTGAATCACGACTCGTGATGACTTGTTCTATGAGAGCCGTGATTATCTATTTTTTGTGATTCGTGATTACTTATTTTTCGTGCTTGATATGAGAGATAGTTGGGCGGGAGAATACACTAGTAGACATGTGGTCAACCCCATTTCCCTATTTGATTTGACAGATAGCAGTCGTATACCTCAAGTGCGGCGTGCCAGATTAGCCTAGCCCCCATATGTTGAACATTTTATTCTAGGTCACAAGATATTACTGTTCTTGCTAGATCCTGATTTTCTTGATCATTTAGTTTACTTACTTTCATGTTGCTATTGCCATGTCGCTACTTTTATATTTCTAGTTTCTCTTATTATATGTTCTCATTACATGTTGTCATTAACTACTTGTCTACTTTTGCTATTGTACATTCTCGTCGTGATAGATTTATAGATGCATTGTATACTTTTATAGCTATAACAGTACTTGCTCCAATACTGACTGGATACGTTGACAATTTTAGGTATGATGTGACTTGTGACCCACATTTCTGATGAGACAAGAGAAAGGCAATCCCTGGAAGGATTTGTTTAGATTTTCCTTATTATTTCATTTCATATTTTGTAGTTAATTTCCTTAGTTGCTTGATTGGATTTGTCTCCGAAACTTTACTTGATATGTATATCAAGTTTGGATTCGAGACTTGTAAGTTTTGGATGATTTTGGTTATTTTAAGTTAGTCATTCCTATTCATATCTTTTCTTAGCAATTCTGTAATTTGAGTATATATTGCTATTGTTGAACTTATGTCGATTATTGAGGACTAGATAGCAATCTACCGTCGATACCGCAACGTAGGCTGGACGTGGCCACGTACTCGTGCCCAAACATCCGGGTGCGGGTCGTGACAATATAACAACCTAATTAAAATATATTCAAATCATTTTAAATTGTTTTAAAATTATCTAACTAAACATATATTCAAATTCCTAAAAACATATCTAAGCTATATGTAAGCTAGAGTTCTGTCATGTTCAATTTCAAGATAAATAAAAGGATTCCTTAATTGGTGATATAGTTGAATGACATTGGACATAGGAAAGCTTAAGGAGATAGTGAGTGCCAATGATACATAATATAAGATTGTATCTAATATGGTTATGGTTTTAGAATCGATTGTCCAGGCTATAGAATATAGGATTGTATCTTATAAATATGGACTATTTACGTATTTCGAGGAGTAACATATAGTTTTAGAGTATAGTTCTACATGTAATTAATAATAAGATGATTTAGAGGAAGAAATAATATTAGGTACGAAGTTGAGAGACCTTCGATGGAGCTAGACCATAAGCTTGAGGAATATATCCCCAAGTAGTAAAGGAAACAAATATAACAAGGCATATTATTTGAGAGTGAGAATGATTGAATATAAAAATTAGGTTTCGAGGAATTGAGCCTTAATAAAAAGAAATATATATATATATATATATATATATATATATATATATATATATATATATATATATATATATTTATATATATATATATATATATATATATATATATATATATATATATATATTCGGTGATTCACATATATAGGTTTTCTAGGATAGGCCAATAGTGTAATTATGAATGATAGAAGTTTAGAGGATTATATAGCAGTGTATAAAAGATAAGGATAACATTAAGGGATCTTCAGTTACCTTTTGATGAATATAACCATTAGTAACCAAAGCAAACCAAATTTTAATAAAAACACATACAATTGCAACCATAAAGATTTAGTGACATATGAAATGATATAAGTTCTGAGTAATTAACATTTAAGATAAGAACTAGTACATTTAGTAGAAGGATAAGTAAGTTTGAAAAACATAGGCTTAATGGTTAGACATGGGACTAGTTAATAACGATGACTAGATCACATATGTTGGTTATTAAAAGTTGAGAACTTGATGAAAGCACCCTGGGGGGTGAATAGGGTCAAGCTTACTAATCAAGCACTAAATGATTGCAAATAGGAAATTTAAAGATTAAGAGTGCAAGAGAAGAAGCAACAACAATACTGACACCCAATGTATCCTGGTATCCTCCTGAGGGGCACTCCAGTCCCGGAACTCTCTTCGGCTTTAATCCACTATTATCGTAAATAGTACATCATGAGTTTTTATCCGAAGGCTAGCCAACTTCTTACATGAGAGATTTTATTCGAAGGCCTCTCCGACTTTAATACAAGGGCTTTGATCCAAAGTCTCTCCAACTTTACGAGAGCTTTTATCCGAAGACTCTCCAACTTTAACCTTTCACAAGAAGGTTTTGATCTCCATACAACAAGATGAAGATCTCATTCTTACAACTCAAGAACACGCTAACACAATTTGTGGATTGGTTAGTGAAAGCTTTGGTGGAGTGTTTATAGATAAGCTTTGGTATATTAGAAAATTTTAGGCTCAAAGCATCAACCTTGAATGGAGGGGTTCAAGTCCATTTATAACCAAACCAAGAGAAAGAACAATAATGCAACTTTCTGTCAATAGTCGGAAGATCCTTCAATTTTTTGTGGAAGTCCGTCGGATCATACGCCTGCTGTATACAACGGTTATAAATCCATTGGGATCATCGATGGGACAGGAACCGACCGTTAGATTCCAAACGATAAACTTTTGGATCATTTGTCGGATTTCTTCGGACATCCGTCAGATAATCCAAAAGTTCACAGAAGCTTTTTTTGGGTTCATTTAGATCATCCTTTAGATTTCTAGCGGGATCCGTTGGATCATCCGACTGTTTGCCCAAACGTGATCCAGGATTGTTATTTATCCTAGCTTTTGATTTGCCATCCATTTATTGTGTTTACAATTATTCCTAAGGCTCATTACAGACTCCAGATATACTTTAGCAGGTATAGGCTTCTTCAGTTGATAGATAATGGCATTTTTCCTTAACGATAGCTGTCTAAAGATACCCAGATTGTGAAATCTAAATATCTTTCGAGGGAGTCAGTTTACATTAGAGTGGGAGTCAGTTGATAGATAATGGCTTTTTTCCTTAACGATAGCTGTCTTAATGATAGATTCCTAAGGCTCATTACAGACTCCCACTCTAATGTAACATTCGTTTAATCCATATTTTATATATATATATATATATATATATATATATATATATATATATATATAATATATATATATATATATATATATATATATAATATATATATATATATATATATATATATATATATATATATATTAAGATAGTAAAAAAAATTTAAGTTATTTTTAAAAGATTATTTTCTATTTTTAGGATTTTTATTTAATAATTAGAATTTCTTTTTGAATAGTTTAAATAAAAGAAAATAGTTAGAAAAGAAAAAAATAAAGAAAATAATAATAATAGATCTCGCGAGATGATACCATCTCACGAGATTACATCATCTCGTGAGATGGATTTCTTAACAGAACCCGATCAAATAGCTTGCTGGTCGAGTATATATACATACGAGAACATTGAGGCCTCTCGACAAACCCTAAAACACAACCCAAGGCTTCGACTAAGCCCCTGCAGACCTTGCGTGCCTCACAGCCGTTGCTGCTGTGAGCCACGACTGTCGGCCGGCCGGCCAGAGCAACATCAGCGACTACAACAGCCTGTGCAAACCGATCCCCAGGTACCCCCTTTGAGACCAATTTTTGTTGTGTTTACTCCATGGATTTTGATTTCGGGAAGCTTACATAACCCCAGTAGATAGTTACGAGTTTTGTAGAAAAACTGGCCTGTGAAATCGACACAGTCGATAAGATAACTGGCTCATAAAGCAGGGTGCAACTAGTCAACGACTCCCGTTCACAGATCGATTCAGATCCATCCAGGAAATGTTTTTAAAAACTAATTGAATATAGTCATAGATAACCTATAGGGCTTCACAACACTTCTTTTGGAATCGATTTTTTTCGACCGGGCGTCAAGAAATCAGATTTCCAAAACTGAGAAAAACCTATTTTTTTAAAACTAAATTTTGATAGAAACCTCTGATACAACGTACGTACCGCCAAACTGGATGAAGTGGTCGTGAACCGAAGGCATCGAAAGGTGCGTATCGACTTCACGGATGTGTGGGCTTTGACGAAATTCAAATCGGTCGCGTGTACGCGACGTGCGTATCCGTCAAAATTCACCGTATCGATCTTTTTGCAAATTCTCCAATTACTTTATACACGTTCGTCCAATCGAGACAAAACTTGTACCAGCAAGAACGTATCATTTTTTTGGTCCTGTATGCCATGTTTGGTCTGATTCTGAAAAGATCGACTGGAACGCCTACTTTGGCGGGCCTGCGACCCGCTCCAACAGGCAATTTTGTACACGGCCCACCAGAATCCAGCTTTGGACTTACGGTTGGGTTCGTCTCCTCAAATCGGACCTGTAGATATGTAGTTTGACGAATTTAGAGACTATAGATATTGGCACATATTTCGGTGTAAAATGGGTCCAACGACGGACATCATTTTGATCCAAAATTACGATTTTGCCCCTGTTCCAGAATTGAACTTTTAGATAGGCATTTCCTAGACATATCTTTTATTCCAAACATGTTTGTGGTGTTTATTTCAGCATCCGAGGACGTATGCGAGATTTGGCTTACATCGCTTCGTTATTCTGACGATTCGAGCTATTGTATGTCGCCCTTTTGCATACAACCTCAGGCAAGATACCTTGCCATATTTACTGCTTATATGTAGTCTGTATTTTTGTTATTTGCATATCACTATTTATATATTTCCTGTTCTTGTAGCTGTACCATTATTACAGTTCCTGATTTATTACGTGCTCAGTGATATTAGCTTTATTTACTTATTATCCTTTGATTACATATGGACCTAGAGTTAAGGGACTTTCATTTTTAGTATATATTATAAATCTTAACACAGTTATACCACGAGGTATGTGTAAGATGAGTAGCATGTAGAGGTACTTGCGTGATGGCTGATCACCAGTGCGCATGCGTTAGGCCTAACTACTAATAGAGGCATGTTAGGAGACTTGGCAGTTAGTAGAGGAATAGGAGTCATATATGTGACTCTACTAGGCATTGGGTGGGAAGAACAGTTCCTTAACGTGTGGGCCAAGTATGCACTTTTATATTATTGCCAGTTATCTCCGCTGGAGATACGGTCCTGGATCCTGATACCTGATTTCCTACTGGCATCTGACATTCGATGAATGTTATGCTTTGAGGTCCCTGGTATTCTGGTGGGATCATACCTGAGTTTTTTGTACCTATAGCCAGAGTGCCCATGCGTTGAAGGTTTGTTCTTAACTGCATGAACACAGTAGAATGGTTAGGTAACCCTCGTCAATGTCATATCACCCCCATTCCATTAGTAGCTTGGGACAATATTGTATCGCGGTATAGTGTGCTACCCTTTGTCCTTGTTTGTTGGCATAGTGTGCTACCCTTTCCCTATTTGGTGTAGGGGTAGTCCCTGTTTCGATGATGAGATATTCGAACTTGTTACGATTGGGCTATTTTACTTTAATTGTGATTTATGAAATATTATATATATTCAGTTATGTGGCATATTCTTTATGTATCTTGTTACGTCCCTCTGAGGATCTGGTTATCTCTCCAGGTGTGTGCTTTGTGACTTTGTAGGTGTTCTAGTCAAGGCCGTGATCTTCTTGTAACACCAGTTTTCTAAATAAGGATAATTTTGAAATTTTATAGTTTTAATCTTTTATTAATGATATTTAAATCATGATATGAATTTTGGTGATTTTTGATTATTTTAAAAATTATTAAAACCATGACTTGTGATTTACCAAATTAAAGACTAGTGATATGGCATTAGGATAATTATTTACTTTTGAGTATAGGGGTATTTTGGTCATTATGAACTTTAGGAATTATTTGGATTA
>JANAVB010040216.1:4298940-4301878 GCA_029216955.1 Iris pallida | reverse complement strand
CATACAACCCAGGCAAGATACCTTGCCATAATTTACTAGATGTAGTCTGTATTTTGTTATTTGCATATCATATTATATATTTCCTGTTCTTGTAGCTGTACCATTATTACAGTTCCTGATTTATCGTGCTCAGTGATATTAGCTTATTACTTATTATCCTTGATTACATATGGACTAGAGTTAAGGGACTTTCATTTTTAGTATATTATAAATCTTAACACGTTAACACGAGGTATGTGTAGATGAGTAGCATGTAGAGGTACTTGCGTGATGGTGATCACCAGTGGCATGCGTTAGGCCTAACTACTAATAGAGGCATGTTAGGAGACTTGGCAGTTAGTAGAGGAATAGGAGTCATATATGTGACTCTACTAGGCATTGGGTGGGAAGAACAGTTCCTTAACGTGTGGGCCAAGTATGCACTTTTATATTATTGCCAGTTATCTCCGCTGGAGATACGGTCCTGGATCCTGATACCTGATTTCCTACTGGCATCTGACATTCGATGAATGTTATGCTTTGAGGTCCCTGGTATTCTGGTGGATCATACCTGAGTTTTTTGTACCTATAGCCAGAGTGCCCATGCGTTGAAGGTTTGTTCTTAACTGCATGAACACAGTAGAATGGTTAGGTAACCCTCGTCAATGTCATATCACCCCCATTCCATTAGTAGCTTGGGACAATATTGTATCGCGGTATAGTGTGCTACCCTTTGTCCTTGTTTGTTGGCATAGTGTGCTACCCTTTGTCCTTATTTGGTTGTAGGGGTAGTCCACTGTTTCGATGATGAGATATTCGAACTTGTTACGATTGGGACTATTTTACTTTAATTGTGATTTATGAAATATTATATATATTCAGTTATGTGGCATATTCTTTATGTATCTTGTTACGTCCCTCTGAGGATCTGGTTATCTCTCCAGGTGTGTGCTTTGTGACTTTTGTAGGTGTTCTAGTCAAGGCCGTGATCTTCTTGTAACACCCAGTTTTCTAAATAAGGATAATTTTGAAATTTTATAGTTTTAATCTTTTATTAATGATATTTAAATCATGATATGAATTTTTGGTGATTTTTGATTATTTTAAAAATTATTAAAACCATGACTTGTGATTTACCAAATTAAAGACTAGTGATATGGCATTAGGATAATTATTTTTACTTTTGAGTATAGGGGTATTTTGGTCATTATGAACTTTTAGGAATTATTTGGATTTATTATAAATTATTGAGATTTATTTGAATTTATATGATTTTTGGTATATTTTAATTAAGGGTTAATCTAGACTTGACTAGTGTTGACTTTGGAGCCTAACCTAGAAGCTAACCCTAGTTTTAGTGACTTGGGTAGATCATGTGACCCTAGCCTAACTTAATTTAACCCATGTTTGGTCTTTTAGAATTTAAGTTAGAATAGAGAGGCTTTTAGTCATAAGCCATGACTTATGGTTTTGAAACCATTAATTAGCAACTTAAGCCCGTAGAGGCCCAAAGCCCAACCCATTAGCTAACCCTAACCCTAATTCTATGGCTGGCCACACCCACATAGGAATTCCCACCTATTTATACTCCCTTCCATTAGGTTAGCCTCCTTTAGAAAGAGTTGTAAAGTTGGAAAGAAAGGTTAGTTCTAAACTTCCTAAAACCCTAGAAATTCTATTTTAATTCCTTTTCTTCCCAAACCAATTGCATTAGGTTCTAATTAGCTTCCTCTTACTGTTCATGAAGGCCAATCCCAGTTGGAGAGCAATTTGGAGGAGCTAGCTAGCAAGAAGAACACCCCCCATTTGAGACTTTTCTTACAAATTGCACGTATAGGTAAATCCCTATTTCCTCCACCAAATTTTGTTTTCTTTGCATGGATAGGAAGCCTTAGGTGTCCCCTAGCCGTAGGTATTGGTTTTGTGTCGATTCGTGTCCGTTTGGTGTCCGTATCGGACACGTATCATGATATGTGTGCATATGTTTGATAAAATATCTGTGAGGAATTTATTTCTGATTTTTGTGGAACAAATTGCATGGAATGACATATCTATATGTGTATATTATATTTCATGTAGACTGAGCACGTGTCACGTAGTGGGCTGCCACTTGGCATAGAGGAGGGGGCACACACTGACATGCCACCCCTCGAGTTTGACACGGCCTTGTGTCGTGTCGAGTGAGCACGGACACGTGCACTGGATTACACTGCACAGTATCAGCCAAAAAATCGACACTGATACACACTGTTTTCTCTTGACACAACCATCGTGGACACGGTACAGGTACTTGGACACGTTTCCCTACCTTTGGCGAACACTTGGGCACGAGCACGAGTCCTACTTCATGTCGTGTCGTGTGCTGGACACGCGTGAACACGTACACGATGATTGCTGTCCTGTTGCACTGTTTGAGTTTGTTTGGGTTTTGGACACGGTCGTGTCAGGTTTGTTGGACACGATACAACTCATGGGACACTTGCACATATACACAAAGCTATGTCAATGATTAATTTGATGTTAAATCAATTTTATAATTCGAATTTGGGATTCTTACACAACTCTGATACCTGTGTTCAGAAAACTAATTTTCTGAGTTTAAATGATTTTAAATTATTAAATTATGTTTTAAATTGCTAATTTAATATTGTGGACATGTTAATAATCTCTGTTAGTTGATATTTACTTATTAGAATAGGTAGTTTGATTGAGGAATGAAAATTTGGACATAGAAATGGACTATTGGCTGATACGGGCAATCTTAAAAACCTGAGATTTAATTTCTATTTTCATCTATTTTAAATTAATGTTTAAGTATCATGTTTGAGCCTACAGGTTATTTAGCACCTGTTAGTTCGATTTATATTTTGATTAGGCTTTATGTCATAGAATGAGAATAATAGACATTGCATGGGTTTTGATAATGTATTGAACTGTCACAGGAATATGAAAACCTGAG
>JANAVB010040216.1:4253940-4296440 GCA_029216955.1 Iris pallida | reverse complement strand
CATAGATATTTACTTACAGTCTCTCTCTCTTACATTATGCTATTCTTCAGTTTCCTGTATTTTATTCTCTAGCATGATTATATTTCCTTTCCTGCTATGACTTATTGAGATGTATTGTGCTCGCTCCTGTCCTAACTGGACCTGTTGAAAATATTACAGAGGATGAGGATGAGGCCTTCTGTTCAACTTATTACGGTGCTACCATAGATGAGTGCTTGGACCTGGACCAGCAGCAGGTCCCACTAGCAGTGGATGACACTCCTCTAGACTAGGATATTTTCATTTACATTACTCTCTGGATGACTGTATATATATTTGATACTTGGGATATGTACTTATCTTAGACACTTAGACACTTTGTTTGTACTTGTGGATTTTTTTTCTTTTCAGCAGTATCTATCTATCTTTCTATCTTATCCTTCTGTCTTAGTTGTGATTGAGTTTACTTTCTGCTATGTCACCCCCATTCGGGGAGTATAAATTGTTAGCATTATATTGTTAGATGTTGTGACCTATGACAGCGTTTTACCGCCGACACTGCGGCGTAGGCTGGACGTACCCACGTCTCGTGCCCTTACTCTAGGGTGCGGGTCGTGACACGTTTTTAGTGGTGGCCCATGCAGGTCGAGTTTATGTAGTGGTATTCGAACTAGAGTACCACTACAGCCTGCAGTAGGATTATGATATTTTTGAAGGTACTCAATCACATCAGGAAAAACTCTTAATCAGATTCCTTTTATATAAATTGTTGCTTATTGACTTTCCTTGAATATAAACTGTCCTCCTTTGAATTTTCGCTTCATTCTCAGAAATTACTTCTTGTTTTGATCTGTCTTCATGATGGTTATGGAGACACGATCTCATCACTCCGGTTCAGGGAATACTATTGAGAGGCTGGCCACCTCTCGTCCTGTTCATCAGGGCCACGAGACCGCAGCTCCGTTGTGCCGACTCAGGTTGGCATTTTTGCTACATTGGAGATGCACCTCTGTCTGTACAGAGACTTTCTTCCGTCATTTCCGATTTCTCTCAGCAGCAGCGGTTCATGCAGCATCAGCAGCAGACTAGGGGAAACCAGCAGGGGCGAGCTATCGTCAGGACAGTCGATGATGCACAGACCATTGGAGATCTTGTTGCAAGTTCCGTTCTTCTCGATTCCATTCCCGCAATTATCTTTTATAACTACCTTGAAATCCGATTACATCTGTTCCTTGCTGATTGATTAATTTTTGTCATGTTGCTCTTTTGTTATATTTGTTTTTCTTCTAAGAAAATTATATGGGCTAGGTCACCTCAGTTATGGGATCTAGAATCTTCGATAGTCGTGTTAGTTGGCATAGTGAGGACATATAGTCAAATTTTGGATGTATTTCTCGGGTGTGAGAATTTAAGGTTTTCGCCGTCGCATACGACAATGCGGAAATTTTAAACACCATGAACCTAGAGGTATGTACCTTAGTCAAGGACTCTGTGATTATCGTAGCCTTGTTCACTAACATGACGAAGACTCTAAACAACATAATTTTGGACAGACACATATGATTATCGTGCCCTTCTGTTGTTAAAAAAATTGTATTACATCATCAAATAACTTGGGAGTAGGATATTTAGTTTGTAGAGCTTATTCATATGTAGTTCTTCCATAGTGTAATGATATGATGACTTGTAGAGTGTCTGTACCCTAGAGATGATAGTTAGCATTGGTATTAGAATAGTAACCCATTATAGATGGTTTTCCTGTTATTTATAATACCAACCAGTTTACTTATAGGATGTTAGAATTCCTTACAGCTTTGATGATTTATTATTATTTTTCCCTTACCTTTCCAAAGAGGCACCCATGACTAGAGCCTGTCCTAGAGTATAGTTGTAGCTGCACCTAAGACTGAGAAGTCTATAGACATAGATAGATTGCAGGTGATATTGGCATATAGGATGTGGGTCGATTGGTATCTACAGGCCATTGTTGTATAGGGTTTTGACATGTTGTTAACCTATAATTGGTTCAGTTTCCTATTTTAGTTAAGTTTTTCTTGTGTTGAGTTCAGTCGTGTTTATAGGAAGTGTGCAAACCCTTCACTAGAGACCTTGTTCCCTCAGTTCATACTATTTCAAGTTGTTCACTGCACTCAACTTTCATTACCTACCATATTGCATCATAGATTTCACTAGACCATTGTTCAGGCCCCAGTTATTAACTCACCAATATAACCATCAACCACTTGTCATATTCTTCACATTTGGAGTCAGTATCATGCATATTAGAGGTCCGCACTCATCTTTGTCCAGGTAAAGTCTACATCACTTAGGATATCTACTTTAGTTTACTGTTCTGTAAATCTTTTGTATCATACTTGTTTGGGATATCTTGGCTCAGTCAAGAAGACCAAGTTTTAGTTGAGGTACTAACTTTTTAGCTCACTGTATCTCTTTAGTTCACTGTACTATACCTATCTGCCCTGCATTAGGATACATACTTCATGTATCAGAACCTCACATATCTTGCACTCCATTGGTCATGTGCTTCATGGCACACCCTGCACTCTTTATTATACACTGCACATCATCCTTGCATCCTGCATAGTATCCACTGCATAATAGACTGCATCACTCAATTTCAATTTCCTTGAATTTATTGGTCCAGTCCCTATATCATTTTGATGTTCAGTCCATGAATGGGTTTGATATCAGACTTTGAGAAAATTTGATACTTACCACTCTCATGTAGTCTTATTCTTGAACTTATCTGGCCAATCTACCTTAGGTTTCATGTTCCTACATTCCTTTGGTTCAACCCTTCACATAGGAGTAGCATGAGTAATTGGCCCTGCATTTGATCTACTAGCCCTGTTTATTCCTGGTTCAGACCTTGCACATGTGTGATCATGGGTACACTTCTTTGCCCTACCTTCTTGAGTATTCTATCATATTTCTTACCTATAGGTAATCCTATATACACATGTGGGAAATGTGTATATATATGAGTTATGTGTGGTCCATGTTTCCTTGAGCTGCTGCCTTTGTGTCTATTATCCTTGGTATTAGATATATCTTGTGTATATACATATATGTTATATATTTATATAAGTGCATTTATTAGTGATGGATAAGGGTATGTGTCATTATACATGTATATGATAACCTTGGGATGTGCATAAGTGATATTATATATGGGACTAGGTTGGGTTATAGTATGCTCTATATAGATATATATTTATGTGATATATGTATATGGATATATAGTTGAGTAATATATATATATAATGATATGGGTTAATTAATAACTTAGTGTAGGTTGGTTATGACATTGAGTTAGCTTTTAGAGTTTGACCTATATAATTGACCCAATAGTCTAATATTGACCAATGCTGACTTATTGACCTTGTTTGACTAGACAGTTGACCACACCCTAGATTTGACTAAGTTGACTAAGAGGGTTGACCCTTGACTATGTTTTACCTAGAAGGAGTACTACCATCTTAATTTCGAGGATAAAATTTTTCTAAGGTGGGTAGACTTGTACCAGCCAGTTTTCTAAATGAGGGTAATTTTGAAATTTTGTAATTTTAATCTTTTATTAATGATATTTAAATCATGATATGAATTTTTGGTGATTTTTGATTATTTTAAAAATTATTAAAACCATGACTTGTGATTTACCAAATTAAAGACTAGTGATATGGCATTAGGATAATTATTTTTTACTTTTGAGCATGGGGGTATTTAGGTCATTATGAACTTTTGGGAATTATTTGGATTTATTATGAATTATTGAGATTTATTTGAATTTATATGATTTTTGGTATATTTTAATTAAGGGTTAATCTAGACTTGACTAGTGTTAACTTTGGAGCCTAACCTAGAAGCTAACCTTAGTTTTAGTGACTTGGGTAGATCATGTGACCCTAGCCTAACTTAATTTAACCCATGTTTGGTCTTTTAGAATTTAAGGTAGAATAGAGAGGCTTTTAGTCATAAGCCATGACTTATGGTTTTGAAACCATTAATTAGCAACTTAAGCCCGTAGAGGCCCAAAGCCCAACCCATTAGCTAACCCTAACCCTAATTCTATGGCTGGCCACACCCACATAGGAATCCCCACCTATTTATACTCTCTTCCATTAGGTTAGCCTCCTTTTAGAAAGAGTTGCAAAGTCGTAAAGTAAGGTTAGTTCTAAACTTCCTAAAATCCTAGAAATTCTATTTTAATTCCTTTTCTTCCCAAACCAATTGCATTAGGTTCTAATTAGCTTTCTCTTATTGTTCATGGAGGCCAATCCCAGTTGGAGTGCAATTTGGAGGAGCTAGCTAGCAAGGAGAACACCCCCCATTTGAGACTTTTCTTGCAAATTACACATATAGGTAAATCCCTATTCTCTCCACAAATTTTGTTTTTTTTTTGTATGGATAGGAAGCCCTAGGTGTCCCCTAGCCGCAGGTATTGGTTTTGTGTCGATTCGTGTCCGTTTGGTGTCCGTATCGGACACGTATCATGATATGTGTGCATGTGTTTGATGAAATGTCTGTGAGGAATTTATTTCTGATTTTTGTGGAACAAATTACATGGAATGACAGATCTATATGTGTATATTATATTTCATGTAGACTGAGCACAGATTCGAGTCGTGTCTGTGTCCAAATCGGACACGAACTCACTGCACCGCGCACGTACACAGTCCCCTGCTCACGCACCCCTCGAGCTCGCTGCACGCGCCACGTGGTGGGCTGCCACTTGGCATGGAGAAGGGAGCACACACTGACATGCCACCCCTCGAGTTTGACATGGCCTTGTGTCGTGTCGAGGGAGCACGGACACGTGCACTGGATTACACTGCACAGTATCAGCCGAGAAATCGACACTGATACATACTGTTTTCTCTTGACACAACCCTCGTGGACACGGTGCAGGTACTTGGACACGTTCCCCTACCTTTGGCGAACACTTGGGCACGAGCATGAGTCCTACTTCGTGTCGTGTCGTGTGTTGGACACGCGTGAACACGTGCACAATGATTGCTGTCCTGTTGCACTGTTTGAGTTCGTTTGGGTTTTGGACACGATCGTGTCGGGTTTGTTGGACACGATACAACTCGTGGGACACTTGCACATATACACAAAGCTATGTCAATGATTAATTTGATGTTAAATCAATTTTATAATTCGAATTTGGGATTCTTACACAACTCTGATACCTGTGTTCAGAAAACTAATTTTTTGAGTTTAAATGAGTTTAAATTGTTAAATTATGTTTTAAATTGCTAATTTAATATTCTGGACATTTTAATAACCTCTGTTAGTTGATATTTACTTATTATAATAGGCTGTTTGATTGAGGAATGAAATTTTCGACATGGAAATGGACTGTTGGCTGATACGCAGGCCAATCTTAAAAACCTGAGATTTAATTTCTATTTTAATCTGTTTTAAATTAATGTTTAAGTATCATGTTTGAGTCTACAAGTTATTTAGCACCTGTTAGTTCGATTTTACATTTTGATTAGGCTTTTTGTCATAGAATGAGAATATTAGACATTGCATTGGGTTTTGATAATGTATTGAACTGTCACAGGAATATGAAAACCTGAGAATTTCTTGTATTTAAACTATTTTTAATGATAAAATTTCAAGGATCAATTCATCTATGTATGAATGAGTTAATGTACATGATGGGAGTTCATGCTAGTATGGGATTAAAGGTTTTCGAAATTGCTTTGCATTGTTCCTGAGATCTCTATGCACTGTCATTTACTTATTGTCTTGATAATCCCAGGTATCACACAACATATTGATTAACTGCCATTACATAAGCCCATTTCTGAGAATAAAGGGAATGTGAACTGTCACATTGAACTGAACACTCCTCATTTTCTGAGAACTAGACTTACCTGAAATATGAGTTATAAAAACTGAGAATTGATTCATAGGTTGGATATAAACCAAGTCATTGGACTTTCCAGGAATTCTCAATTCTTGAGAATTGTTTTCCTCTCCTTAAACCAAATATTGATTGTTAACTCCTACTCGTTGTATTGGTTTTGTTTTGGTGAACTGAATTGGATTCTTTAGCCATGCTTAACATTAGGCATATATGAATGTATGTGTATATGCATGTAGGCATGAATGCAGATTGTTATGTATATATATATTTTTTGTAATGTATATAAACTTGAATGATAGCTCACCTTCCTTTAAATGGTTTTCATGTTAATGTGAACTCTTATACATGTTAGCTCACTGCTTCCAGATTAATACTCTACACACTTTGCCTAACACTCACTGTTCACACACAAGTTAATACCCTTCACTGTTTTTTCTTATATATATTTTTACTTCACTGATTTCCCAGTTTTTACACCATACCACACTGTTTTGTGTTTTCACACACATTGCCTAACACTACACTGCCATGCCACTGTTTTCTATTGACACATGATACCCTTCACTGTTTTCCTTTTCAGGATAGCAAACACACACTCTATGTGACACTCTAACACACACACACATGCTCACATGTACACACACATGGGTGAGTCCCTGTCACATGTATCCTAGCTACACACTCATACATTTACATGCTCTTCTCTCTCTCTCTCTCTCTCTCTCTCTCTATATATATATATATATATATATATATATATATATATATATATATATATATATATATATATATGTGGCTAAATGTGTTAATGTGATAAATAGAGATTTCTTATAGTTATATACATATATGTGTATATAGATATGTATATATGTAGGTACAAAGATATATAGCCTAGTGTTGAATTCTCTTTTCATGTACACCTCCATGTTCACACACATACATAGCTTACATGCTAGTTCCTTCCTTTATATATATATATATATATATATATATATATATATATATATATAATGTTGAATATGCATGAATATGATGTGCCCTTGATGTGTGCTTGTGATGGCTTGTATAGCCTTGTGATTGGTGTATGATTGCTAGACTAGGCTTGGTTTGGCCTAGTGAGACTTGTTAGACTTGTTTTGGCTAGGACTTGACCTAGTTTGACTAGTATAGTTAACTGGAGTTGACCAAGGGTTGACTTTAGTCTAGTTTGACCTAGACAGCATGCAGATGCATTGTAGATTCAATTATCATCCCCTGTATACATCTTGACTTGTGTTGCTCTAACTAGGAGTCAGGTACCTCATCTCGGATAGTACATTTACTTCAGATATTCAGATACCAGGCGAGTACATTCTCTGATCATTTCATATCTTGCTTAGGATTATATTTCCTGCTTTAGATTATCTTACTTGATGATGACATGTTAGTAACACGGATTGGTACTATATGGATCCCTTCATGAGATGTTATCCCTCTCGGGAGCATCAGATACTCTTGTCTCGTGTGTTTCACTTACATCATGTATCTCTTGCTTCTATTATCATGAATCTTCGGGAATCAGCTAGTGACTCATGTACCCTCACGATCACCGAGCCTTCACGAATCAATTCATGAATTACCCTTTATGGGCAACGTAGTATAATCATGAATCTTAACATAACTTGACTGCATCCTTGGGTATTGATTGGGGATGGGGGAGTATAAATGAACATGTGGATAATTCCAAGTAGTGTAATCATGAATCAATTCCGTAGTGTAATCATGAATCAGTCCCTAGCCATTCACATGTTTATCCTGTACTCTGAATCACTAGCACTGTCTCTCTTTTATATATCATAGATATTTACTTACAGTCTCTCTCTTATATTATGCTATTCTTCAGTTTCATGTATTTTATTCTCTAGCATGATTATATTTCCTTTCCTGCTATGACTTGTTGAGATGTATTGTGCTCGCTCCTGTCCTGACTGGACCTGTTGAAAATATTACAGAGGATGAGGATGAGGCCTTCTGTTCTACTTATTACGGTGCTACCCTAGATGAGTGCTTGGACCTGGACCAGCAGTATGTCCTACTAGCAGTGGACGACACTCCTCTAGACTAGGATGTTTTCATTTACATTACTCTCTGGATGATTGTATATATATTTGATACTTGGGATATGTACTTATCTTAGACACTTAGACTCTATGTTTGTACTTGTGGATTTCCTTTCTTTTCAGCAGTATCTATCTATCTTTCTATCTTATCCTTCTGCCTTAGTTGTGATTGAGTTTACTTTCTGCTATGTCACCCCCATTCGGGGAGTATAAACTGTTTAGCATTATATTGTTAGATGTTGTGACCTAGGACAGCGTTCTACCGCCGACACTGCGGCATAGGCTGGACGTACCCACGTCTCGTGCCCTTACTCTAGGGTGCGGGTCGTGACACTTCTCCATTTCTTCGAGGATGATTGTTCTTGGTTCGTCTTGCCATTTTATCGATCATTTCCTTGTATATTTTCTTTCATTTAAAATGGTTGGTAGTAGATTGTCTCCGCCCAACTACTTGTATAAATGACAAATTCTTGAGTTGATTATAATATTATTTTTATTGTTGTGGATGAGATTTAGTTATCATAGTTTTACTATATTTTACAGCTTATGTATACATATGGGGTTCCATACATTGGAGTATACTTCGTATGTATACAACTGCATGTCTACGTACTTATTCCTAAGTATTTTGGGACTGGGTCGTTACAATAAGGCTCACTACAGACTCTAGATATACTTTAGCAGGTGTAGGCTTCTTCAGTTGATAGATGATATCTTTTTCCTTTGACGACAACTGTCCAAAGATACCAGAATGTGAAATCTGAATACCTTTCGGGGACTTCGCCCTCGAACCCCTACGGTAACCGCTACCCCCTCGACTACCGTCTAGCGGAACCCCCGAGTGCGTGGCTCCATAGATGTCATCGGATGGTTCAGAGAAATCTTGTGGGACGCCATCGTCTTTGTCCATCATGATTTCTTCATTGCATATGTCCATATTG
Organism: Iris pallida; assembly: GCA_029216955.1. Classification (NCBI taxonomy): domain Eukaryota; kingdom Viridiplantae; phylum Streptophyta; class Magnoliopsida; order Asparagales; family Iridaceae; genus Iris; species Iris pallida. Next base: position 4,287,522 of record JANAVB010040216.1, on the reverse strand, counting down.
ATCTTGCTTATTTCTTTTCTGCAAATACATGTTATATGAACAAAGCAATATACAGTGTAGTAAGTATGATATATTAATGCTCATTAGGACTTGCTAAGTTTAAGTATCAATATTATAGTGATAACATAAATATTAGTGATATCATAATGTTAAACTTTTAAGATAAAAGCTCATATCGCTAATATGTAAAACAATAAGCATATATCACCAAAAGATATAATTATATGTAGACATGCTATAGTGATTGTTTGAAAATTAGTGATAATGAAATGCTAAACCTAATCGATTAACAATCTTCAAAAACATAATATAATCATTGGGCCAACACTTGATACCATAAGGAATTATTGTTAGGAGTTTTGATGTTGAGGATTGGAGGATAATAAATTGGCAGTAATAGTTGTAGCTATCCCGCATTACAGTTTGACCCACTTGGATGATTTTAAATTTTGAGAAATTTTTTTTGTAAGATGGGTAGAATGTTAAACCCCAAATTTGTTTTTTGATAAATTAAAACAATTGATAAGATATAGTGGTTAAGAACCTTAAGTGCGTGTGTGTGAATTCATGTGTTATATATATATATATATATATATATATATATATATATATATATATATAGGTGGCAGGTGTCATGTCCCGGTTCCGCAGAATCGATCGCCATCGCTAAGGCGTGATGTTGCGCGAGCCTAAGTTGCACTTGTGCAAGGCGAATACCATAACGGCTAATTTCAGCAGCTTGACGATGGGATTGTCGCACAGAAGTACCGAGCAGAAAAGTTGAATAACACAAGATGTATATAAAACAAGTTATCCTTATTTATATTGAAATCATAAGGTTACAACGACTCGAGGCCAAGATTACAAATCACTCAAGCTCACACTCTCTCTGATTACAATCACACAGCTCTCTCTCATCTCTCAATACAAATGATCACGTCCTTCGGCTTACAACTTGACGAAGATGATGCCCATACATTACGTCCCGTGCAGGTGAAGACTTTCAATGTAGCCGCACGCCTTGAAACGCCAAGGAACTCCATGTCTCAGTGCATCCAAGCGAGCTTCGTCTCATACGACCAAGTACCTATAATCTGCATGCAACTGGTAGGGTGTCGGTACCAACCGTACTTGTGGAAAGCATCTCGCTCGTCCATACAAAACCAATATGTTATTTTAGTGAGTGTAACTTTTTTCTGTGGTCATTCTAATCTTGCCTTATGATCAGTTTCAAGACATAAACTCTTGGTCTACTTACTGACGTAACGACATAGTCGTGCCATAAATCTCATTCGTGTATCAATATCGAGGTCGTGCCTCGTAACATAGTGTACTTTACTCAATGCTTGCCTTATTGCCCTCCCCCGTTTTATTGTGAGAATGACTGAATCGTAGACTTGTGAACTTAGTGTCAACGACTCAAAATGTGATACTATATCTCGTATGGAAGTACGTGTTTCTGCATAGCCAAATCTTAGGTTCCATACTCTTGTTGCATGCCATGTACACATTTTTTGACTTCTTCGTGTCGTGCTTACACTTCTTGACTCATTCGTACTGTGCGTACACTTCTTGACTCAATCTAAGACATGCATGCAGATTATCGCTATCAAGCCGACTCAAACTATATGAAAGTCACTGGCAAGCCATCTTGGACTAATATAAGATGGAAAGGTTTCGTGTAAGAGGCGTAGACGTCTTCGAAGGTTCCGAAATACTCGTATCAGTGGCACGCTCTTTAGTGGTTAGCCACACGATCACTGATGGCCCGTAATACCTGTAATTCCTCCTAGGCCGACACGACCCGGTGCCCCGGAGATCGTTCAAGGAACCAATATCTTGTGCACAAGTTTTTCAATGACCATGCAAGACTCGATTCAACTTATCATTCTTAATACCATTTCTTATCTTTACTTTCATACTTTTGCGCAGATCCTGAACTAGGTACTGCCTCGACGACCTACAGTCCCGAGCACTTTCAATGTTTTCTAACTTCTTTTTTACTCAAACCCAGGAACGGTTATTTGGTAGCCCTCCTGCTTAACTTGACCTAACCGTGTTTCGTGCAATGCCACAAACCAAGTCATACTCTATATGGCAAGCTTTGATACAGTAGGAAACATGGCTATAACAATTCGTGGAACCGCGGGACCGTGCCTGCTATGACATTAAGTCGATAGTCTGTGACATTACTTGTTTCACTCAATACGTGAGGTCGAAAGACCAAGTGTCAACTTTTGGAAACCATCATAGAGAACATCTATACAACATGACACTTTTCCATATTCTACACATGTACTTGCCTCAACGGGATTATTTTTTTAATTATGTGGGTTCATCTCTTTTATTAACAAACATACTCAGTGCATGTGAAAACTCCATATTATTAGTGTGAAGGCCAAGTCGAGGCAAGTTCATGAAACTACCCACCTGAGCGAGGAGTTACCTCGACCGAGCAGGACTTCGAGCAAGTTGCTGCATAGCCAAGTCCGAACGTCATTGCGTTCATTGATCATCCTATTGAACTGAGCGGAATGGGACACTACAGTTGTTCTGCAATATTATGCATTTGCAGAGTTCTACGATTTAGTTCAGTCTCAAAAGTTTCTATTGGTCAGGAGCGATAATATTATGTTGTATTACGCCACTTTGTTCCCATAACGTCTCGCGACAGGTGAAAAAATTAATTACCTGGGAGAAAGGGTGAAGGGGGAACTGAGTGTGAACTGTCAAATAAAGGGCCACAGTGAAATTTCGTCGCCTATGACTTTATGAGCAGAAGTTTGTCTTTCGCTTCTATGTACTTTTGCTGTTGTTGAATTCCAATGCTTAGCCATGTAGCAATCTGTTATAGATGCATATCATTGTGTTCAATACATTGGATGGAGATGCAGAGAGGTAGAAGCTATACCAAAGAAGGAACAGAAGCACGACCATTGGTGACCTGTAGGTCCATTATCAAGACAATTATTTGGTTCCTTCAGTAACATATCACTTCAGACATGTCAATCAATCTGTTCTAATAAAAAAGCAACACTGAAAGTTTTAATGAACAAATTTTTAGACATATTTCGCTTCTGAAAGAGATGGGACGCATATCTAGAGTAGTTTTTGTTTCTTAAAACATCAGAAGAAAAAACATATCCCATTCCTAAAACAAAGAATGGGTTGGTCGCCTACTGGTGAAGAACAATTAACATATCATTCTTTTGAAAGATACACAAAATCCTCTCCACAAGTATAACCCTCTTGTTCAGAAGTAGAACCCTCTTTTGATTTGATGTCACTGATTGTGAGATTAGTCAACTTCTCCTCCACAAGTGTAGTTGTGTTCCCAGAGTCATTCGATCTAAAGCCAGCCAAATTCTCCAGATTCTTCTCTAATTCTGAGATTCTGTCGACTAGTTGTGGAACAATAGCCGTTCCTTCTTCAACCATTGTCATTCGCTCTTCAAATTTTGTCATTCGCTTTTCCATCTTTATCATTCCTTCTTCAAATTTTGTGTTGAATTGCTCCAATATCTGCATCAATCAATCCAAGTTACTTTTCGCATTTCCTTTTACAAATTTACGTACTAATGAGTAATATTGGCATTGAAACAAATAAGGTGCTGTAAGCAAACCACAGGAAGGCAATATGCAAACTATTACCTGAGAAAATCTTTGTTGTTGCGTACCAGGAACCCCACCAAGTTGCCCCTGAGCTTCTGTACTCTGGGTACCGCTAATCCTATTTGTCCGACTACCTGCAGCCACTTCCCCAAGGACCCCAACCTGCAAAATAATAATGCCTATGATATGATGCTACATACAATGTGTAATATGCCCTTAAAACATATCTGGTGCCGTCATGCCCATATCACCTGTGAACACTTCCTGCTGATAACTCTAGGCCTCAGCACTTGATCCGTAGAACCTAGAATTTTTTTAGCTTGAAGTGTAGGTTTCGGAATTTTCGTGTTAAATTTCTCCAATATCTGCATCAATCAATTCAAGTTACTTTTCGTATCTCCTTTTACAAAATTACGTACTAATGAGTTTAAATGACACTTATATAACCATATTAAGTAAAACCACCCTAATAGAATAAAAAACATTCAAAACCACAGGGAGGCAATATGTAATTTAATGAACTTCTTTGATTAGTATTTTACATTTACAAATAATGTGTAATATTGGCCTTGAAACAAATAAGGTGCTGTAAGCAAACCACAGGAAGGCAATATGCAAAGTATTAGTTGTAAAAAATAGCGCCTATGCTTGAACATACACAACTTACCTGAGAAAACCTTTGTCGTTGCACCTGAGCTTCTACACTGTGGGTGTCCCTAATCCTATTTGGAGCTTGAAATGAATGTTTTGGAATTACACGTGGTTGAAGTTGTTGTCGTTTCAGTACTTCTGGTAGATCGTCCTTCTGTCCAGGTTAAGAACAGACAGAATTGCAATGCAAAAGATTACATATAAATATAAGTGCATACAGAAAAAAGAAGATGAAGAAGAAGAAGAAGAAAAAAATTACAAGTTACATATTTCCTCAATACACTTGACAAGAGTATAACAGTTATTATAACCTTAATTCATCATAATGGTCGCCTGTTGTCAGTCTCTACAAAGGTATCTGGTCAGGAAAAAATGGAGAAATTGAAGTTCCAATCTCTATCGCAAAATTTTGGTTAAGCTGTAAAACTGAATATATGGTAATGTCAAGCTGAAGGTACAAGTTTGTTTACCATTAACAAAACAATTTAGAGAAATTGTTTGGATTTTTTTAGGCTTTAGGACTCGAATAAGTTGTGAAATTTGCATTTAGATCTTCATAATCAACCTAATTAGTATTTGGATCTCGAACCAACGGTTGACTCGACTGACTAGGATGTTTTGTTGTAAGAATCCTTGTATCTACCTCATGGTATAAGATGTCCATACCTACTATAATTTCATTTCTCTGTGTACGTACTAGATTGACTCTTTCATCATCTGTGTATATAAATGACGATTCAATCGTTGGTCCAAGATACAAATACTAATTAGACAGATTAAGGAGACCCAAATACAAATTTCAAAACTTTTACGAGACCCGAAGTCTTAAAAAACCCAAATTGTTTGCAAGTAATGTTATATGTACCTCCAAAAACTTCATCCCTCCATGTCCCTCCACCACGTGACACTTCCTTATTGATCCAAGCAAATAGGGGGGTGGTTGTGGGTTGACACGAGCTAACAGAAAAGGACCACGTGACGGAGGGACATGGAGGGATATTTTTTTGGAGGCACATAAAGCATTTTCCATTTTTTCCTAGTCCCTACCAATAGAACTAGATCACCTTATCAAAGTTCTCTTGAGAAGGAGAAAGTTGTTTTGTCCATAACTCTACAGGAAAACTTCAGAAGAAGTAATCTAGTTCTTGTTAGTGACTATAATTAATAGGATCAAGTAAGTCCATGTCACGATTTTTTGTCCTTTGCCGTATCCGTACGTATCCATGCATGCAAGCAAAAATATATAATTATGAGACTGAGTTGTCGCAGATTATGAGAACTTCTCATTAGGCACAGGAAGCAAAGAACCGTAAGAGGTTGGAAAATGGACATTTTAAGTACAGCAAATGCCTAAAAATTCAACAGCGGCAGTACACAGTGTTAGAAAGTGCTAAATTTAGTACATTTTAAGTTCATTTTCCATGTATTGGCATGCGCGTGTGCGCACGCGCGCGCACACACACACATATATAATATACCTCTATGTCAACATTTGTCACTTCGAGGGTGCCATTGCGGACAGCTGCTTTGGGAGGGAGACGATCTGACATGGCGAAGATATGTGGAATTAATCTCTCGCGGTGGAGTAAGATCGGGCAAAGGTGATGGAAAGTTTTATATAGGGCATAGTGATTAATCAGAAAATACAATGCATGCATCATAATTAATTTACGTAGTTCATTCCCTTGACTGTTACATGCATTACGACCACTTGGGAAGTCCAAAAGTTAGTTCTCTTCATTCCCATGGGCCATGGCTCACATAATTAATTAATTAAGTTAGTCCATAATTAAGTTAGTTCATTCCCTTGCAAAAATCCTAGAGTAAACTCATGAGTTACTAATTTTTAGAACTCAGCAATGAAAAAACTGTTAAATTAAATCTGTTGTGTGGACAATTAGCTCAACCTCTCAATGTATATCAATATATCTCAAAATGTGTCTCTACAAGCCATCCCAACCTCTCTTTATATAGGGAGAGAGAGGTTGGGAGTTACAAAGTGAAAAGTCACTTGGAAGTTACAAAGGCGAAGAGTCACTTGGAAACATGAAGGATTACCATGAGTTACAACACTCCCCCTTGGCTCTTCACAAACTCTGTTTGTAAACACCTCTGAGCTTCTTCATCTGTCTGTAGCTTGCTGATTCAAATTTGACCACCTACTTGTGCCTCGTCAAAAACCTTGCCAAAGAAAACCCAGTTGAAAAAACTTTGGTCGAAGGACAAAAGAGTACACACATGTTAGTGATGATGGGGGTAAACTAACCATTGCAAAGGTGCCTCGTCAAAAATCTTGTCAGAGAAAACCCAGTGGAAAAAAACCGCTGATCGAGGACAAAAGAGTACACGATGGATTAGAAGTATACACTGGATACTCCCCCTGATTACAATAGTCCTTAGTGAATAAGAGATTTGAACTGTGTCTCGTTAAAATCTTGCCAAAGAAAATCCAGTGGAAAAAACTTTGGTCGAAGGAAAAAAAGAGTACACAAGCATACATCAGTAGGGATGGCAATATCCCCCCAAACCCGACGGGGACCCGATTTTTTTATCCGATGGGGACGGATTTGGGGATTTAAAAACGGAGATGGGGACGGGGATGGGGATTAAAAAAATCTCCGATCGAATTCGGGGACGGGTATGGGTATAGTACTCCCCGCCCCGATAAATCTCCGATCCCGATTACTTATATCCATATCCATATGTGCAACTCTTTGGAAATGGTATGTTCTCTTGATCTAACTAGTAGTATATATATTTATTTTATGAAAACTATTATTTAGATGCCATGTAGTTTTTTTGAATGAAAATAATTTTTTACTTATATAATGTACATGAAAATTTGTTAATCGAACGAGAGACGGAGATGAGAAAATTCGGTCCCGAAAGTGCTAACGGGACGGAGACGGGGACGGGGACGGGGAATGCATTGTTTAACGGGGATGGGGGTAAAAAATAAAACCCGACGGGGAATGGGGACGGGGATGGGGATTCAAACACTACTCGGGGATGGGGACGGGGGATATGGTCCCCGACCCCTACCCGCCCCATTGCCATCCCTATACATCAGGATGCTTCCCTTTTCACTCGCACTCGACAGGGTGCGGGATATACGCACAATAGGGCGTTTGGAGGCGCTCGTTGGGGCGCTCCCCCTCACATGCACACAACAGGATGCAGGAAACATGTTTCACTTAGGCTAGCTCTGAAAGTTTTCTAAGTCCAATTGCTCTGACATATTTCTGGAACGAGTGTTTCAGCAGTGACTTGGTGAACAAGTCTGCACGGTTATTCTCCGATCCAATGTGTTGCACTTCAATCTTCTGAAGCGCTTGTTGTTCATGTGTAAAGAACAACTTGGGCGATATGTGCTTGGTAGCATACCCTTTGATGTAACCATGTTTTGCTTGATCAATAACAGCGGTATTGTCCTCATAGACAACAACAGGTTCATCTGGATCATATGGAAGATCACATGTACTACGAATATGGTCAATAACAGCTCGAAGCCATACACACTCTCTAGTCGCCTCATAGAGCGCGAGTAGCTTAGAGTGGTTCGTTGAAGTAGCCAGTAAGGTCTGTTTGCGAGACCTCCAAGAAATCGCCGTGTTCCCAATGGTAAAGACGTAACTAGATTAGGAACGCCCTTTGTGCGGATCAGATAAGTATCCTGCATCGGCGTAGCCAACAAGGGTCGCGTTGTTTCGAGTGGCAAGAGCGTTGGACTCACTCAAAATTGTGTAGGGATAGAACAAGCCCAAGTCCGTAGTACCCTTAAGGTAGCGAAAAATGTCTTTTATGTCATTCCAATGGAGGCGTGTTGGCGCGGTGCTGTGTCGAGCTAGACAATTCACAGCAAACGAGATATCCGGTCTAGTACATTGGGCCAAGTACAATAAAGCGCCTATTGTACCCAGACAAGAGCACTCAGGACTCAATATCTCTTCGTCGTCCTCCTTTGGACGGAATGGGTCCTTAGTAATGTCTAGAGAGCGGACGATCATGGGAGTAGCGGACGGCTTAACGTCAAAATGACTAAAGCGTCTCAACACCTTTTGGGTGTAGTTCGCTTGATGGACAAGAATTCCATCTTTACGGTGCTCGATCTGCAGGCCGAGGCAAAATCGTGTTTTCCCAAGATCCTTCATCTCGAATTCTCTCTTCAGGATATCAGCAGTTTCTGACAAGTCTTTTTCGGTTCCTATGAGATTCATGTCATCTACATAGACCGCGATGATTACGTATCTTGAAGTAGATTTATTTATGAACACACATGGACAAAGTTCGTTATTAATGTATCCTAAATCGATCAAGTATTCACTTAGACGGTTATACCACATTCGTCCGGATTGTTTCAATCCATATAGCAAATGCCTCAGTCTAATCAGAACGCGTTCCGTGGTCGGAAACTACTTGATTCAGGCATTTTTAGTCCTTCAGGGACTCTAATGTATATCTCTGTATCCAGATCCCCGTAGAGATAGGCTGTGACCACATCCATGAGCTGCATATTCAGTTTTTCGGAAACTACTAAACTGATTAAGTAGCGGAACGTTATGACGTCCATTACGGGAGAATACGTCTCCTCGTAATCAATTCCAGGGCGTTGTGAGAAGCCTTGCGCCACAAGGCGAGCCTTGTATCGCACAATCTCATTATTCTCATTACGCTTCCTTAGAAAAACCCATTTGTGACCAACTGGTTTAACATTGGGTGGTGTTGGAGCTACAGGTCCAAACACGCTTCTTTTCGCTAAGGAATATAATTCAGTCTGGATTGCTTGTTTCCATTGTGGCCAGTCCGTTCGTCGTTGACACTCGACAACGCTGTGAGGTTCCATGTCATCATTGCTTGTCAGTGGCCACTGAGTATATGAACACATCATCGATGATAGTTTCGTTTCGCTTCAAAATATCGTCTAAGCTAGAGTACTTGACGGATATTTCGAGGTTATCGGCATGATTAGGAATAGGCGTTTCATCTGGAACGCGCTCTTCTAATACATCGCCATGATCCTTAATGATCTCATATGGCAAAACGCTTTTAACAAGATTTCTCCGCTTCTGGGGCAGAACATCTTTGGAACCAACCGGTCTTTTCTTCTTTTTGGGAATAGCGGCGGACTGGACGGCCGATGGCAGTGTCCTTTGCTCGGCGGGTTCGACCGGAGTAACATGTTTCACAGGAACATGGCGTCTCTCAGGGACGTCTATCTTTGCAGACACATTTGTAGCAGGTATAATTGATCTCGTGACTTTTGCTAGGTCGCTAAATGCGTCTGGCATTTGATTTGCAATATCTTGCAGACCTAGAATCCTCTGCACTTCCTTATCACTATGTGCAGAGGGTGGATTATGATGAGCAAAAGCGAGCACATGCCACGCTAATTCACGTCGTTCCTCATCAATGTTAGCATGCATTTCTCCCCTAACGACGGGAAGATTGTCTCATCAAAGTCACAATCCGCGTGTCTCGCGGTAAAGAGATCGCTTGTCAAGGGCTCTAAATAGCGAATGATGGACGGGGCGTTATAATCGACATATATTCCCCGTCGCTTCTGAGGTCCAAATTTTGAACGCCTTATCGGCTCAATTGGAACATTGACTAGGCACCCAAACACACGTAAAAGTGAGATGTCAGGCTCACATCCAGTAACCAGTTGGTACGCGAAAAGTGGTTGGGTGTCCATGGGCCTCAGGCGGACCAAATTCGCAGCGTGCAAAATTGCATAGCCCCATACAGATAGTGGGAGTTTGGTGCGCATAACCAAGGTCCGCGCTATCACTTGCAGTCGCTTTATAAAAGCTTCCGCTAGGCCATTTTGGGTATGAACATACGCAACAGGGTGTTCAAGATTTATTTCCAAAGTCATGCAATGATCATCGAAAGTCTTTGATGTAAACTCCGCGGCATTATCAAGTCTAATAGACTTTATCGGATAATCCGGATGGTGAGCCCTTAACATAATGATATGGGCGGGAAGTTTAGGAAATGCTGTATTTCGGGTGGACAACAACACTACGTGTGATCATCTAGTCGATGCATCAACCAAAACCATGAAGTATTTAAATGGTCCGCATGTTGGTTGGATTGGTCCACAAATATCTCCATGAATTCTTTCAAGGAATTGAGAAACCAATCTCGTAGGTTTCACATGGAGTGGCTTGAGATTCGTCTTCCCAATCGAGCAAGCTTGGCAAAGGCTTTTCAAATTTATAACGAAATTCTTTCCTCCAAGAGGATGCCCATGCGATGCATTCATAGTGCGAAGCATCGTATTTTGACCCGGATGACCCAGCCGGTCATGTCATAGCATAAAAATGCTCTCATCAACTGGCGCTCGACGAATGATGAGATTACTCTCGATGTGGTGTATCGTAGTGAGATACAAACCACTTGAAAGACTTTTCAACTTCTCCATGATACGCTTTTGGCCGTACTGAGTGGAGGTAATGAAAAGATACTCGAAGCCATGTTCTCGAGCAGTTTCAACATGAAATCCGTTTTCTCGAATATCCTTAAAACTCAGTAAGGTACGACTGGACCTTGGAGAATATAAGGCCTCTGATGCTTCAACGGGAGTACCATTGGACAACGAAAAACGGGCTTTGTCAAAACCTTGAACAAGGGTTGAGGGTCCCGAAATGGTTGTCACTGAGGTTACTTTAGGCGTATAGGAGATAAAGTATGATTTATCTCTCAAGATAGTGTCAGTCGTTCCACTATTAACCAGACAATCTACTGACCCGTGGTCTATGCCTATAAGTAAAGAAAATTAAAGTTTGTCACACGTTTGAGGAAAGTGCTCGAAATAGAACTTTAATTTATCGAGAAAAAAGAAAATACAAACCACCAAAAGTTTCATGACTTAAATCAAATATAGAAAGAAAATAGAGATTCATTCTTCCATTTCTGCTATAAAATCGGGGGTCTCAAGATTTAGATTTTCGCACTCGTTGACCAGATTTGCTTCGGCCCGGCGCCCCTTGTGATAGTTATCAACTTCTTGGGGGGTTGCCCTACAAGTCCGTTGCATATGATCATAAGCACCACATTTGTAGCAGAGAGTAGGCACTTGGCCTTCCACTCTCGATTTGGGACGACTGGCCCGTTGGTTCTTACCATGAGGCTGTCTAGGAGTCAAAGGTCCTTGGTTCTTGTTAGAATCTCGCTTTGGGTGACGAGACTTAAACTCGCCTCTGTTCCTTGGCTGGGACGACTGGCCCTTGTCTCGTTTCTATCGTGGATTTGGTCAACGGAGAGCGTTTGCATCAGGCATTAGAAATGCCTTTGTTCCAGCAGGACGAAAATTGTTGTTTCTCATTAAAATGAGACTGTTCTTCTCGTCTAGTAAAAGCTGGGTGCTGAGCTCGGGAAACTTGGTGAACTTAGACTGACGGTATTGCTTCTGGAGCAAGTTGTCAGTGGAAGGGAATGTGGTGTATGTTTTCTCCAATAGATCACTGTCGGTTAATATCTCACCGCAGTATTGGAGAAGTGATCGAATCCTGCAGACTTCATTGTTGTAATCAGTTACACTCTTGAAGTCTTGGAAACGCAGGTTTAACCAGTCATGGCGCGCTTTAGGCAGCCATATGGTCTTCTGGTGGTCGAAGCGCTCTTTCAGAGAGTCCCATAACGTCTTCGGCGAGGAGATTTTAATGAACTCCGCCTTCATGGCGTCAGATAAATGCCTGCGGAATAGAATCATCGCTTTGGCGTTCATTGAGCGAGTGACTTCCACTTCACGCTCTTCCTCGTTATAGATGACGTCCAAGAGGCCCTGCGCATCTAGATGGTTCTGGATGTCTTGCGTCCAGTCCAAGTAGTTCTTGCCAGAGGCTTCAAGGATGGGAAAATCAATCTTGATCGACATTTTTCTACAACAGGAGAAAAAATCTTGATCAGTCAACATATAAAACGACAGGTTTATATGGATTTGGTTTGTATAAGCAACAACAAACAATCGTAAATAAAACCAACGGTTTTGAAAAAACAATTTATGTTTTTTTTAAAAATTTTTTCTTATATCGATCGACGGACCGATATAGAGAGTTCAATTAGTTTCTTGTAAAAATGCATAATTACAAATACAATTTGAGCAAAAAAAATATTCGGTCAACCCCTTTCAGTAGCTCTACGTGAATATGACCAGGCGGAAAAATGAAGGAGGAGGGTCACCGAGGACCTCTTAAAAACCAAGCCCCAAGTTCTTTCTGACATCATACCCAAATAGGTGAGCCTATTCGGAGAGACTTCGTATACTTTTTTTTTTCAAATGTAAGAATAAATAAGATTTTTCAAGAAATTCACACTATTTGCGAACTGTGCAAAATAGGTGACAATTTAGTGCGTGCTCAAAATGAGCGTTGCCTTTGAAAAATTATTAGCAAAAAAAAATTATTTTGGAAGGCCCAAATTTGGCGGTGCCAGAATTTGTTTATGTAGCCAAGACAATTTTTCAAGATTTTTCGTTATTACGTTAAAAAAAACGTACAACATAAACAGGCAATAACACACAAAAGAATTGGTACCTAAGCAAGCGACACAAAAAAAAATGTCAACTATTTTTTCGACGTGTAATGAAGCGACGCCAAAAAAAAATAGCGAGAAAAAAGATACAATTTTACTACCCATCTGTTACAATAATTCACTGAGTAACATAAAGAAAACAAATGCTACTGAGGTGCTCGACAGGGCGCAGATGGCACTGAGGTGCTCGCCGGGGCTCTCCAAATCCATCATTATCAAAAAAATGTTAGCATTTAAATTTTCTTCGTCAACATGAAAAAAAATTTAAAAAAAATTTATTTTTCAGAAAAAAACTAACAAATATTTTGTTGGGATAAGTACTATTTAAACAAAAAAAATTCTGAAATTGTTAGTTTAAAAATTTCAGAAAAATGTCTTTTACCAAAATATATACAGGAGACTATTTGATAAACACGCCAAAGTATATTTTGATTAAAAAAATTTTGAACAAAATATTGTGTTTTACCAAAGTATATTTTCGTAACAAAAGTTCTGTAACAAAATATATTACTGTAACAAATATATTTGATAAAAAAAATTTACTAGTATATATTTTTCAAAAAAAATTCCTGAGTATATATTACGAAAGCTTCTACTACTCTTAAAAATCACACACTTCATTTCTTAAACAGTAAGTATGTCCAAATTCATGTTGGAAACGGAATTCGGATGAAAAATAAATTTCGTGACGACTGAAATAAGTCAGAAACATCATGCAATACACAATCGAACCATCGTAAACATAGAATTTTTATGTGAACCATGAAGAGTCTAAGTAGAAGACGAAAAATTCACTAGACGAATAGAAGAGAAAAAAAATCACTCAACTACAATTTTTCCTACCAATCTCAGAAACTTAGAAAATGGACCAACCACAACTACTCAAAATGAAGAGTATATTAACAAAAAAAAAAATTACCTTTCTTACCTTATGGTGGAAGAAAGTGAGAAAACGATCGATACGTCGGGTCTCCGGCGTTGCACGAGCAAGGTGCTGATAACTGTTGTGTGGACAATTAGCTCAACCTCTCAATGTATATCAATATATCTCAAAATATGTCTCTACAAGCCATCCCAACCTCTCTTTATATAGGGAGAGAGAGGTTGGGAGTTACAAAGTGAAAAGTCACTTGGGAGTTACAAAGGTGAAGAGTCACTTGGAAACATGAATGATTACCATGAGTTACAACAAAATCATCTTATTCTTTGATTTTTTTTGGGAGATGATTTTTGGATAGAATCTATCCGGATAGAAAGCAATTAATGCACAAATTAACACTGTTTAATTACTTAGTTACCCTTGGCTCCAAAATTTCCTCTAAAATCTGAGTTATTAATGGACACTTGGATAAGAAATTTTATTCGGCTAAACACTTTGGTTTCTGAGATTGGATTAAATCAACTTTTGATTTTCCAAATGCAATTTTCTAAGGCACAATTTCCTATGGTTTGTTATTAATTTCCTATATTGACATCAATACATGGAGTTTATTTCCATACAAAGTAAATAGAGAGATGATTATTGTTGTCAACAACCAATTGAAGCAAATTGGAACAAAAATTTAAAGCATCAATAGTTGGCGTTTATGATGCTGTGACATTGCTTAATCGTAAAATATTTTTCCTTTACACTGTTATCGGCTTCTTTTTTAATCTTATTTTATGCTTCAACCAACTGTCAACTATTCTGAAGTTACGAAATGTAGAGCAGCCCAAAAAGCGTGTCATTTTATTTTTTTCAATCCTTTAGGATCGTCCTACTCTAATGTGAGCCTGTCAACTATTCTGAAGTTACGAAAAGTCAATAAGGGAACAAAAAATATTTATTTAAGTGAAGAACGTATTTATATTAATTAAAAATAACAAATTATATATAAAATAAAACTAATTATTATTTAATTAATATTTGATTATTTATTTAATTATTAATTAGTATTAATAAAATATTTAATAGCACAATAAAATTATTTTTCAAAAAGTTTAACTTTCATTTTTCCAAATCCAAATCCAACCAAACATATAATTCCTTGGATTTGGCTCCATATCTATAAAATCCTAAATTCCATCTCCAAATCATAAAATCCTAAAATAAGATTATAATTAAATATTTATTTATAAATTATTAATTAAAATTATAGTTACGATTAATAAATTATTATAATTATGATTAATAAAGATATAATTTATTAATTAAGATTACCGTAAAATATAAAAATAAAACTACAAATTAATAAATTATTAATCAAGGCTATAATTATGATTGATAAATTAAT
Organism: Iris pallida; assembly: GCA_029216955.1. Lineage (NCBI taxonomy): Eukaryota > Viridiplantae > Streptophyta > Magnoliopsida > Asparagales > Iridaceae > Iris > Iris pallida. The sequence goes on along the minus strand of JANAVB010040216.1, from coordinate 4,272,451 downwards.
CAATTATTAATAAAATTGTGATGAAATATTAATTAATAAAATTAATAGTTAATTACTTAAGTGATGAACGTATTTATATTAATTAGAATAAAAATTATATATAAAAGAATAACTATTTACTTAATTTCTAATTAGTTTTTCAATTAATTATTAACTAGTATTAATTATATATTTAATAGCACAATAAAACTATTTTTCAAAAAGTTTAACTTTTATTCTTCAAAATCCAAAATTTGGATCTGGTATCCACTTTCCATATCCAAATCCAACTCCAACTCCAAACAAACATAGAATTCCATGGATTTGGCTCCAAATCTATAAAATCCTGAATTCCTTCCCCAAATCATAAAATTCAAAATTAAGATTATAATTAAATGTTTATTTATAAATGATTAATTACAATCATTAATTAAAATTATAGTTACGATTGATAAATTATTATAATTACGATTAATAAAGGTATTATTTATTAATTAAGATTACCGTAAAATATAAAAAAAAAGTTACAAATTAATAAACTATTAATCAAGGCTATAATTATGATTGATAAATTAATCAATTATTAATTAATATTGTGATGAAATATTAATTAGTAAAATTAGTAATTAATTATTTAAGTATTGAACGTATTTATATTAATTAAGAATAAAAATTATATAAAGAATAACTAATTATTACTTAATTTTTAATTACTTTTTTAATTAATTATTAACTAGTATTAATTAAGTATTTAATAGCACAATCAAATTATTTTTAAAAAAGTTTAACTTTCATTCTTCCAAATCTAAAATTTGGATTTGGTGTTTCATATCCCAATCCAACTCCAACCAAACAAAGAATTTCATGAATTTGGCTCCAAATCTAATATATATATATATATATATATATATATATATATATATATATATATATATATATATATATATATATATTAGAAACCAAGGCCCATTGACAAAGTCCACCCAGCCAGCCTTGGCCGGGAGTTGTGGACCCCGTCACCCAACCGTCAAAAAAATTTATTGCCAAAAATTAAAATTTGTTATTCCTTCTTCGACCACATAAAGTAGAAAAAGTTTTTGTTTATAATTCAATAATAGTAAGTAGTTTGTTAAACAATTTGTTACTCCTTTCACTCCAACCAAAGTAAATACGTATAAAAAAATCAACAGAAACACGTTGGACTGATAATGGAAGAGAAAGAATAATAGGATTGAGAGGCTAAAACCTTTTCTTCAGTTATTAACTGTATTGGAACTCAAAACCACCTATTGGAACTCCAACACCTATTGGAACTCAAAATCAACTATTTGAATTGAGTAAAAGGGTATTCTGGACATAAAAAATATGATATGAAAGAGAAAAGTAAATATAATACCAAATCTACCCCTCTCTATCCGGATAGATTCTAGCCAACTAGTTTTATTCTATTCTTTCTCTTCCATTATCAGTCCAACGTGTTTCTATTGATTTTTTTTATACGTATTTACTTTGGTTGGAGTGAAAGGAGTAACAAATTGTTTAACAAACTACTTACTATTATCGAATTATAAACAAAAACTTTTTCTACTTTATGTGGTCGAAGAAGGAATAACAAATTTTAATTTTTGGCAATAATTTTTTTTGACGGTTGGGTGACGGGGTCCACAACTCCCGGCCAAGGCTGGCTGGGTGGACTTTGTCCATGGGCCTTGGATTCTAAAATATATTTGAAACACCAAATCCAAATTTTAGATTTGGAAGAATGAAAGTTAAACTTTTTGAAAAATAATTTGATTGTGCTATTAAATACTTAATTAATACTAGTTAATAATTAATTAAAAAAGTAATTAAAAATTAAGTAATAATTAGTTATTCTTTATATAATTTTTATTCTTAATTAATATAAATACGTTCATTACTTAAATAATTAATTACTAATTTTATTAGTTAATATTTCATCACAATCTTAATTAATAATTGATTAATTTATCAATCATAATTATAGCCTTGATTAATAATTTATTAATTTGTAACTTTATTTTTATATTTTACGGTAATCTTAATTAATAAATTATACCTTTATTAATCGTAATTATAATAATTTATCAATCGTAACTATAATTTTAATTAATGATTGTAATTAATCATTTATAAATAAATGTTTAATTATAATCTTAATTTTGGATTTTATGATTTGGAGAAGGAATTCAGGATTTTGTGGATTTGGAGCCAAATTTATGGAATTCTATGTTTGCTTGGAGTTGGATTTGGATATGGAAAGTGGATACCAGATCCAAATTTTGGATTTTGAAGAATAAATGTTAAACTTTTTGAAAAATAGTTTTATTGTGCTATTAAATATATAATTAATACTAGTTAATAATTAATTGAAAAACTAATTAGAAATTAACTAATTAGTTATTCTTTTATATATAATTTTTATTCTATATAATTTGTTATTTTTAATTAATATAAATACGTTCTTCACTTAAATAAATATTTTTTGTTCCATTATTGACTTTTCGTAACTTCAGAATAGTTGACAGGCTCACATTAGAGTAGGACGATCCTAAAGGATTGAAAAAAAATGACACCCTTTTTGGGTTGCCCTACATTTCGTAATTTCAAAATAGTTGACATTTGGTTGAAACATAAAATAAAATTAAAAAAGAAGCCGATAATAGTGTGAAGGAAAAATATTTTACGATTAAGCAATGTCACAGCATCATAAACGCCAACTATTCATGCTTTAAATTTTTGTTCCAATTTGCTTCAGTTGGTTGTTGACAACAATAATCATCTCTCTATTTACTTTGTATGGAAATAAACTCCATGTATTGATGTCAATATAGGAAATTAATAACAAACCATAGGAAATTGTGCCTTAGAAAATTGCATTTGGAAAATCAAAAGTTGATTTAATCCAATCTCAGAAACCAAAGTGTTTAGCCGAATAAAATTCCTTATCCATTTAATTCTATTTGTCCATAATAACTCAGATTTTAGAGGAAAATTTGGAGCCAAGGGTAACTAAGTAATTAAACAGTGTTAATTTGTGCATTAATTGCTTTCTATCCGGATAGATTATATCCAAAAATCATCTCCCGAAAGAATAATAGGATTGAGAGGCTAAAACTTTTTCTTCAGTTATTAACTGTATTGGAACTTAAAACCACCTATTGGAACTCCAACACCTATTGGAACTCAAAATCAACTATTTGAATTGAGAAAAAGGGTATTCTGGACATAAAAAATATGACATGAAAGAAAAAGGTAAAAATAATACCAAATCTACCCCCTCTCTATCTGGATAGATTCTAGTCAACTAGTTTTTTTTTTTTTTTTTTTTTACGGGTCTAGACATAAAAAGTCAAGAACTTAAATAAAAAAATAAATCCACGTGTCATAACCATATTACAAGTTCGTATTTGGAGTTCCTACTTGAGTTTCTGTAGTCAAACTACTCCCTTGGCTGTTAGTTACATGCATATGATCACTTCGTGAACTCCTAAAGTTCGTAACATATCTGAAGCAAGGAAGAACAAAAGTCTATAATCTAGTCTAGCTTATATTTCCAACAAAAGAGGACTACTTATAAAATGGTTCACATAATCCTTATTTTCCATAATATTTTTTTTTTCCTCATACAAGTATGACCGAGCGAATTATGCCCAGAAATTTGGATGAGATTGCAATATGAAAAACTTAAACAGGGAAAGGTTACCCAACATACCTGACAAAAATATTGTTTGGGGTCTACCAATAACTGGGCCACCAAGTGGCAGCTAAGCATCATTCCTTATGAGTTATAAGGACTTATTTAGTCTCACATCAGATAGAAAATAAGGAGCAGGTTTGCCTCCTCCTATATATATGTATCTCTTCTGAATAATAAATTATCAATTATTCCTTTCTACATGGTATCAGAGCCCATATGGTTATAAGGCTGGTTTGGATCCTTGTTAGCAATCACCCGGATAAAACTCATATTATACGCAAAAATTTTTGTATCTTTCATAAACGTATAATACTTGCGTACTTTTGACAGATCCAAATCAGTACGTAAATTTTAAGCATGCGAAGTTTAAACGTGTTCTGTATAAATTATTGAAAAATTTGGCACAAAAAACGTGCTGAAAACCTATTTAATTAACCAAAATTTACAACATATTTAAGAATGTGAAGTATCTAACCTCAATATTTTCATTTTTCGATTATTTGACCGAATTTTTGAACGTGTTTTATTTACACCAAGCCGATTTATATAGCTCTAATTGGTTCGAGACAGATAGCGCTGAACGTTCATGCGTACACACGGATATACGGGCTCTCTTCACAAGTGGAGTTAGAAGCATATGCAACTCCACAGATTGGCTTCAAAGGTGGGTTTGACGCCCAAGGTGGACCAAGACGTTGTGGTTGGCACACAATGATTGTGTGGATGAACGTGTCGATTTGGTTCTGTGGTCGAATGGATCGAGAGGAATGGACAAATGTAGCAAGAGTGCTAAGGTTATTCGGCTAACGGAAACGAGCTAAGGTGGAGATTGTTCGATTGTATCTCATTTACGGTTAAGCGCTCAAAAGGGGGTGACAATAGTGTTGGTAATTTAGTCCCACATCGTGAAGGAGGTGGGATCATGAGGTGTAGATAATTGGAATTGGTTCAGACCTTATATGAGAAATTTTTTTAAGGCATATGGGTTCAATTCAATATCGCATCTCATGGGTCAACTCCGATTTGGGTCCAAAATTCTGTAAAAAAAATTATTTTTCTTTTCTTCTTCTTATAAAAAAAATCATTTCCTTTCTTCTTCCTTTTCTTCTATTTTCGCCACAACTCTCCTACGTCAATGGCGGAGGAGACGTCAACGACGGCGGCGACCTCTGGATTTTGTGGTGGCACAGAGGAGTTGTAAGCGCTGGTAGAGGTACGACGAAGACGTCAACGGTGGCGACGATCGCTGGGTTCTGTGGTGGCGCAAAGGAGCTGCTAGGGCTGGTGGAGGTACGACGGAGATGTCAACGACGACGACAAACACTGGGTCTAGTGGCAGATTTGGCCTCCATAGGCTCTATGAGGTTACTAATCGGTGGTGCTGGATGCACGACGCGGTGGGGTTGCGGAGGCTCAGGAAGCTGCTGATCCCTGACAATTTGAGATGGAGAAAAGTCGTGATCGCGTGTAGACGCACGACCCCTGATCGAGTTGCGTTTAATCTCGTCCTTTTAATAAGTGCAATTGTGAAGATGGGAACACCCATGACTAGTCAGGAGTTGAAGGAGATAATGGACGGGTGGCCAGGACGTTTCATGCCAAATTAGAGGAGACCTTATGTAGTAGGACAGTCGTGCCCGCACCAGAATCGTCGCAGGTGATAAAGAAGATAGATTTGCTTCCCAATGACATCAAACTTGAGGGGACGAGAAATTACTTAAGTTGGTCTAGGAGGGAGCTGCTGAACCTTCGGACCAGGGGGCTCGAAAAATATGTAAAATAAGAGTGCACTGAGCCAAAGGATACGGCGAGTGCTGAGTGGAACACATGGGGTTACCTTAATTCTCTGTTAGTTTATTGGATGTGTCTTTATCCATAGCTGGGATGGTGGAGTCGATCTGTAGTGTGGCTGATGTCTGAAAGACATTGACTAAGATGTACTCTGGAGCTGAAAGTGTCATGATGATGATGAAAGTTGAGGAGAAGATTGATGCTACCACACAGGGGAAGAAGACAGTACTCCAGTATACAACGAAACTACGTTGCTTACGGGCCTACCTGGATCACTATGATCCACTATCATTACAAAACCCGATAGATATTCTCCTTGGAAAGAATATCTTGAGCGTCGGCGAATGGTTCATTTACTCAAAGGCATGAACTTGTAGTTTGAGGCTAGGAGGACAATAAGTGTCACCTGCTATCTCTCCAATCCCTAGATGAGGCTGTTGCATTGATGGAGCAAAAGAAGATCCGATAGAAGACAAGACCTCACATGTTGTCCACTCGACATTGGTGGTTCCTAGTACTCCGATCTGCGATGACATGGAGTGCAACAATTACGAGAATAATGGGCACATCAGCTATAACTGCTATCAACCACGTAATTAAAATCAGACATGCCCTACAAGCGCTTTGATACCGTGTCTGAGACGTTGCCGTAGCGAAAACATACACTAACCCACCTGAAATAATCAACCTCCCATCTAACGGATACCAAGCACAAATGAATATAAGTATATGGCGGTGACTACTGTGGACACACACAAAAAAGAATAAGAAATGCTATCTTTTCTTATTGGCGCAAGGCACTACAAATCGAGTACGCCTGAGAGATCCTGCACTGAGGATTCCCGTGTACAAAAAAAATTCTAGGAAATAGGACGATGGAGATCGAGCGGCAGTTGCTCCTTTACTCCGTTGACACTCCGATTTACAAAAATGGGAGAAAATCTAAGAAAATTGCTAACTCTCGGCTCACTAGAAAGAATGGAAGCAATTTGGCGCTTGAAATGCTTTCCGTTCTCTATTTTTGAAGAGGCATGCGACCCCTATTTATAGTCGTTTTGTACGAAAACGGCTATTATGCAACCACAGGTGAAAATACACTGATTTTCCATGTGGACGCATAGACTTCTTTTGGGCGCATAAGGTGTAGGCGCATGAAGGCTGCATGATCGTGGGTTGATCGTAGGGTTGACGTGGCCGCATGCTTCGGTGCACGACTAGTCGTGGATGTTGACCGAGTCGTGGAGCTATCCTGACTTGGCCGCAAAAGTTGGAATTGGGTTGTGCCCCCCCTCTGGAGGAGCCATATGGGCGCATAGGCTTTGCTGTGGGCGCATAGGGATGGGCGCATATGCTTTGCTCTGTGAGTGTCTGCCACTCTCTAGCTTGGGCGCATAGCAATCTCTGGCTTGGGCGCATAGCTCATTTCTGGTCTGGGTGCATAGATCCTTCCTGACTTGGTGATTTGAGAAGCTGAAATTGTCATGCTTCTACAAGACCCCCTTCAAAAATTTTGATACTCGAACGAGTTCGAAATACTTTGAAAGAAGCATAGGAGACTGTCTGGGCGCATAGCAAACTCCATCTTTGGGCGCATAGAATTTTGACAGACTGTCAAAAAGATGGTTGTTGGGATCTTCCTCAAAAATCTGAACTAACAGATTCATCGATTGGAATTTAAGGAGGTCCATCCTTCGTGCTTTGTCCACATCAGCAAGTAGTAGCCGCATAATATGTAAAAGACCAAGTCTCCGTGTGGGCACATAGGCTATAGTGGGCACATAGTCTATGTGGGCGCATAGCCTTGCCTCCATGCCTATAAATAGGCCTTGAGGAGAGAGAAAATTTATTGTGCTCTTTTCTTCAAAAACTTTCAAGAGACCCTTCATCTCCTCTCTGCACGAATCATGTCTCCCAAGGCTTCCAAGAGATCTGCGAAGGGCAAGGAGGCTGCACCGAGCGGTTCTCATCCTTTGACAGCGTCCCCGCTAGTCCAAGACCCGATTCTGGGTGAGGCTATGCTTCAAAAATAAAGTCTCGAGCGTTAATTTGAGACGCTCAGACTCTTCTCTGCTTGGGCACATAACCATTGATATGCGCCTAAAGCAATACGCTTCTGTGAGCATTCTTATGCCCCCGTAAAAGCATGCGCCTACACACTGTCGTGTGTTGTGCGCCCACATGCCGTTGTGTGTTATGCGCTTACGCAGAATGCTTTTGTGCTTGAACGTTGTTATGCGCCTAAACTTTTATGCGCCTATAAGCTTGTTGCATGTCATGCGCCCACTCATAGCACATGTATTTGAGGACTTTATGCGCCCATAGGCAGTTTGGGCACATAACGCTTTGGGCACATAGGATTTCTCCAGCACTTAGTTTCTTTCTCTGCAGATTCTAAGTCTACTTTCTTCTTCTGTCTTTGCAGTTGACATGGTCATTCCAGAGCTTGGTGGAATCCCTTTCGGCTCTACTCGTCAAGTTCTCGGCACAATCCTCATAACTAACATGATTAGAAATGTTCATGCCAAGATCAGCCATGACCAGCCTTCGATACGAACAATCGCTATACTCGAACATGATAAGACTTTTCTGAAGCAGATGATAATCGATGAAAAGCTCTTGCTTGAAGGGGCGCAAAGCTTTAAGAAGCCTTACCTTTTGTTTGGTGACAGCTTGGGGTTTGAAGACGGTGAGACGATACGCCTGAAAAACCCTCTGGTGGTCAGGATAAACAATCAAAGGATATGTTTGCCGTCGATGGATCGCCAGTATCCTCTGTCGACCTTCACTAATCTAGCCGCGTGGCGACAGATGAAATGTGACCTAACCCCTGAACTTCCTGGGGTTGTCTCTGGAAAGATATAGTTCAGCTCTGGTGATGGAAGAGGGACACTTTTAAATGTGTCAAGGGCTCTACGTCCTACTCCACGAGGGGGCTGCAGCCCGGTGCCATAATAAACGACATCCCGACTGACCTTCATCCTTATGCTGTCGATACACTTTATAATCTGATGATGTCGAAGAATGTGTCATATCCCGCAGGGAAGATGCGGATGGAAGGTTGGAGGTACCTTGTCTTATTTTGGGGTAACCTTACTGAATGGGTGCTTTCAACTTATGAAGCCATCCTAAAGGCTGCTGGCCTTTTTTATGCCGTTAGAGCCACTCAATATGGCCTAAAGACGAATTGGCCTATGTTTATTTCTCTGGCGGAGTTGTATAACCCTCATACCGGTACTTTTTTCATTTCGGGCCGGGAGATGGGCCTAGCTCTCCATGAGATGCAAGAAGTATCGAAGCTTCCTTGGGGCACCGAGCCGTATGAAGAGTATGTTCCTTGTGACGAAGAACTCCGAGACCCGGAGAAGGAAAACTCTGAGATAATGGACGTATACAAGGTGTTATTCTGCCACTTCCTCATCTGTCACAGGATCAATAAGAAAGGAAGGACTGAGGAGGCCAATCCTCATACGAGAGCCTGGACGAGATATATCTTCGTTCAAGGAGAAGGAGAGGATCCGGCCTCCTTTATAATTTGTAAGCCCCTAAAAAAGTCCGAGATGGAGGACTTGATGACAGATTATGACACAGAAGATGCTGAGGACAGTGATGATCCTGAGGGGAAATTCCCGACCGACCCCTACTTCCGACAAGCTGAGTTTAAGCTGTCAGAGAAAGCCATGCTGGCGTCTTTTCTGATGATCGAGATCCGCGATTGTGTAGTCCCTCGTGGTTCAGGGTCTATTGAAAGGATGAGCCGGAGCATAATACTTCCGGATGTAAAGCTGGCTTTTGGATACCGACTCGCCCTGCTACCTACAATGGTCTGCGCCATCCAACAAGGTTTACGAGACTTTACTGCAAGTGCGGTGATACCTGATGGTAGAGCAGACTTCGCCCGGACAGAACTCCCCTATCATTTCTTAATGGGATGGCTGCTGCTCTACTATCCCAAGTTGATGAATGCTGGGTCGGTGGCGGACTCTTTGGTGGGAGACGCCTTTCTTCGCAGGTTTCGTGACGCGGACTGGGCCATCACTGGTGTATCCGCTTGCAGAAGGGCTTTAGGCTTTCTTCATAATTATGAGTTCTTCCGGGCATCCTCTCCGTCCGGCAGTGGTAATACGGGGGATACTTTAGTGGATGAGGGAGCCCATACGACTAGCCTGACTGCTGGGGCGTTCCATTGGCTTCACTCTATTAGGCCTTCACATCTAGTGCTCAGGAATAGGAATCACACCTATCTGGAGCCTTATTTGTCAAGCCGTTTCGCACATCAATTTGGGTACGTGCATGGGTTTATTATAATGTCGGATGCACGAGAGCAATTTTTACCCTTCTCGAAGATAAGCTCGAGACCCACCTGCTTTATGTTGCTGCCAAATTTTATACTCAGATCAATACCTTTCGTCTCTGGTATGATCGTGAGCAAAGTTTGATATTAGAGACCAGGTTTGGCCCCACTCCTGCGAAGCGAGCCCAAAAGACGCCAAAGAGCAGCAAAAAATAGAGCGCCGCTCCAGCCGTTAGGTCAGCCACAGTGCCACTACAGGGAGCTTCTCTTAGGGAGCTAACAGTCCCTCCAAGGGAGGGTACCGAAGACGATTCTACTCTCCCCAAGGCTCAGAAGAGGAAAGCTTCAAGGTAACCGACCCAGGAGACAACTTTTAAGAGGAAGAAGAAGATCGTTGCCCCAAGGCGAGCCAAGGAAGCGGGTGTTGGCTCACTTCCTTTATGAAGATCTTTCCGGCAGATCGGGAGAGGTGGAACGGCGTCGCGGGCCGTTACCATTCGAGAGGTAGATCCCTTCCTAGACTCCATAGCCATTTTGGTCAAATTGTTAGAAGCTTTCTCACTATTACGTTTGTCCTTTGCACAGGACCCCGAAGTTGCGGTTGAGGCAGGTGCCTTCTCGTTTGAGGAAGTGGATGTGACAATAGTGTCCCCTCCTCGTCTTCGATCGGCAGACGACGTTCAGCCTTCCCCAGTCAAGGAGGCTGAATCAAAGGAGGATCAGGGCGAATGCCCGAATTATGGTGGCGACCAGAAAGCCAGTCCCTCATACGACATCTCTTTGGGGGCTATGTCTAAAATCGGGGCTATAATGAAAGAGTTGGATGAGAATCAAGTCCAATCGGCTCACCCTCCCGCGGGTATGTTATCTTTGCGCCTCTCTTCGGATGAGATTTTTCGACTTCGATTTTGCGTGCTCCTTGTGAGGTTGACTGCCATTGTGTATTCCCTTGTAAACAAGGAGAAGGAACCACGCATAGAGATAGCCCAAGACATTAGGGGAGAAAAAGAGGTTGTCCTTGGCTTCTCTGGGGTTGCTGGTGCGGAGGACTCTGTTAATAAGCCGATATTGGCTGCGAAAGGAGAGGTTGAACAGCCTCCTAAGGTGGTCGTTGTCGAATCTGCTCCCGGTCCATCTAGGGCCGTAGAAGATATACAGCCTGATGCTGCTCGGGGCCTTGACATTGTTCTTCTTGATCAACCTGGGCCTGCCCTTGGCTCCCTGGTAACCAAGGCTGATGACCTAGTCCAAGTTGGCGCTGAGCATGTCGAAGGTACGAAATTATAACTCTTTCGCACTCTTTCAGGTTCTTCTTTTCGTTGCTGATATATATATTATTTTCTTATCAGGTTCAGCTTCTAGTCAAGCATCTCTTTCTGGAGTGGAAGATCCTCATCAAGCTTCCTTCCCGTCGACCTCCTCTAAAGACGATGAGATGGCCCAGGAAGTCGTCAAAGTTTTCTATTCTGTCCTGAAAATAAAGCTTCCTGGCGTTCTGAATCGGAACGCCGCCTTTGGCCCTGTGAAGACTGTTGCTGAATGCCAAGTGGCGGCTCTTGAGAGCATTGCTGGCTACGAGGAGCGGGCTAATACTCTAAGAAAAGTTCTGAATGACTTGGAGGACCGTGTGGCCAAACTCAGAAAAGCTAAACAACAAGCCCGACGTCGCTGTTTTGTGAAGAAGATGAGGCTTTAGTTGCGGCTCTCGCAGAGGAGGAGGCTACTTTCCAGGCCAGGAAAGATGCCCTTGCTCAGAAGATCAGCGAATTGGCTGATCAGTATGAGTAGTTCAACGCTGCGAGTGAGACTCGTGTTGCTTCGAAGAATAAGCTGCTGCCCAAATCATTGAGAAATATAATCACATCGCGCAGATCCAAACTGATATTGCCCAAGTGGAGGCCAACTTGAGGACAGTTGTGTCTGAATAAGAGGATTATTCGGTTCAAGCTGTCATGACTGCCACCACTTTGGACCAATTAAAATAACACCTGGTGAAGTTAGAGGGAGAGCATGTGAAACTGATCCCCTTCCAGGATAAAGCTGTACGACAGGAAGAAGCGCGCCGTCGTGCTACTGCCAAGTCCGAGACGGAGATTGCGGCTCTAAGGGATAGCATCAATCGGTTGTGTATCCCTTAGATCTTCTTTTGTAATAGGCTCAATTTGCCGTCAAGACTCATGTATCTTTTTTTTCTGTCTTTTGATATACATTTTAATAAAGATTCTTTTGGCTTTCAAAATTCATGAATGAAGTTTATGAAATATCAGAACTAGAGGTAATGTGGACGTAGTAAGGAAATTTCTGGTGGATATTCCGCTGGAGAATTGGATGTAGACTCATTACCCGTTTTATATTCAAGGTTCTTGAATATAGATAATAAGTTGAAAGAAGCTGCTAATAGAGGTAATATGGACGTAATAGTAGAGAATGTTTTATACCTCGACCAGAGGTAATATGGACATGGACGGGTATATAACATTTAAATAGGAGTTAGTAAATAATTCAGAGGTCATATGGACGTGATTATCTTTGACGAAAGGATATTTTCGGTAGGTATTCCGCTGGGAAATTTGATGTGGACTTATTATCTGTATTATGTTCAAGATTCTCGAACATAGGTAATAAGTTGAAAGAAACTGCTAGCAGAGGAAATGTGAACACTGTAGCAGAGGATGTTCTATATCTGACCAGTGGTAATATGGACGTGGACGGATATATAACATTAGGTAGGAGTAGATAATTCAGAGGTAATATGGACGTGATTATCTTTGACGAATGTTTTGTTCAGAGGTTATATGGACGTGGCAAAACATTTCTTAATTATCCCACCGGAGAAATAATTATCGAAAATAGTTCAGAGGTAATATGGACGTGACTGTTTTCGTAAGACCAAGTTTAGGCAGAGTCCAAAACGAAGATAATTCCACTGGGGAATCTTTTTTAGAGGACCCATTATCCATGGCATATCCATGAATCTTGAAATACGGATAATAGTTAGATGATTTTTTGAATCACATAAATATTGTACTATACATTTACATGATTAAAACAGGATATATGTGAACTATGTACATGAAGGTTACACATAATATTTCTTCAGGAACTTGTCGTTGATCGACATCATGAGCAAGTCACCATCAGGCTTGGTTAGTCGATACGCACTGTTAGAATACACTGATTCTATAACGAAAGGACCCTCCCATTTAGGCTGGAATATTACTTTTGTCTTGTACGTCATGACTATTGGTCTTCTCACTGCTAAGACCAGATCACCAACTTGAAAGATTCTTTCCTTCACCTTTTTATTAAAGGCTCTAGAAAGGCATGCTTGGTATAGCTCAAGCTGTTGAGCTAATAAGCATTTTTTTTTTCTAGCTCTTCCAGCTCTTGTAGTCACAGACGGTAACTTCCTTCAGCAGTCAACTCATTGGCTAAGGGTACTCGAAGAGAGGGAATCTGGATTTCTAGGAGAAGAACTGCTTCACTCCCACAAACCAGAGAGAATGGAGTTCTGCCTGTTGGATTCTTGACCGTTGTACGATAGGCCCAGAGATATTTGTCGAGCTTCTCACTCCAATCGTGCTTGTTTGAAGACACGAACTTCTTGAAAAGTTTGATGATAGTCTTATTGAAGGCTTCTGCTAATCCATTAGCTGCTAGATTGTAAGCTGTAGAGGCTACATTCTGAATTTGATTCTTATCACAGAACCGATAGAATACGTGACTTGCGAATTGTGGACCATTATCATGGACGATCCTGTGAGGTAGGTCGAAGTGGTAGATGACGTGATGTTTGACGAAACTGATCACGTTTGATATATTTACTTCGATGAGCGGTATAGCTTTCGTCTATTTAGAGAAGTAATCGGTTATAGCTAGAATAATCCGATGCCCTCTGGAGGATGGCGGGCTGATTGGACCGATGACGTCCATACCCCACGCTTCAAAAGGCTAAGAAGCCGCCGTCGGGTATAGAAACTCTGAAGGTTGATGAATGAAATCGACGTAGAACTGACAAGCCCTACACTTCTTTGTATATTCAACATCATCTGCTATCATCACGGGCCAATAATAACCCATTCGTCTGAGGCGATCTTATAATTTGGGGCCTGGTTGATGTGCACCACAAGTTCCATCGTGAGCCTCACGGAGTGCATGTTTGGCTTCTGTGTCTGATAAACATCTTAACAGTAGCCTATTGTAAGAATGTCGGTACAACATTTTGGTAGCTGTATCATAGTAAAATCTGAGGGATCGCCTTTGGACAGACACTGCTTCCTTTGGGTCCTCAGGAAGGATTCCGAAGATGGCATAGTCTATGAAAGAAAATCTCTAGTCTTTGACGTCGACGTTTATTTCTGTTGTGTAATTGTGATGAATATGCAAGGCATCTTTAACACAGAATAACTCTCTACCAGATACTATAATCGAATGCTGAGTATTGGTAGGGACGGTCAAGAAAGCAGCAAGACCGGCTAAAGCATCTGCTTCTATATTCTGTAATCGAGGCACGTGCTCGATGAAGAATCCAGCGAATGTAGAAGCCAATTCGATTGTCGCTTTGTGATATAGGATGAGATCTTCGCGACGAACTTCATAATCCCCTCATACCTGACTAACTATTAGTTTAGAATCGTCGTAAGCTTCTAGATAGTCAATTCCCAGTTGTTTTGTCAATTGAAGGCCGATCAGTAGGGTGTTATATTCGGCCATGTTGTTGGTACAAGATTTCATGAGAGAATATGCACGGTGTATAACCAGATGGTCAGGTGACACAAGCACGATGCCTACTCCGGCTACAATATTTTCTTTAGATCCTGTTCTTGATGCACCATCAAAGAACATTCGCCAAATGGGGATTTTCTCAGTTGCAGTGTTAGACTCAAGCACTTCATCCCGGATTTCATCGCAGAGTTTGGAAGATTCTGGCACCGGATGAGCTGCTAAGAAATGAGCTAATGCTTGGCCTTTTACTGCCTTCTGAGGGACGAACAGCATATCGTATGGAGTCAACAGCATTGTCCATGTAGCTAAACGGGAATTAGGAGAACCCGGTTTAGTTATGAGTATTCTGAGAGGATTGACTTTAGATATGATGTGGATAGTCTGTCCAGACACATAGTGACGTATCTTCTGGATAGCAAATACCAGTCCGAGACATTCTTTTTCCACAGGTTTGTATCTGTGCTCGGCACCCACCATCGTACGACTAAGATAGTAAATTGCCTGTTTATGGCTGCCTTCATTCTTCTGAGCTAATAAGGCACCAATGGAATGATCCATAGCGCGGACATATAACAAGAAAGGCTTTCCAATTATCGGGGAGACCAACACTGGGGGGGCTTGTGAGATACTTCTTGATGTCGTCAAATGCGTGTTGATATTGTTCAGTCCAGACGAAAGATATTTCTTTCTTCATGAGATGAGTAAACGGTTGACACCTTCCAGAAAGATTTGAAATGAATCGTCTGATGTAGGCAAGCCTTCCTTGAAGTCTACGTAGGTCTTTAAGATTTCTTGGAGGACGCATATCGAGGATAGCTTTTACTTTCTCCGGGTCAAGATGTATACCCTTTGAAGTGATAACAAAACCAAAGAACTTGCCGCTGGAGACTCCCAGAAAAGACTTGGTTGGATTCATCTTAATTTGGTGTGTACACATTAGTTCGAACACCGTTCTCAAATCTTATAGGTGGTTGCCCTTGAGACAACTTTTAACTGCGATATCATCTACGTATCATTCTACTATTTTTCGTAAATGATCACAAAAAATTGTGTTCATAGCTCGCTGGTATGTCGCCCCTACATTTTTCAGTCCGAAGGGCATCACCGTATAGCAGTATACCCCTAACGGTGTTCAAAAAGATGTGTATTTCTCATCATCAGGGAACATCTTGATCTGGTTGTAGCCTAAGAACCCATCCATGAAGGACATCCGCTCGAAGCCGCAAGTATTGTTGATCATTATGTCGGTGATCAGTAGAGAAAACTCATCTTTTGGGCATACAGAGTTCAAATTACGGTAATCGATACAGACTCGAACTTTACCGTTCTTTTTCATGACCGGAACAATGTTAGTGACCCAGTCTGGGTATTATTCTTCACGAAAGAACCCACTTGAGATAAGCTTTTTGACCTCAGTTTCGATGGCCTTTATGATATCTGGTCGGAACCGTCGTTGCTGCTGCTTCACTGGCTTAGCTTTAGACAAGATATTTAGGTGGTGCATAGCAATTTTAGGATCCAAGCCTGGCATGTCTTCATAGCTCCATGCAAAGACGTCAATATATTCTCTTATAAGCTGTATAAGAGATTGTCGTTCTTAACCAGACAGACTTTTGCTGATAAAGATTGGTTTTAAGAGATGATTCATCTCCTAAATTAACTTGGACGATTTCATCTTCAGTAAGTGGTTCACATTATTCGAAACGTAACTCCCACCTGGTGTCCATCTTTTGAGCCTATTATTCTAGCTCGATTGATTGGACGTTGTCTGTAATTTGGTCAATTGACACCGTATTGACGGATACAGTTGCTTTGAGCATGTCTCCAATGCCAGAGTCTGAATCCCAGAGACAGGAATCAGAAGAATGAGAACAACGACCAACTTCAACATCCGATCCTTCAGGAGTTGTTGGAAGAGTAACATAACCCAAGCCGATACCATTTTGTTGATAATAGTTCTCGGGTTTACCGGGAGGAGCAAAGTGACGTATTGGCAATCATCTCCCTTGACCGTGGTTTAGTCCCTGGTCACTTTTATATAATATCCCATGTTCTGGATGATATTCTTGGCCTGCCAACTATATCATTAAAGATGTATTTTACCTGAATCATACTTCTATACGGTTGTCAAGTGTTGTTGGCAAAGGGCCACCCCCAGCATTTATGGGATTTGTAGGAGGCACAACGGAATGATACTCCTTTTGTAGTGAAGGAGGGTTGTTGCTATGAGCCGGACTAGCGTGTGCTTAGACGTTCGGTTGAGGTGGAGGAACAGGTCCCATAGTTTGGACAGCCATAATGCTGGTAAGCATATAAGTGATCTTGACAAATACCGTTTTAAGACTCTCTAACTGCTTGTTGGTCTGATCACTGGCTTCTTCATGTCTCTCTCCATCCTCCATGTATGCAGATAGCATGCGAGAGGAGACAGTACAACTAGTGCTGATACTGTCTATCTCTGAGTTGAAAAGGCCCTCATCTTTAGGCAGGGGTGATAGATAGTCACTATCAGACTCAAAGAGATCATCATCATCAGGAAGGCTACCCCTGGTATGAAGGTCGTCTGCTTCAAATTTTGAGGGAATACTACCCCAAGCTGAGGGAACATCACCCCCAGCTTGAGCGTCCTCGTCAACTATAAGAAATCTCGTCCTTGATCGAGTACCCATATAGACTCCTTCAGATGTAACAGCTCGCTGGCTGTTTTTTGGCAGACTTCTTCTTCTTCTTCTTCTGTTCGCAGAACTGAGCAAAAAAGTTGGGTTAGTGGTCTACCTTATTTTATTAGAGCTCCCGTAAGGAGGACCCGATGACGCCATATTGGATGAAACACATAGCGGCATTTCATCATCAGAGTGCTGCTATCATCGAAACACAGACTGCCTCAGAGGCACCTTCGTTGCTTTGGAGTAGCAACAGTTGATGACAATACTGGTGCACGAATATACACCATGAATTGTAGTATCCTTCATCGCTTTACGCTTATGATTTATCTTATCGCATAAATCAGCGGAAGGGAGTTTTGTCTTAAAACCTGTGTCACATGCATCGTCGAGCATTATATATAGGTTTGTAAGGGAAGTTGGCACATCCGAACTTAGTTCATCTGTAGGGACACCCCCATACCTAAGTTCCATGATGACCTTGAAGCCAACCCCGTGCTATACGCGGTAGGGCTTGTCTTTTTGCTGTGGGCGCATAGACCCTGGAGCATGCCCTTGGGCACATGCTTTCCTGAAGTCCTGGCAGCACGCCTGGCCTTCCTGGATGTGGGCGCATAGAACGGGTCATCATAGCGTGTGCGCATAGCTCTAGGCGCATGGCCCTAGGCGCATAGCTCTGGGTCATCAGAGCTTGGGCGTATAGCTCTAGGCGCATGGCCCTGGGCGCATAACTGGTTGAAGATAGAAGTCCTCTTGCCGGAGTTATGTGCCTACATACTACCTTGGGCGCATGCTTTGGAAAATAGTGTTATTTTCTGTCACGCTCCAGTTCCCAGGATGACTCGAAGCACGTGCTACTTCTTTCCAGGCTACGCAACTGTACAATGAGTACCGAATTGTATCCTGCGATTGTCGCCTGTAAGGTCCGGGATAGGCATAGATATAAGGCATAATCACAGAAATTCCACAATTGACATGACATTTATTTATCCAGAATATTACATACTTGGTCTAGAATTCATCAAAAAACATATTATACATATTTGATTCATTGTCTTCAAACACATAATTTACATAATTGAAGATGTTCTCAAAATGAAGCTACATTTCATCCGTTCCACATCATTCATAGAGATCGTTCTAAGTGTACGCCTGATCCACATCCTGATCTTCATCAATCCCTAGTGAACAAAACTAGGTCGTCAATACGACGAGCAAGCCCTCAGTCAAAGGAGAAGTATGAATACGTAATGATGAGACAAGTGAACAAGATTTAGTATCTAGAGCAATTAAAACTCATACCTTGATATTAGTCAAAAAGTAAGTAATTCTCAATTTAAGGTT
>JANAVB010040216.1:4126440-4248940 GCA_029216955.1 Iris pallida | reverse complement strand
TACTAAGAGCATCTGCTACTCTGTTCGCCTTGCCCGGATGATACTCCAACTCCATATCAAATTTCTTAAGCAACTCTAGCCATCTACGTTGCCTCATATTTAGCTCCTTTTGGGTGAACACATATTTCAAACTTTTATGATCTGTGTAAATCTTGATCTGCTCACCATACAAGTAATGCCTCCACAGTTTCAGTGCAAATACAACAGCTGCTAACTCCAGATCATGTGTTGGATAGTTCCTCTCGTGAACCTTCAACTGCCGTGAAGCGTAAGCGATAACCCTTCCGTGCTGTATCAGTACACAGCCCAAACCCTTACCAGAAGTATCACTGTAAATCTCGTAACCTCCTGATCCTGAGGGTAAAGCTAGTACTGGTGCTGTGACAAGTCTTTCCTTTAATTCCTCAAATGTCGCTTGACATTTATCAGTCCAAACAAATTTCTTATTCTTTCGAGTCAATCTAGTAAGCGGCTCAACTATTCTGGAAAAGTTCTCCACAAATCTTCTATAATATCCAGCTAAACCAACGAAACTTCGAACTTCAGCTACATTCTTGGGAGTAGGCCATGTCACCCTCATTTTTCGTATTTCTCGTATTTCCCGTATTTCACGTATTTCGTATTTATACTCGTATCTGGATTTTGGCATGTATTTTTTTTTCTCAACTTGTGGAATTTCGGTATTTCTAGTATTTTGGGTTTTTGTCATGGTTCGGTTTTAATTGGTTTGGATTGGGTTGGTTTGATTTGGTTTATTATGCATAGGAACACCTTAGCCTATACTCCACCCTCAACACACCACATCCCACCCTCTTTATATTCCCCACCTACCACTCTCTCTCTTCATTACAACCACCATTTATTTCTTCTTCTCCTTCCTCTACATAACACTCCCAACCCTAGGCAAGTGCATCTTGCCACTACATGAGAACTCTCTTTTATTTGTCCCTTTGCTAGATTAGGACATGGTGATCAACATTAGGTCTTGGTATTTTATGATTTGAAGTCTCCATTGTTCTAGATCTAGGTTTTTCCTATTTTTGGATTTTGTATGGTTTGAGCTACTTTGGTTGGATTTTCTTGGGTTTTGATGTTTCCATGTGGAAGAGCATTCAGTTTCACTCCAGTTAGAGCTTTGGAAATCCGGAATTGGAGTTCGGATGGCCAAGTTATGAATTTTGAAGCTTGGGTTCAGCCATGGTGTTCTTGCTGTTTGGAGAAGACAGTGAGCAGTGTGCAGAGCTATTTAGCTTACGCACCCTGAGCTACGCGCGCTCTTTAGCGCTGCGTACGCAGGCTTGAGTACGCTTCCTGTTGGAAGCGTGTCTCCTTGAGTGTGCGTGACTTTTTACGTACACTGCTCCCTTGAGTGTGCGTGACTTTTCACGTACACTGCTCCCCTTGAGTGTGCGTGACTTTTCACGTGCACTGCTCCCTTAAGTGTGCGTGACTTTTCATGTACACTGCTTCCTTGAGTGTGTGTGACTTTTCACGTACACTGCTCCCCTTGAGTGTGCGTGACTTTTCACGTACACTGCTCCCTTGAGTGTGCGTGACTTTTCACGTACACTGCTCCCCTTGAGTGTGCATGACTTTTCACGTACACTGCTCCCCTTGAGTGTGCGTGAGTTTTCACGTACACTGCTCCCTTGAGTGTGCGTGACTTTTCACGTACACTGCTCCCTTGAGCGTGCGTGACTTTTCACCTACGCTGCTCTCTGTAGCGTGCGTGACTTTTCATGTACGCTGCTCTCAGCGTGCGTGACTCTTCACGTACGCAGCTCCCCTGCGTGCGTGTCCTTGTGCGTACGCCGCTCCCCTGACCCCTTGCTTAACCCATTGGCTCTTGGAGTTTTGGTCTTATTTCTTTAAGCTTGGCTCTTCTATATGCCCTGGATATTGATATTTTATTAGATATTTTACGCCCATTTTATATCCTTACGCCTTTTGTCAGGAACTTGATTTTACTTAATATGTTTGGAATGACTATTGTACATGGCATGGTATGACAAGGAACTAGCATAACACGGCAAGTGACCCGTAGTGGTGCACTCCTGACATGACCAACCTGACATGATAGTGGCCCGTCGTGGCGCACTCCTGACAAGTACCCTGACATGATTTATCTTGATAACTTAATGCTGTTGCGACGGCTAACTTAACTTGACTTGCCTTGACACCGTGGGTGGTTCTTTCTTGCTTGCTTGTTAAATCTACTTGTCCTGTCTTGCATCATGTCTAGGATGGGACTCCTGAGTACCACGGTCAGGAGTACCTACTAAAATGGATTAAGGTTAATAACTAGAATAATACAGTAGTCATGAAGAGATTGACACAGCTACAGGCAATCCCGTTACCTGGGCGCTCTTGGGATCTGTAGCCTGCCGTCGAGTAGGGCACATTTCCAGCACACCGTCGCGTGTTGCACCCTCTAAGTCACCTAAGGGTACATTTATCTTCTGGGCGATGCACCCACCTGAATTCAACCCCTAAATCTTCGACCTGGGTAGCCTGGATGGTCTGCAGGGCTTGTGGCTGTGGAACAATCTCACTGCATCTTGTTAGTAATTAGGCCTGTGATAACCCTAGTTAGTTAAAGTAGTAAGCCGTAGTATCTGCTTGGCCGTGATTGATTGAATGAGGTATAACCAGTTTAGCCATGTCTTGATCCAGTACCAGATTGCTTTCTGTCTTGATTTCTTACATTATTATCTTGCCGATAAATAGTGGGAAACCAAGTTCTGTTCAGATAAAGGGTTACAACCCCGGTCCTTTGGTTTACGGGTTGTAACCTGGCTATCGGAATACTTCCATGGTTATCTCGTCGTATATCATCCTGACATGTTTTCGTAATTCTAGTTTTAATATTAGATTTTCTTGTGCTAATTGCTGGCTTTTGTTCTTATTTCGTGGCCCCCTTGTGGCACTTGCTCTTTCTGGGGTTAACCCAGCTGGTTTTGTGTGGCCAGATTTCGGAGCAGCTTTCGAGGATCTACCAAGCTTCCAGCCCAATGGTGGCGACTAGAAGGAACCCGGGCTACGAGTGAATTTTCTATTTGTTTCGCTCACTCTATTATAAAGTTATTCTTTTGAGGCGTTTAGCCGACGAGCACCTGTTAGCTCGATACACTTTTACTTACTGTCTGCCTACGGGCTGTAAACATGATTAACAAATCCTAGGGTTGATCATGTATGACTTAACTCTTGCTAGTCCCCGCATTTTGTACGACTAGCTTCATGATCAGCTGAATATGTAATATTTGGGACGCCTTATTATTGTATATTTAATGATCATACATCTTGCGACTTTACTTACTTGCTTGTGATTGAGACATTAGGCTTGTTCATGACCATAAGAGACTGTTGGCTTGTAGTAAACCCTCATATTTCTAGACAGCCGTGACCGTATATCGAGGTGGTTTCCATTTCAATATACGTAGCTGGCTATGTCTGCCCCCGCTCTCCAGTATTTTGGTTCTGGGGCATGACATGCCATGATTTAACTGCTTCTATTTTCTTAGGATCTACTGTAATGCCTTCTCCACTAACTATGTGTCCCAAGAAAGGAATTTCTTTTAACCAAAATTCACATTTACTCAGCTTCCCATACAGCTTCTCCTGACGTAGAGTCTCCAGTACTATCCTCAAGTGTTCTTCGTGCTCCTCATCTTTCTTCAATAGATCAATATGTCATCAATGAACACGATCACAAATTTATCCAGATATTGATAGAATATTCCATTCATCAAATCTATGGATATGGCCGGAGCATTTGTCAATCCAAAAGGCATGACTTGGAACTCATAATGTCCATATCTAGTTCTAAAATCAGTCTTTGGTATGTCTTCTTTCTTAATCTTCACTTGATGATAGCCTGATCCGAGATCTATTTTGGAAAATACAGTTGCTCCTCCAAGTTGGTCGAATAATTCATCGATCCTAGGGAGTGGATATTTGTTCTTGATTGTCAGTTCATTCAGTGCTCTATAATCTATCACCAATCTCAGGCTCCCATCCTTTTTCTTTACAAATAGTACAGGCGCTCCCCAAGGAAAAACACTAGGCCTGATAA
Source organism: Iris pallida (assembly GCA_029216955.1). NCBI lineage: Eukaryota > Viridiplantae > Streptophyta > Magnoliopsida > Asparagales > Iridaceae > Iris > Iris pallida. Next base: position 4,244,868 of record JANAVB010040216.1, on the reverse strand, counting down.
ACTCCTTAGCTAGGAATTTCTTGATTTGTTTATTTAATTCTGCTAGTTCCTCCTTATTCATTGGATATATCTTCTTAGCAATAGGGGCTGCTCCAGGAATTAGATCAATGCTAAATTCAACTGCCCTATCCGGTGGCAATCCGGGTAATTCATCAGGAAATATATTCTTAAACTCATCTACAACTCTTGGTCATTCCTCTATTACTTGGTTTATGAGACTCCTAAGTTCAAACCTCTCTAACTCTTCTTTGTCAAACTCCTTCTGAGCTCTAACAAATTCATGCAACTTCCTACTAGGTAAGAAAAACTGAACTTTTCCTTGTCCACAATCAATGATTGCTGAGGTTGCTATTAACCAATCCATTCCAAATACTATATCATAGTTGTCCATGGGAAAGACTAATAGTCTAGTTCAGAAGCTTGCTCCTCCCATTTTGATTGGACAGTTTCGACTAATTCGACTCACTTCTACTATACCATTGCCCGTAAGGATTTTCAATTTTCTAACTAGAGATTGAGTCTCAATATTATACTCAGTTATGAATGATGCAGATATGAAGGAATGAGTAGCTCCAGAATCAAACAATACTGATGCATGTCTAGTCTTTAAGGATAGTGTATAGGTTAAGGAGAATGTATAGGTAGATATTAGATATTCTAAGGACTTACTTGAACTACCCCAGGACAGAAATATTTAAATTGAAGATTGAATTCCTAGCTAAAGAATCGAGGATCATGCAAGGATTTGGGATATGAATCTTGATTAAACTTTATTTAAACATTGATGATGCATTATTTTTTGTCATAGATTTCTAATTCGAGAATTTTTGGGTATAGGTTATGGCTCGATTTATGCCAAGCATCTTTTGGGACGGGAGTGAACGAACTTTCTACGGTTATGAGCAGTTCGCCTGGAAAGCCTAGCTAGTGGTGGACGATGCAGAACTCCCAGTATTCGAAGTTTATTTCCATCGCCTGCATCCCAAGATTCGGGACATTGAAGATGGAGCAGAAGTTTATTACGAGAAGGAATTACGTCTTATTTTCTTCCTTGCGAAGGACGGTCCATCTCCCTTTACTTATGGGTATGATGGGACCATAAGCGAGTGGGAAGAGATCAACCCCTATGATAAGATTCTAGAGATCACTTACTTGAAGCTGACGAGGGGTTAGTCAGGATAATTGGGCCCCGGTTCCCAGGATGACTCGAGGCACGTGATACTTCTCCCCAGGCTACGCAACTGTACAATGAGTACCGAATTGTACCCTGCGATTGTCGCCTGTAAGGTCCGAGATAGGCATAGATATAAGGCATAATCACAGAAACTCTACAATTGACATGACATTCATTTATCCAGAAATATTACATACTTGGTCTAGAATTCATCAAAACATATATTATACATATTTGATTCATTGTCTTCAAACACAATTTACATAATTGAAGATGTTCTCAAAATGAAGCTACATTCCATCCGTTCCACATCATTCATAGAGATCGTTCTCAGTGTACGCCTGATCCACATCCTGATCTTCATCAATCCCTAGTGAACAAAACTAGGTCGTCAATACGACGAGCAAGCCCTCAGTCAAAGGAGAAGTATGAATACGTAATGATGAGACAAGTGAACAAGATTTAGTATCTAGAGCAATTAAAACTCATACCTTGATATTAGTCAAAAAGTAAGTAATTCTCAATTTAAGGTCACAAGGACACGACAAGATCTTTCTAGACCTAAATGCAATTTAGAGAAACTTTCTGGATTACACACACTCGCCTAGCATCTCAACAATAACCCTATTTGCCCGGGATCAGGCACGTACAAAACGGGTTGGTGCTTAGATTCTCCAGCCGTCTGTACTATCACATATTGATGTGATTACAAGCAAGATAACATCATGAGTGGTTTTATAATCATCTAGGTGGAGTCATCGCATCATGTGTTATAAAAAGTAGTTCGTATGGCTTGGAATTTTCCAAGAATATCGAACCCATTCATTAGAGAGCTGAGCTGAACTCAGGGCCTGGGTATCTAATGAATTAATAAGTATTCTGAGCTAAAAACTCAGGGTAATGTACAAATGGATAGCTGAGCTGAAACTCAGGGCCTGGGTATCCAATTGCGATCAAGAAAGTGAGCTAAGCCTCACCCCGGATATTCGCACGGCCGTACGAACACCGTATCAGGGACTGATCAGTACGAAAATGAAAAATTATATTGCATAGAAGTCAGCCGGGTGTGATCCAACAGTTTCTCTCCCAAACCCCATGCAACCTATTCTAAACATTTTGACTTCAGAGAAACTATCTCCCAAACGGGAGTCCTAGAAGTCAAGTCGCATTCAAATATTAGTTTCGTCTTTGCGAAACTAAAGTAGTCCGTAAAATATTGGAACCAAGGTAAAATTCTAAGGTATCCAATTGCACATGATTCCAAAAATCTTTCCGATATTATAAGTCGGAATGGATGTTTCAAATGGTCTAGAACTTGAGTCAAAAATTTCCAAGAAGTCCGAATTTGTCGGAAAATAGACTAACTCTGGAAATTTTCAAAAATTTCAGCAGAGTCTCCTTTGTATTTACAGACCCGGAAATCAATCCGATACAAGTCACACAAAAGAATAATATATGGGCACGCCGACCCCTTCGGTGGAGCAACTCTCAACTCCGGCAACATGCAATATATAAAATCGGGTACACCGACCCCTTCAGTGGAGCAACTCTCAACACCGACCATGCATTTATATAAAGCTAAGAAATAAATAGCTTTCTTACCTTAGCGAATAAGCGACATCCATTTTTGTCTTGGACTTACTTAGCGTATTTGATAAAGCTTTGCAACCCAAGAATAAATGTCCGGGATAGGCATAGATATAAGGCCTAATCACAGAAATTCCACAATTGACATGACATTCATTTATCCAGAAATATTACATACTTGGTCTAGAATTCATCAAAATACATATTATACATATTTGATTCATTGTCTTCAAACACATAATTTACATAATTGAAGATGTTCTCAAAATGAAGCTACATTCCATCCATTCCACATCACTCATAGAGATCATTCTCAGTGTACGCCTGATCCACATCCTGATCTTCATCAATCCCTAGTGAACAAAACTAGGTCGTCAATACGACGAGCAAGCCCTCAGTCAAAGGAGAAGTATGAATACGTAATGATGAGACAAGTGAACAAGATTTAGTATCTAGAGTAATTAAAACTCATACCTTGATATTAGTCAAAAAGTAAGTAATTCTCAATTTAAGGTCACAAGGACACGACAAGATCTTTCTAGACCGAAATACAATTTAGAGAAACTTTCTGGATCACACACACTCGTCTAGCATCTCAACAATAACCCTATTTGCCCGGGACCAGGCTCGTACAAAACGGGTTGGTGCTTAGATTCTCCAGCCGTCTGTACTATCACATATTGATGTGATTACAAGCAAGATAACATCATGTGTAGTTTCCGAATCATCTGGGTCGAGTCATCGCATCATGTGTTATAACAAGAAGTTCGTATGACTTGGACTTTTCCAAGAATATCGAACCCATTCATTAGAGAGCTGAGCTGAACTCAGTGCCTGGGTATCTAATGAATTAATAAGTATTTTGAACTGAAAATGCAGGGTAATGTGCAAATGGATAGTTGAGCTGAAACTCAGGGCCTGGGTATCCAATTACGATTAAGATAGTGAGCTAAGCCTCACCCCAGATATTCGTACGGCCGTACGAACACCGTATCAGGGACTGATCAGTACAAAAATAAAAATCATATTGCAAAGAAGTCAGCCGGGTGTGATCAAACGGTTTCTCTCCCAAAAACCCCATGCAACCTATTGTAGATATTTAGACTCCAGGGATTACTATTCATTATTTATAACCTTGATATCATCCAGGCAAGGCAAATAGAGTAGCAGATGCTCTTAGTAGGAGGCCTGAGGCTTTCTTTATGAACACGCCCAAGGAGATATTGGATGATCTCAGAAAGATGGGGATTGAAGTGATATGCCCAGTTGCAGATGGAATCTGGGAAAGTTTACAAGTTAAATCATCCTTAGTATAGAGGATTAAGGAGGCACAGAAGAAGGATGTGAAGCTGCAAAAACTATGGAGTCAAACTGAAGCTGGGGTACAAACTGGATTGATGAAGAATTCTGATGGATCCTTGAGGTTCGGAAGTCGTTTGTGTGTACCATTTGGAGAACTTCGGACTGAGTTAATGACTGAAGCACATAGTTCTCAGTACTGCATTCATCCTGGGAGTACGAAGATGTACAAGGATCTGAGACAAAATTTTTGGTGGCATGGAATGAAGCGGAAGATAGCTAAATTTGTCTTGAAATGTTTAGTGTGCCAACAAGTAAAAGCTGAGCACCAACGGACTGTTGGACTACTGCAACCACTACCAGGACCTGAATGGAAGTGGGAGCATATTATAATAGATTTTGTATCAGGACTCCCAAGAACACAAAAAGGTAACAATGCCATCTGGGTGATAGTGGATAGACTTACAAAGTCTGCGAGATTTCTACCATTCCGAGTTGGACAATCTATGGAGCATCTAGCGGATATGTCCATGAAGGAAGTTGTTAGCCACTATGGGGTGCCGGTAAGTATCATCTCAGACAGGGATACTCGGTTCACCTCCAAGTTTTGGAGAAGCTTGCAAGAGTCTTGGCAGTCGCCTGAAGTTTCTGGTGTCATGCCCCGCTCCCAGAATACGGCGAGCCGAGTACGTAACAACATCCCCAGGCTACGCGACATACGAATACTCGAGTACCCATATTCGCGATTGTCGCTCGTAAGGTTCTAGGATAGGATTACCACATGTAACATGGTACAATATACAATTAATTTAACAATTGATTACAGGACTTCTAACTATAAATAGAAAATTTTATGATACTACCCGATTACAAACATTAACCCAATACATACAGAACAATAGCTACAAAAAAAAAAACTACCCAGCTGATGTCCAGGATAGACCTTCTCTTTGTCTCATTCATTAAGCTCCTCCTCAGTGTGTACTAGCATCCCCTCCTGACCTTCATCAAACCCTAGTGAACAAAACTAGGTCGTCAATACGACGAGCAAGCCCTCGGTCAAAGAAGAGAGTTACGAATGTGGAAAGATAAATGAATACAAAATAAAGTAAACTTGAACAATTAGACTCTCACCTTGTGATATCAGTCAAAAGGTAAATAGTTCTCAAATTAATGTCACAAAGAATACAAATGCGATCTTTCTAGACCAATATACAGTTTAGAGAAACTTTCTGGATCACACACAAACGCCTAGCATCTCAACAATAACCCCATTGGCCCGAGATCAGGCTCGTACAAAACGGATGGTGCTTAGATTCTCCAGCCATCTGTACTATCACATATTGATGTGATTAAAAGCAAGATAACATCATGAGTGGTTTTCGAATCATCTGGGTTGAGTCATCGCATCATGTGTTATAACAAGAAGTTCGTATGACTTGGACTTTTCCAAGAATATCAAACCCATTCATTAGAGAGCCGAGCTGAACTCAGGGCCTGGGTATCTAATGAATTAATAAGTATTCTGAGCTAAAAACTCAGGGTAATGTGCAAATGGATAGCTGAGCTGAAACTCAGGGCCTGGGTATCCAATTGCGATCAAGAATTGATGAGATCAAGATACCGAGGAATGATATTACACTCAATAAACTATATACAATACAATGTGTACATATATAATTATGTCTATACCTTAAGCAAAATACTACTAGTACTAACTTACCCAATAGTTCTTCCAAGTTATCCTTATATCTATGCTCATCCCACAAAACATGCTACATACAATCTAAATAAGGCCTTAGATCATATCTAGCTGGTTGACTATGTGATCATCATTTTCTTACCATTTCAATCTATATAATATCTAGATAATCTAAATCCCAAGTTTACTATGGGGACAAAGTTCAAGATCCCTAAAGAACTTTCTGCAAATCCATCACTGGGCTACTCTATTAGGAATACTTGTCTAATTCTCTCTGAATTTCTTGACCTATATATCAAGTCATGTATCCTTATACTACCCATGACTTTCCAATATTATCTATATCCTTAATGACAATCTTAGATTAGGATTCTTACCTATATATAGAATCACGATAGGATATTCATTAGGAAAGATCTATAAGGTAAGCAAAATGGAACATAGTCTATGGATAAAACCTTGTAGGACATTCTCTATCCTAAGGTTCCTTGTAGGCTTTTCCTAAGAATATATCGTAAGGCCTATAGGTTAGCCTCTATATAGGCTTTCGTACAAGCTTAGCATGTATCCTATCCTAGGCTTTCTATTTTTCGAGACCTGCATCCTATCCTAGATTTTTTATTCTTCGTAGACCTACATGGGCCACCAACAAAAAGACGTGTCACACCCCCAGTGATGGATTTGCAGAAAGTTCTTTAGGGATCTTGAATTTTGTACCATTAGTAATCTTGGGATTTAGATTATCTAGATATTATATATATTGAAATGGTAATAAATGATGATCACATAGTCAACCAGCCAGATATGATCTAAGCACCAACCCGTTTTGTACGAGCCTGATCTCGGAAAAGAGTATCTCCGAAAATTCTTAAAAATTTCGGCAGAGTCTCCTTTGTATTTACTGACCCGAAAATATTTCCAGAACACATAAACACAAAGTATAATATATGGGCACGCCGACCCCTTCGGTGGAGCAACCCTCAACACCGGAACTCACACGCAGTTTATATATATTTCAATGATAAAGCAATAACCTTTCTTACCAATGGTATATTTTACCTTTGCAATTAGCTATTTTTAACCATTTAGTATTGATCCGGGTTAGCTACAAAGTCCAGAAAACTCAATACAAGTTAGAAATCAAAACTTTACAAACCTAGATAACAAAATCATAACGAAATGAGAATACAACTCTAAATTTGATAGTAATAACTAAATATCTTAATTATAAGATATTGATCATTTATATTCATGTACTAATTCTACTCAACAAAGGAGTACTAAATAAACACATATCTAGGAATAATATTTCATGTTTTGGTAGTTCCTGTAAGTTTAGAAAATCTTCAATTGATAGCAAATCAAAATCCATTATTCTAAATAAATATTTTTGATGAATTGTATAAGATTCAAGTCAAATTCATCAACAACAAAAAAATACTAATTTTGGGTTCGATACACTAGTCATATAATAGGACATAGGTACCTAGTTAACTTGTCTAAGATATTGACATTCAATGCTTTTCAAATTTTGAATTCCAACTTATGCGGATGCTGAAAATGTACATCAATACAATCCTATTTCCCAACATTGTCAAATTTGAGTAGATTCAACCTCGAAAAACTAAGATATGATAATTTTGTATCTTAAGCTAAAGGTTCTCAAATTATACAACCTAATTATGTTATCTCAATTTCAGCTTCTTCTGAATTCTAAACCTACAAGGGCATTTCCATAAGTTAATACTCATTTTTTAGTAATATGGTCAACGATGCATATCTTGAACAATCCCATAATTACTCTTATGATTTCTTTTCTTACATTTTCCATGATACATCCATAAAATAATATAACTCCAACAATAAATATTGAATTATATGAACAACTTCATAATCGACTCCAAAATGGCCGATATCACCTAATATTGCTTATAAAACCACTTTCCATGAATAGTCATAGGGTATTAGTAACTATATATAAATATAAAACAACAACATATAATTCTATTACCAATTTATACCAAAGTATCCGTATCGTGTCCTAATTTTGTGTCGATGTGTCCGAGTCACTTCCAACACTTCTACAACCAATTATTTCTAATAAATCTTGTCCCCGTGTCTATATTACTGCCGGCACATATATGTGTCCTACCTATATGATATATATCATTCTAGATTCATACTTACAAGGAAATAATTCTAAAAGAACATGTCAAGTAGGTAAAATTGAATTAAATATAAAGAGATGGGAGAGGGCTTGCCTTGAAAAATTAGGGATTTGGAAATTGGGATTTAGGGCTTGGATCTCCTTCTCTAAGTATCTTCCTCTCCAATTTTTTTTGTAGAAAATGGATTTTTGGGTTTAGGTTTGATGAAGGAGATGGAGAGGGAGATGATGATGGTAGTGTTGGAGGTGGTGATGGAGTTGGTCGGCCGGAGAGCTTGGAGGCGGCCGGAGGTGGAGGGGCCGGCCGGCTGGCCGAAGCAGCAGCCGCCGGGCAACGCCGCCGGGCGTGCCCGCGCGCGTGGGGCGACGGGTCCGACTGCCTGGGTGATGGAGAGATAAAAGAAATAGACAGATGAGGAGGGTGTGAGAGAGATGAAGAGGGAAGAAGATCAGTTGAGGGGAGAGAGGAAGCCGAGAGGGAGAGAGTCGGGAGAGGGAGCACGAGAGAGAGGAAGAAGGTTGCTGCTCTCTCTCTATCTAATTCTCTTTTTAAAGAAAAGAAAACAAAAAGAAAACAAAAATGGCAAAGACCAAAATGCCCTAATCCTCCTCATGCATGAAGACAAGTGTCTTCATGTGAATTTACGTAAATATCCTTGTAGCTTCATGCAAAGGGACAAGTGGATGATGATGTGTCATAGAAAATATGCAATTACATTTTTTTTTCCCAATGACCAAAGTTGCAATATATATATATATATATATATATATATATATATATATATATATAATTAGTTAATACTTATAAAAGAGTTAATATGATTTAATTAAAGCTAATAATTCAATGAACAAAAATAATTTTTTTTGAAATAATTAATTCTTATGGCTACCAGGAAATTCGATGTCGGATTTTGTATTTCGAATGCAGCTATGATACTCTATCCACCTTATAAAAATTTCGTTTTCGAAATTTAAATTTTAAAGATAAGATTCTCAAAACAAATATAAAGAGAAGCAAAATATTCTACCCACCTTACAGAAATGAGTAAAATACATTACATTATTAAACAAAATATTCTGAAACATATTTAGCAAAATCTTTACGAAAATAAGGACAATTCAAAGGTATTTGAAATTATCATGATTCTTGAAATTCCATATGGTCAGATAAAATTGTCAGATACCATAACCGTGTGTGTTCTATAGAATCAAAATCATATTCCTCATTTTCTGACGTGATAAGTAATCTTGTGCCTCGCCATTGCGCATATAGCTGCAATCAAGATACCACTTCATTATCAGAATTTGCTACCTCTTCCTTGATAGCTATAGAATAAGTAGGAATTATGATTTTTGAAGTAACCTTACACGTTAGGGTACCCTTAGGAATTCAAAAGATACTCAATAACCAGTACTTAAAATCATTCTTTTTTTTAAAGTATCAAAGTACTATACAATATTATATTATAAAATCTTTTGACAAAATTAGCAGAAAAATCTCATGTTTCTATTTTATAAAAAAAATACCGAATATCACTTTAAATTATTCACGTTAATAGTTTTCAAATCCAAACTGAGATAAACAAAGTTGATTTTTGAATATCAAGCATGAAAACCAATTACAAAAATATTGTCTAGATTCTCGGAATCTTACTTAGAACCATGTTTTGAGAATGTAGTGCCTCGCCAGTCTGGATGGCTGCAACAGCTTCTCATTTCATGATTCAACTGAAGAATTTTTGGATTCTTGACACAAATAAATAAATAAATATTCCTTCACATGAAATCCAATTACAGAAAGTCCAATCAGACAATGCTTCACGAAAAAATCCAATAAACAATCAATGAGTAATGCATACATGAGTAGTTATATGGAGGGTGAGTCCTAAAATTCAGGGATACTGCTAGAAAGAAATTAGATTAAAAGAAGAGGATACAATTCTAGATTCAAATCGATAAACCTTGGATGAAACAAGGTGATTGAAAATTTTTGAGAAAGTTGGGGATTTGTGAAAATGGATATATGAAATTTGATAAGCAAGGGGGATGAGTTGATTTAAGAATTGATGAGATCAAGATACAGAGGAATGATATTACACTCAATAAGCTATATACAATACTATGTGTACATATATAATTATGTCTATACCTTAAGCAAAATACTGCTAGTACTAACTTACCCAATAGTTCTTCCAAGTTATCCTTATATCTATGCTCATCCCACAAAACATGCTACATACAATCTAAATAAGGCCTTAGATCATATCTGGCTGGTTGACTATGTGATCATCATTTTCTTACCATTTTAATCTATATAATATCTAGATAATCTAAATCCCAAGTTTACTAAGGGTACAAAGTTCAAGATCCCTAAAGAACTTTATGCAAATCCATCACTGGGCTACTCTATTAGGAATACTTGTCCAATTCTCTCTGAATTACTCGACCTATATATCAAGTCATGTATCCTTATACTACCCATGACTTTCCAATATTATCTATATCCTTAATGACAATCTTAGATTAGGATTCTAACCTATATATAGATTCACGATAGGATATTCATTAGGAAAGATCTATAAGGTAAGCAAAATGGAACATAGTATATGGATAAAACCTTGTAGGACATTCTCTATCCTAAGGTTCCTTGTAGGCTTTTCCTAAGAATATATCGTAAGGTCTATAGGTTAGCCTCTATATAGGCTTCCGTACAAGCTTAGCCTGTATCCTATCCTAGGCTTTCTATTTTTCGAGACCTGTATCCTATCCTAGATTTTTCATTCTTCGTAGACCTGCATGGGCCACCAACCAAAAGACGTGTCACGCCCCCAGTGATGGATTTGCAGAAAGTTCTTTAGGGATCTTGAACTTTGTACCCTTAGTAATCTTGGGATTTAGATTATCTAGATATTATATAGATTGAAATGGTAAGAAATAATGATCACATAGTCAACCAGCCAAATATGATCTAAGCACCAACCCGTTTTGTACGAGCCTGATCCCGGGCAAATGGGGTTATTGTTGAGATGCTAGGCGAGTATGTGTGATCCAGAAAGTTTCTCTAAATTGCATTTAGGTCTAGAAAGATTTTGTCGTATCCTTGTGACCTTAAATTGAGAATTACTTATTTTTTGACTAATATCAAGGTATGAGTTCTAATTGCTCTAGATACTAAATCTTGTTCACTTGTCTCATCGTTACGTATTCATACTTCTCCTTTGACTGAGGGCTTGCTCGTCGTATTGACGACCTAGTTTTGTTCAATAGGGATTGATGAAGATTAGGATGTGGATCAGGCGTACACTGAGAACGATCTCTATGAATGATGTGGAACGGATGGAATGTAGCTTCATTTTGAGAACATCTTCAATTATGTAAATTATGTGTTTGAAGACAATGAATCAAATATGTATAATATGTGTTTTGATAAATTCTAGACCAAGTATGTAATATTTCTGGATAAATGAATGTCATGTCAATTGTGGAATTTCTGTGATTATTCCTTATATCTATGCCTATCTCGGACCTTACAGGCGAAAATTGCAGGGTACAATTCGGTACTGATTGTACAGTTGTGTAGACTGGGGAGAAGTATCACGTGCCTCGAGTCATCCTGGTAACCGGGACGTGACACGTCTCTTTTGGTTGGTGGCCCATGCAGGTCTACGAAGAATGAAAAATCTTGGATAGGATGCAGGTCTCGAAAAATAGAAAGCCTAGGATAGGTTACAGGCTAAGCTTGTACGGAAGCCTATATAGAGGCTAACCTATAGACCTTACGATATATTCTTAGGAAAAGCCTACAAGGAACCTTAGGATAGAGAATGTCCTACAAGGTTTTATCCATAGACTATGTTCCATTTTGCTTACCTTATAGATCTTTCCTAATGAATATCCTATCGTGAATCTATATATAGGTAAGAATCCTAATCTAAGATTGTCATTAAGGTTATAGATAATATTGGAAAGTCATGGGTAGTATAAGGATACATGACTTGATATATAGGTCAAGTAATTCAGAGAGAATTAGACAAGTATTCCTAATAGAGTAGCCCAGTGATGGATTTGTAGAAAGTTCTTTAGGGATCTTGAACTTTGTATCCTTAGTAATCTTGGGATTTAGATTATCTAGATATTATATAGATTAAAATGGTAAGAAATGATGATCACATAGTCAACCAGCCAGATATAATCTAAGCACCAACCCGTTTTGTACGAGCCTGATCCCGGGCAAATGGGGTTATTGTTGAGATGCTAGGCGAGTGTGTATGATCGAGAAAGTTTCTCTAAATTGCATTTAGGTCTAGAAAGATCTTGACGTGTCCTTGTGACCTTAAATTGAGAATTACTTACTTTTTGACTAATATCAAGGTATGAGTTTTAATTGCTCTAGATACTAAATCTTGTTCACTTGTCTCATCATTACGTATTCATACTTCTTCTTTGACTGAGGGCTTGCTCGTCGTATTGACGACCTAGTTTTGTTCACTAGGGATTGATGAAGATCAGGATGTGGATCAGGCGTATACTGAGAACGATCTCTATGAATGATGTGGAATAGATGGAATGTAGCTTCATTTTGAAAACATGTTCAATTATGTAAATTATGTGTTTGAAGACAATGAATCAAATATGTATAATATGTGTTTTGATGAATTCTAGACCAAGTATGTAATATTTTTGGATAAATGAATGTCATATCAATTGTGGAATTTCTGTGATTATGCCTTATATCTATGCCTATCTCGGACCTTACAGGCGACAATCGTAGGGTACAATTCGGTACTCCTTGTACAGTTGCATAGCCCGGGGAGAAGTATCACGTGCCTCGAGTCATCCTGGGAACCGGGGCATGACACGTCTCTTTTGGTTGGTGGCCCATGCAGGTCTAGTCTTTAAGGATAGTGTATAGGTTAAGAAGAATGTATAGGTCGATATTAGATATTCTAAGGACTTACTTGAACTACCCCAGGACAGAAATATTTAAATTGAAGATTGAATTCCTAACTAAAGAATCAAGAATCATGCAAGGATTTGGGATATAAATCTTGATTAAACTTTATTTAAACATTGATGATGCATTGTTTCATGTCATAGATTTCTAATTCGAGAATTTTCGAGTATAGGTCATGGCTCGATTTATGCCAAGCATCTTTTGGGACTGGAGTGACCGAACTTTCTACGGTTATGAGCAGTTCGCCCGGAAAGCCTGGTTAGTGGTGGACATGCAGAACTCCCAGTATTCGAAGTTTATTTCCATCGCCTGCGTCCCAAGATTCGGGACATTGAAGATGGAGCAGAAGTTTATTATGAGAAGGAATTACGTCTTATTTTCTTCCTTGCGAAGGATGGTCCATCTCCCTTTACTTGTGGGTATGATGGGACCATAAGCGAGTGGAAAGAGATCAACCCCTACGATAAGACTCTGGAGATCACTTACCTGAAGCTGATAAGGGGTTAGTCAGGATAATTGGAAAATGACATAGCTTTTTGTCTGATGTACAATATTTTGACGGATCAGCAGATATATGTATATGTATATGTAGAAAGATATGGTGTGGAGGTATAGAGGGAAATTTTTGTCTGTTGTATAATATTTTAGAAATTACAACAGAAGTATATAGTTTGGTATAGGGTTTAGAGTATAGAAGTCGTAAGGACTTCCTTGTGAAGCATATTGTAATCCTGTTTTGTGAATGAATAAAATATGCTTCTTTTGGCTTAAACTATCTTAATTGCGATTGCCTTTTTATCTCCTTTAGCAACTAAATTCTTTAAGATTCTCCTTTAAATTTTGTATTAAGAATTTCCCATCCTTAATATTTAGGAAATGTCTTCTTCACCAAATCTCGACACATTGCAAACGGAAACCACTGAGATGCGTCCGACAGACGCAATGGAAAGTTTTCAAAAAATCTTGGCAGCCAACACCAAATAAATCCAACTTTCCCAAGCTGTGTCTGCAAAGCTACTGGAAAGATTGGATGTCGCAACTTCTCCTAAAGCTGGGACCATTTCGGATTTCAGGACGATTAAGCCCCCAGAGTTCAAGGGGACTGAAACTCCTATGGAAGTGGCACAGTGGATTAGGACCACAGAAGGGTTGCTGAAGGATACGAAGATCGCACCAAATGACATAGTGTCTCTAGTAAGGATTCAACTGAAGGATGTTGCCGATATCTGGTGGAGCTCCTTACACCCGGAAGAATGGCCTGACCGTGATTCTTCTTCTTTATGTTGTTGTGGTTCTGATTAGCCTTTTGAGCTTGAAGGAATTAATGCGCCTGTGGTGCCAATGCTGGTCTCTGCTGATATCCTGTAGGAGCATGACCTTGCGCTTGAGGTGCTGCAGCAGCATTAAACCAGGGCTCATTGCTTTGAAAGAAAGGCCTTTGTTGAAAACCCTGGTTTGCTGCTCTTGGTTCCTATGCATTATTCTGTACTACAGACCTTCTATTATTCTGGGGACATTGGTTCAACCGGTGGTTGGAGGATCCACACTTCAGGCACTTCCCTTGAAGTCTTCTGCAGTTATTCTTTGAATGCCCGAACTTTCCGCAGTAAGAACAGCTTAGCGCGACTCTATTCTGCTCATGCTGAGCACGCTTCTGTTGTCCTTGTCCTGAGGTCCTTCCTTGAGGTGAGCCGGTCTCCAGACTCTGCTTTTGTCCTGCAGCCTTTGAGTTGATCCTATCATTTTGCATCCTTTCTTGGTCTCTTGCAGCTTCGACCACTTCTGCGTAAGTCTGGCATCTGTAGGGGCAACTTTCATCTTCAGCTTATCGTCCAGCCCTTCCATGAACCGGACTACCTTTGCCTTCTCCGTATTCACCATGCTCGAAGCATATCGGCTTAGTCTTGTGAATTCTGTCGAGTATTCATCGACAGATGTCTTATTCTGCTTCAAATGTAGGAATCTCCGTTCCAGCTCCAACTTGGCACTTGGGGGAAAGAATCTCTCTTCAAATTCTTCCTTAAAATTTTTCATGATACAATCTCATCTGATTCTTCCGGGTGTAAGGAGCTCCACCAGATATCGGCAACATCCTTCAGTTGAATCCTTACTAGAGACACTATGTCATTTGGCACAATCTTCGTGCCCTTCAGCAACCCTTCTGTGGTCCTAATCCACTGTGCCGCTTCCATAGGAGTTTCAGTCCCCTTGAACTCTGGGGGCTTAATCGTCTTGAAATCCGAAATGGTCCCAGCTTTAGGAGCAGCTGCGACATCCAATCTTTCCAGTAGCTTTGCAGACACAGCTTGGAAAAGTTGGATTTGTTGGGTGTTGGCTGCCAAGATTTTCTGAAAACTTTCCATTGCATCTGTCAGACGCATCTCGGTGGTTTCCGTTTGCAATGTGTCGGGATTTGGTGAAGAAGACATTTCCTAAATATTAAGGATGGGAAATTCTTAATGCAAAATTTAAAGGAGAATCTTAAAGAACTTAGTTGCTAAGGGAGATAAAAAGGCAATCGCAATTAAGATAGTTTAAGCCAAAAGAAGCATATTTCATTCATTCATAAAACAGGATTACAATATGCTTCACAAGGAAGTCCTTACGACTTCTATACTCTAAACCCTATACAAAACTATATACATCTGTTGTAATTTCCAAAATATTATACAACAGACAAAAATTTCCCTCTACACATTATTTAATGTGTAAGGTTACTTCAAAAATCACGTGCCTCGAGTCATAATTCCTACTTATTCTATAGCTATCAAGGAAGAGGTAGCAAATTCTGATAATAAAATGTTATCTTGATTGCAGCCATATGCGCAATGGCGAGGCACAAAATTACTTATCACGTCAGAAAATGAGAAATGAGGAATATGATTTTGATTCTATAGAACACATACGGTTATGGTATTTGACAATTTTATCTGACTATATGGAATTTCAAGAATCTTGATAATTTTAAATACCTTTGAATTGTCCTTATTTTTGTAAAGATTTTGCTAAATATATTTCAGAATATTTCATTTAATAATGTAATGGATTTTACTCCATTTCTGTAAGGTGGGTAGAATATTTTGTTTCTCTTTATATTTGTTTTGAGAATCTTATCTTTAAAATTTAAATTTCGAGGACGAAATTTTTGTAAGGTGGATAGAGTGTCATAGCTACATTCGAAATACGAAATCCGACATCGAATTTCCTGGTAGCCACAAGAATTAATTATTTCAAAAAAAATTATTTTTGTTCATTGAATTATTAGCTTTAATTAAATCATATTAACTCTTTTATAAGTATTAACTAATTTCTTATATATATACATATATTGCAACTTTGGTTATTGGGAAAAAAAATGTAATTGCTTATTTTCTATGACACATCATCATCCACTTGTCCCTTTGCATGAAGCTACAAGGATATTTAGGTAAATTCACATGAAGACACTTATCTTCATGAATGAGGAGGATTAGGGTATTTTGGTCTTTGCCATTTTTGTTTTATTTTTGTTTTCTTTTCTTTAAAAAGAGAATTAGAGAGAGAGAGATAGCAGCAACCTTCTTCCTCTCTCTCGTGCTCCCTCTCCCGACTCTCTCCCTCTCGGCTTCCTCTCTTCCCTCAACCGATCTTCTTCCCTCTTCATCTCTCTCACACTCTCCTCATCTCTCTATTTCTCTCATCTCTCCATCACCGAGGCAGTCGGACCCGTCGCCCCACGCGCGCGGGCGCGCCCGCCGGCTGCTGCCGTCGGCCAGCCGGCTGGCCCCTCAACCTCCGGCCGCCTCCAAGCTCTCCGGCCGACCAACTCCATCACCACCTCCAACACTATCATCATCATCTCTCTCTCCATCTCCTTCATCAAAACCTAAACCCAAAATCTATTTTCTACAAAAGAAATTGGAGAGGAAGATACTTGGCGAAGGAGATCCAAGCCCTAAATCCCAATTTCCAAATTCCTAATTTTTCAAGGCAAGCCCTCACCCATCTCTTTTTATTTAATTCAATTTTACCTACTTGACATGTTCTTTTAGATTTATTTCCTTGTAAGTATGAATTTAGAATGATATATATATCATATAGGTAGGACACATATATGTGCCGGCAGTAATATAGACACGGGGACAAGATTTATTAGAAATAATTGGTTGTAGAAGTGTTGGAAGTGACTCGGACACATCGACACAAAATTAGGACACGATACGGATACTTTGGTATAAATTGGTAATGGAATTATATGTTGTTGTTTTATATTTATATATAGTTACTAATACCCTATGACTATTCATGGAAAGTGGTTTTATAAGCAATATTAGGTGATATCGGCCATTTTAGACTCGATTATGAAGTTGTTCATATAATTCAATATTTATTGTTGGAGTTATATTATTTTATGGATGTATCATGGAAAATGTGAGAAAAGAAATCATAAGAGTAATTATGGGATTGTTCAAGATATGCATCGTTGACCATATTACTCAAAAATGAGTATTAACTTATGGAAATGCCCTTGTAGGTTTAGAATTCAGAAGAAGCTGAAATTGAGATAACATAATTAGGTTGTATAATTTGAGAACCTTTAGCTTAAGATACAAAATTATCATATCTT
Organism: Iris pallida; assembly: GCA_029216955.1. NCBI lineage: Eukaryota > Viridiplantae > Streptophyta > Magnoliopsida > Asparagales > Iridaceae > Iris > Iris pallida. The sequence goes on along the minus strand of JANAVB010040216.1, from coordinate 4,227,379 downwards.
AGTTTTCGAGGTTGAATCTACTCAAATTTGGCAATGTTGGGAAATGGGATTGTATTGATGTACATTTTCAGCATCCGCATAAGTTGGAAGTCAAAATTTGAAAAGCATTGAATGTCAATATCTTAGACAAGTTAACTAGGTATCTATGTCCTATTATATGACTAGTGTATCGAACCAAAAATCAGCATTTTTTGTTGTTGATGAATTTGACTTGAATCTTATATAATTCATCAAAAATATTTATTTAGAATAATGGATTTTGATTTGCTATCAATTGAAGATTTTCTAAACTTACAGGAACTACCAAAACATGAAATATTATTCCTAGATATGTGTTTATTTAGTACTCCTTTGTTGAGTAGAATTAGTGCATGAATATAAATGATCAATATCTTATAATTAAGATATCTAGTTATTACTATCAAATTTAGAGTTTTATTCTCACTTCGTTATGATTTTGTTATCTAGGTTTGTAAAGTTTTGGTTTCTAACTTGTATTGAGTTTTCTGGACTTTGTAGCTAACCCGGATCAATACTAAATGGTTAAAAATAGCTAATTGCAAAGGTAAAATATACCATTGGTAAGAAAGGTTATTGCTTTATCATTGAAATATATATAAACTGCGTGTGAGTTCCGGTGTTGAGGGTTGCTCCACCGAAGGGGTCGGCGTGCCCATATATTATTCTTTGTGTTTATGTGTTCTGGAAATATTTTCGGGTCAGTAAATACAAAGGAGACTCTGCCGAAATTTTTAAGAATTTTTGGAGATACTCTTTTCCGGGATCAGGCTCGTACAAAACGGGTTGGTGCTTGGATCATATCTGGCTGGTTGACTATGTGATCATCATTTCTTACCAATTCAACCTATATAATATCTAGATAATCTAAATCCCAAGATTACTAAGGGTACAAAGTTCAAGATCCCTAAAGAACTTTCTGCAAATCCATCACTGGGTGCGTGACACGTCTTTTTGTTGGTGGCCCATGCAGGTCTACGAAGAATAAAAAATCTAGGATAGGATGCAGGTCTCGAAAAATAGAAAGCCTAGGATAGGATACATGCTAAGCTTGTACGGAAGCCTATATAGAGGCTAACCTATAGACCTTACGATATATTCTTAGGAAAAGCCTACAAGGAACCTTAGGATAGAGAATGTCCTACAAGGTTTTATCCATAGACTATGTTCCATTTTGCTTACCTTATAGATCTTTCCTAATGAATATCCTATCGTGAATCTATATATAGGTAAGAATCCTAATCTAAGATTGTCATTAAGGATATAGATAATATTGGAAAGTCATGGGTAGTATAAGGATACATGACTTGATATATAGGTCAAGTTATTCAGAGAGAATTAGACAAGTATTCCTAATAGAGTAGCCCAGTGATGGATTTGCAGAAAGTTCTTTAGGGATCTTGAACTTTGTACCCTTAGTAAACTTGGGATTTAGATTATATAGATATTATATAGATTGAAATGGTAAGAAAATGATGATCACATAGTCAACCAGCCAAATATGATCTAAGGCCTTATTTAGATTGTATGTAGCATGTTTTGTGGGATGAGCATAGATATAAGGATAACTTGGAAGAACTATTGGGTAAGTTAGTACTAGCAGTATTTTGCTTAAGGTATAGACATAATTATATATGTACGCATAGTATTGTATATAGCTTATTGAGTGTAATATCATTCCTCGGTATCTTGATCTCATCAATTCTTAAATCAACTCATCCCCCTTGCTCAAATTTCATATATCCATTTTCACAAATCCCCAACTTTCTCAAATTTTTTCAATCTCCTTGTTTCATCCAAGGTTTATCGATTTGAATCTAGAATTGTATCCTCTTCTTTTAATCTAATTTCTTTCTAGCAGTATCCCTGAATTTTGGGACTCACCCTCCATATAACTACTCATGTATGCATTACTCATTGATTGTTTATTGGATTTTTCCGTGAAGCATTGTTTGATTGGACTTTCTGTAATTGGATTTCATGTGAAGGAATATTTATTTATTTATTTGTGTAAAGAATCCAAAAATTCTTCAGTTGAATCGTGAAATAAGAAGCTGTTGCAGCCATCCAGACTGGCGAGGCACTACATTCTCAAAACATGGTTCTAAGTAAGATTTCGAGAATCTAGACAATATTTTTGTAATTGGTTTTCATGCTTGATATTCAAAAATCAACTTTGTTTATCTCAGTTTGGATTTGAAAACTATTAACGTGAATAATTTAAAGTGATATTCGGTAATTTTTTTATAAAATAGAAACATGAGATTTCTCTACTAATTTTGTCAAAAGATTTTATATTATAATATTGTATAGTACTTTGATACTTTAAAAAAAGAATGTTTTTAAGTACTGGTTATTGAGTATCTTTTGAATTCCTAAGGGTACCCTAACGTGTAAGGTTACTTCAAAAATCAAGGAAGAGGTAGAATTCCTTGTGAAGATCATAAATTTATTTTTGAGAATAAATTATTAGCTTTATTACGTCTTATCTTAATTATATGTTGTTGTTTTATATTTATATATAGTTACTAATACCCTATGACTATTCATGGAAAGTAGTTTTATAAGCAATATTGGGTGATATCGGCCATTTTGGACTCGATTATGAAGTTGTTCATATAATTCAATATTTATTGTTGGAGTTATATTATTTTATGGATGTATCATGGAAAATCTAAGAAAAGAAATCATAAGAGTAATTATGGGATTGTTCAAGATATGCATCGTTGACCATATTACTCAAAAATGAGTATTAACTTATGAAAATGCCCTTGTAGGTTTAGAATTCAGAAGAAGCTAAAATTGAGAAAACATAATTAGGTTGTATAATTTGAGAACCTTTAGCTTAAGATACAAAATTATCATATCTTAGTTTTTCGAGGTTGAATCTACTCAAATTTGACAATGTTGGGAAATAGGATTGTATTGATGTACTAATTTTTAATTCTGAATTTTTTTTGTTACTATTGACAAAATCCAACCATAAGATATATAATGCGCTTATGAGCCTAGGAATTGGTAGATATCCATGTGTAGACTTTTGTATTTCAAAGCTTGTTGTGTTTATGTATATATATATATATATATATATATATATATATATATATATATATATATATATATATATATATATATATATATATATATATATATAGATTTTTTTTTCTCCGTGTGTATGTATATATATATACATATAGATATTAATCCACGGATAATATCTATAATCTATCACCAATCTCAGGCTCCCATCCTTTTTCTTTACAATTAGTGCAGGCACTCCCACGGAGAAACACTAGGCCTGATAAACTCCTTAGCTAGCAATTCCTTGATTTGTTTATTTAATTCTGCTAGTTCCTCCTTATTCATTGGATATATCTTCTTAGCAATAGGGGCTGCTCCAGGAATTAGTTCAATGCTAAATTCAACTGCCCTATCCGGTGGCATCCGAATAATTTATTAGAAAATACATCCTTAAACTCATCTACAACTCTTGGCCATTCCTCTATTACTTGGTTCATGAGACTCCTAAGTTCAAACCTCTCTAACTCTTCTTTGTCAAACTCCTTCTGAGCTCTAACAAATTCATACAACTTCCTACTAGGTAAGGAAAACTGAACTTTTCCTTGTCCACAATCAATGATTGCTGAGGTTGCTATTAACCAATCCATTCCAAATACTATATTATAGTTGTCCATGGGAAAGACTAATAGTCTAGTTCGGATGCTTGCTCCTCCCATTTTGATTGGACAGTTTCTACAAATTCGAGTCACTTCTACTACACCATTGCCCGTAAGGATTTTCAATTTTCTGGAGCTACTCATTCCTTCATATCTGCATCATTCATAACTGAGTATAATATTGAGACTCAATTTTCGGATTCTTGACACAAATAAATAAATAAATATTCCTTCACATGAAATCCAATTACAGAAAGTCCAATCAGACAATGCTTCACGGAAAAATCCAATAAACAATCAATGAGTAATGCATACATGAGTAGTTATATGGGGGGTGAGTCCCAAAATTCAGGGATACTGCTAGAAAGAAATTAGATTAAAAGAAGAGGATACAATTCTAGATTCAAATCGATAAACCTTGGATGAAACAAGGAGTTTGAAAATTTTTGAGAAAGTTGGGGATTTGTGAAAATGGATATATGAAATTTGATAAGCGAGGGGGATGAGTTGATTTAAGAATTGATGAGATCAAGATACCGAGGAATGATATTACACTCAATAAGCTATATACAATACTATGTGTACATATATAATTATGTCTATACCTTAAGCAAAATACTGCTAGTACTAACTTACCCTATAGTTCTTCCCAGTTATCCTTATATCTATGCTCATCCCACAAAACATGCTACATACAATCTAAATAAGGCCTTAGATCATATCTGGCTTTCTTACCATTTTAATCTATATAATATCGAGATAATCTAAATCCCAAGTTTACTAAGGGTAAAAAGTTCAAGATCCCTAAAGAACTTTCTGCAGATCCATCACTGGGCTACTCTATTAGGAATACTTGTCTAATTCTCTCTGAATTACTTGACCTATATATCAAGTCATGTATCCTTATACAACCCATGACTTTCTAATATTATCTATATCCTTAATGGCAATCTTAGATTAGGATTCTTACCTATATATAGATTCACGATAGGATATTCATTAGGAAAGATCTATAAGGTAACCAAAATGGAACATAGTCTATGGATAAAACCTTGTAGGACATTCTCTATCCTAAGGTTCCTTATAGGCTTTTCCTAAGTTAATACTCATTTTTGAGTAATATGGTCAATGATGCATATCTTGAACAATCCGTTTATAGACCAAAAGTTCACATTAATAGTTTTCATTTTTCTACCATTTCATTAACCCTAACGTGTAAGGTTACTTCAAAAATTCCTCAAGGTTCGAGACCTGCATGGACCACCAACCAAAAGAGACGTGTCACGCCCCGATTCCCAGGATGACTCGAGGCACGTGATACTTCTCCCCAGGCTACGCAACTGTACAATGAGTACTGAATTGACCCTGCGATTGTCGCCTGTAAGGTCCGGGATAGGCATAGATATAAGGCATAATCACAGAAATTCCACAATTGACATGACATTCATTTATCCAGAAATATTACATACTTGGTCTAGAATTCATCAAAACATATATTATACATATTTGATTCATTGTCTTCAAACACATAATTTACATAATTGAAGATGTTCTCAAAATGAAGCTACATTCTATCCGTTCCACATCATTCATAGAGATCGTTCTCAGTGTAAGCCTGATCCACATCCTGATCTTCATCAATCCCTAGTGAACAAAACTAGGTCGTCAATACGACGAGCAAGCCCTCAGTCAAAGGAGAAGTATGAATACGTAATGATGAGACAAGTGAACAAGATTTAGTATCTAGAGCAATTAAAACTCATACCTTGATATTAGTCAAAAAGTAAGTAATTCTCAATTTAAGGTCACAAGGACACGACAAGATCTTTCTAGACCTAAATGCAATTTAGAAAAACTTTCTGGATCACATACACTCGCCTAGCATCTCAACAATAACCCCATTTGCCCGGGATCAGGCTCGTACAAAACGGGTTGGTGCTTAGATTCTCCAGCCGTCTGTACTATCACATATTGATGTGATTACAAGCAAGATAACATCATGAGTGGTTTTCGAATCATCTGGATCGAGTCATCGCATCATGTGTTATAACAAAAAGTTCGTATACTTGGACTTTTCCAAGAATATTGAACCCATTCATTAGAGAGCTGAGCTGAACTCAGGGCCTGGGTATCTAATGAATTAATAAGTATTCTGAGCTAAAAACTCAGGGTAATGTGCAAATGGATAGCTGAGCTGAAACTCAGGGCCTGGGTATCCAATTGCGATCAAGAAAGTGAGCTAAGCCTCACCCCGGATATTCGTACGGCCGCACGAACACCGTATCAGGGACTGATCAGTACGAAAATAAAAAATTATATTGCAAAGAAGTCAGCCGGGTGTGATCCAATGGTTTCTCTCCCAAACCCCATGCAACCTGTTCTAAACATTTAGACTTCAGAGAAACTATCTCCCAAACGGGAGTCCTAGAAGTCAAGTCGCATTCAAATATTAGTTTCGTCTTTTTCGAAACTAAAGTAGTCCGAGAAATGTTGGAACCCAGGTAAAATTCCAAGGTATCCAATTGGACATGATTCCAAAAATCCCTCCGATATTATAGGTCGGGATGGATGGTTCAAATGGTCTAGAACTCGAGTCAAAAATTTCTAAGAAGTCCGAATTTGTCGAAAAATAGACTAACTCTGGAAATTCTCAAAAATTTCGGCAGAGTCTCCTTTGTATTTACTGAACCGAAAATCAATCCGATACAAGTAACACAAAAGAATAATATATGGGTATGCCGACCCCTTCGGTGGAGCAACTCTCAACACCGGCAACACGCAATATATAAAATCGGGAAAGCCGACCCCTTCGGTGGAGCAACTCTCAACACCGGCCACGCATTTATATAAATCTAAGAAATAAAATAGCTTTCTTACCTTGGCAAGCAAGCGACATTTATTCTTGGGTTGCAAAGCTTTATCAAATACACTAAGTAAGTCCAAGACAAAAATGGATTTTTTTGTAATATAAAGAATCTAGTAAACTATTATCGACTATGTACTGCATGTAGCTCAACAAGGATGTATATAAGAAGATTTAAGACATGTAAAGTTAGCACGTAGCTACCCTAGTAGACTGGTATTCAGAAATTATTAATTTAACCATGTTTTTATGATAAAAAGGTGTTTTTAAGCATAATTAAATATTTGGACAGAATTAAAATGGCGAGTTAAATTGCTAAATTAGCACAAGTAACCCAATTCATACAAAATATAATATCCCTATATATATATATATATATATATATATATATATATATATATATATATATATATATATATATATATATATATCGATTCTCTTTGAAGTGAAAAGGTTAAAGTGCCAAGTTGAACCAAGATTATAGGATTAAATTTCGATCCGTATAAATATGTCAAATGTCTATAAACTTGTACATGTGCATGTCAAAAGGTGTATACGTGCATAATGTATATATATATATATATATATATATATATATATATATATATATATATATATATATATATATATATATATATATATATATAGAAAAGTTTTATGTAGAGGTAATCAAAATCATGCTTAAAGATTAATCCACGGATAATATCTATATGTATATATATATACATACACACATAAACACAACAAGCTTTGAAATGCAAAAGTCTACACATGGATCTCTACCAATTCCTAGGCTCATAAGCACATTATATATCTTATGGTTGGATTTTGTCAATAGTAACAAAAAATTTCAGAATTAAAAATGATCATTATTATTTCAAGAAGATTAAGAAACCTAATTTAAACAAGTTCTCAAATAGAGAAGGTTACATATAATTTGTCAAGATAAATACATACATATATATATATATATATATATATAAAATATATATATATATATATATATATATATATATATATATATATATATATATATATATATATATATATATATATCAAGTGTATCTATGTATACATTCATACATTTGGTTAGGTATCATGCATAATTATCATTCCAAGAAAAAATCTATCTCTCCCTCTTTCTATATATTATATATACATACGTATACAAAAGTATACTAGCACTTCACATTGCCTAATGGCTGAATTTTTCCATAGTTACAAAAATTCAGAATATAAATATACTTGTATTTATCATACAAATTCAAGAATATGACAATTATTATAGAACAATTCAAGAGGAAGTAGGAGAGAGGGCTTGCCTTGAGTTCTTAGAGTGTGCTTCCTGGAGGAAAGCTCTTCCTAAAGCTCCAATTCCGAATCTAGGGCACAAATTTGGGAATTTGGGGTTAAACTCAAAACCTAGAAATATTTATCAAGAAATTAAAGAGAAAGGCAAGGGAAATTGAAAGAAAGGAAGAGGAAGAAGAATAAGAAGATAAAGAAGGGGGGGTCGGCCGGTGGCCGACCGGGCGACGGCACAGCAGCCGTGCAGCAGCCGCAGAAGTAGCCGCACAGCAGCCGCAGCGGTAGCAGCAAATACAGTAGCAGCAGCGGTAGCAGCCGCACAAGTAGCAGTAATAATTACAATAGGAGGGGGAAGAAAGGAAGGAGAAGAAGAAGAAGAGAATGAGAATGAGGAGTATGAGAGAAAACTCACCTAGAGGAAGAAGAGAATGAGAATGAATATTCTCTTTCATTCCAATTCAATTAAAAGAGTTGAATGAAATAAAAGAAAAATACTAAAATGCCCTTAGAGAATTGTCTTGAGCCATGAGTGCCATTTGGCACTCTACCATGCTTGCATGTGTAGAAGAATGGAAAAGAATAAAGAAAGGTTCATGCGGCTAAGGATCCCCATGCTGCTGAGAGAGCCCATGCGGCTCAGGATCCATGCGGTTCAAACGTCTGTGCGGCTCAAATAATTCCATGCAGCCCAGAAAGGAGCCACGTGGCCTTCAACAGCTTCTTCCCTTCGTTTTTTGCTGTATTTAATGCCCTGACGGCTGACAGCTCTGACAAATGACAGCACTGACAAAAAGGAGCAATAATGACTGACGTAATGGCACGTTCCTAGGGAAAAGAAGAAAATCTTCTCACAGCTGGCAGAATCCATCTAATCCCGAGGCATGTGACTGCTACATTTATGCGGCCGCCCATCAGCATGCGGCTGCATCCTTTATACGGTCGTCCATCAGCATACGACTGCATCCCTTATGCGGCCGCCCATCAGCATGCGACTATCCACTCCCATACGGCTGCCCATCTTTATGCGGTTGTATCCCTTATGTGGCCGTCCATCAGCATGCGGCTGCCCACTCCCATGCGGCTGCCCATCTTCATGCGGTTGTTCATCCCCATGCGGTTGCTCATCTTCATGTCGCCATTTAGCCTCATATGGCCCACTCATCTGCGGCTCTGCCAAGATGATTGAGACACGTGGCAGTCTTATCTTTCTGGGATTATGGGTGTTAACAAATCTTAATCAGATTTGTTGCAATAAATGCCCAGATCAAATCAAATCGAGCAAATTAGACACGTGGCAGGCCATTACAAGTCGCAAATATTTATGGCAATCAGCATTTATTATCTACAGAGATTTAATACAATTACATTAATTGCTTAAATCTATCATATGCAAGATGGACGACCCAGATTAACTTTTAGACCGTCGACTTTTGAGAATGGGCAATCATTGCAAAACCCTAATGATGCCCCCCCACTCTTATAAATAGCAAGGTGCCATTTTCTTGCAAAGAGGACGGATAGACACACAGAGAGAGAGACCCCCGACTCAGATCCAGAGAGAATAAAGAGAGCATTTCTTCATCAACGCCAAGTACTTCTTCTCTAGAGCCAAGGCTGTATCCGATCATCCAAGGAGTAAGGCAGAGCTGCCGTCGCTTTTTTGAGCCTCTATCGTCACCCTCCAGAATCTAAAATAAATAATTGTACTTAGATTGCTGTACCTAGGTTTTCGTCCCTAGGCTTTCTTTGTACAAGCGAGTTTATATTGTGAGTCTAAGTTCAGTCCTCCGATAATTGTTCTGTTCTTTTACAATCAATGGCAAATACGATGGCGACTCTGCTGGGGACAAACTTCTCCATGGCTGAGGAGTTGGTGACGTAATCGGATGCAGCCAAACTTGGCTCCACGCAACAAAAGATGGTCGTCTGCTTCGACCAACAGGCGTTTGAAAAAATGCTCTCTGAGGGAAGCGCTGGCCCGATCCAGAAGCAAATTCGCATAAAGAAGGCTCGCAGGGAGTGGAGGCCAAAGTCATTTGCTCCTCCCCAAGCTCTGGATGGAGTACTCTCTGATGCCCAAAACGGCGAAGGCGACTCTCATGCGGCCCCACTTCAAGCCATAGAGGACTATGTTGTACCCAAGTTCGGCAGAGGAAAGCACTACGATGCTGGACTTGCAGGGGCAAAGAGTGATTCTATGTGCTCCAGGAAGAAACTGAACAAAGGCACTGGCCGCAAAATAAAGACTCATGCGGCCAAGATTGCCAGCCGCATGAATGATGTCCATGTGGCCGAAACTGCCAGCCAAATGTATAACACTCATGCGGCCAGGATTTCCAGCCGCATGGAGAACACTCATGCGTCCAGGATTTCCAGCCGCATGGAGCAGACCTATGCGGCTGAGACTTCCAACCGCATGAAGAAAGCCCATGCGGCTACGACTGCTAGCCGCATGAAGAGTATTGATTCCATCCGCATGCTGCCTACTTCACGCGGCTCTATCTTCGACCGCCTCTCCTATGGTCCTGATCTCTTGTGCTCCCAAGAAGACATGTCTGACTCTCTCTAGCTCCACTTAGACTCTTCCTACTATGTGTTACGACCCGCACCCTGATTAGGGGCACGAGTACGTGGTTATGTCCAGCCTACGCCGCAGCATCGGCGGTAGAACGCTGTCTAGGTCATCTACAAATACTACAAATAAACAGATAAAAGTACCTGTACAGTATATACACTCTGAATGGAGGTGACATAGCAATACAGTCTCAATCACAAATGTAAAACTAAGGTAGATAGTATGGAAAGAAAAATACGAATAATGAGAACAGAAAATAAGTCCAAGATCCACACAAGTCCAGAGCTATACAGAAACAACCCAGAGAATCACATAATATATAAAAACTACTACAGTATAAAAAGTACTAGCTGGCTTGTAGGCCAGAAAAACCTAACTAAGCTACACTACTCAGGGTGAGCAAAGTCTAGTGGCTCTACTAACAAACAACAGCCCGAGTCTACTCCATCAGACTCGACCCCATAATAGGTCGGGCAATCTGCCTCAGAATCATCTGTAATATGTCAACGGTATCCTGTCAGGAAAATGAGCAAGTACAAACACCAACAGCAGTTCCATATGAATTAACAAATTCTATAAGAGACAGTGTAATGAAATACAAGACAAAATCAACTGGAAATATATATCAAGATGTGAGTACTGAAAAGGACGACAATATGTATATATATAGGGCGACTTGGGGACTATTCGGAAGCCGAGTTACAAAGCTTAACCAAACAAGGACCGGGGTTGTAACCCTTCTCCCGAACAAAACTTAGCCTCCCCAATAATAAATATAAAAGGTGCCTTGAATTATTAGTACGTTATGTGATCGGCTTGGAAAAACATGTTCAGGCTTTCCATCTGACCGGCTACGAACAAATAATAAATGTGAAGCAACAAGTGTGAAGATAAGCCCGGTCACTATGGAAAGTTGTGAACAAGTAGCTATGGACAAGTGTCGAGTACAAGTGTAAAGAACAAGTAGGTATTTTGATCACACAACCACTAATAACTCTCCATCCCCGAATAGTATAAAGGATCCGGACATAACACGTTATGACACGGGATTCAAAAGCAGGTGATCAGCCTACTCCCAAGTCCATGTTTATACAAGTACAAGTAACAAATCGAGTCATATACCAATATACCAAGTAATCCGGGAACAACATCTCATGACAGGATCCGACATATACTAGTCCGTGAAATATCGTGTCTGGAAATCAAGTAAGACACTATAACTAAATCGGATATAGCAGATATCAAGACAATGAAAACTATCAGTGAATGTACTCGCCTGCGGTCCTGAGCTGATAAGGTGAATAGACGATCAGAGTAAATCACAGACCTAAAATGAGATACTATGAGTTAAACAGGGTTTTATACTGAAAAAGGAAACAAATTTAAGTCATGAATGCAAGTCTAAGTCAAAACTAGGTTATTCTAGGTCAAACTGAGTTGTACTAAGTCAAACTAGGTCATACTGGGTCATACTGGTTCATACTAGGTCATACCAGGTCACGGGGAGTCAATCCAAGTCAAACTAGGTCAAACGGGGTTAAAGGTTGACTTACAGTTGACTTTTTATCAACTGGTCAACCCTGGTCAACTCTGGTCAACTCTAGTCAACCATGGGTCAAACTAGTCAAATGTTGACTAATTGTTAACTTTCAGTCAACTGGTCAACTCTGGTTTGATTTCGGTCAATTCTAGTCACTTATAGGCTAAGTTTGACTTTCGGTTGACTTTTGTTGACTTTTGGTCAAAATGGTCAACCGAGGTCAAAACTAGTCTAAGGACACTAATCCTAACCATTACCAACCAAGAGAACCTAATTCTAACTATATCTTAGAAGTTAAACTCAATATCTTAACTATACCCTATTACCTACATTTACCCTTACCAAGGTAATCCCGATAGCTTGCCCATTACAAAGGAAACCCCGCTAATACTCAAGATACTAGCCTAGGCTCCTTAGGGTAGCTAGATACTATCCTATCTAGGGTTTACCAACCAAGAAATTTAGGGTTCTTGGGCATCAAAACTATTTCTTCTAATATGTTACTCTCCTACACATTACCTTAAGGTAATATTGAGATATCAAGATACCACATCTAACATAACTCATTCTTCTAAACCACACTCACTCTCCCTCACAAACATCATCTATCTAACCCCCATCTAACTTAGAATGCTACTTCTAAAATAATTTCTCAAAAACTAACTCAAACATCTACCACTACCTTCAAGATAACATAACATGGCATACTTTCTAACATTGACAAACCTTATTTTCTACCACTATAAATACTACCCTACTAACCGCCTACACACTAAAAACACTCTCTAACTTAGGAGTTTCGTAGTACTAAATATGGTTGATAAGTGTGGGTAGGTATTTGGGGCTAAGGTGGATCAAAATGGGATATTTCGAGACCACAAAAACCCCAAAAAAACCATCCTGCACTGCTTCTGCTTACTGTTTTTTCCTGCTTACTGTTTATTGCTTATTGCTTACTGCTTACTGCTTTTTCCTGCTGCTTTCCTGCTCATTCTCTCACTCTCTAACCATCTAACCACACACACAAACACATATACCAAATCCACCACCCTTCTCTTCTAACACACCTATACACATCTATATACAAACACACTACCACTCAATCAAAACACAAATCACTCAACAAACTACACTAGTCTGAAGTCAAATAGGATGGCATGATCCTCCCAACTCTCTCACCTTCACAACACACACACTACACTACCATCTATACAACATCAAACACACACTAGCACATATCCTCTATCAATATCATTTCTCTCCACTAACCACACACACATCCTTATCTCATTCAAACACATACACTATACTAACATATATTACATAACAATAATATATATATATATATATATATATATTTATATATATATATATATATATATATATATATATATATATATATATATATATATATATATATATATATATACTATATCATACATATTCTTGACAATCAATGATGCCTACATTCACATGATATCTATACTAGGCTCATAGGTTACACAAAATGCCTACGTCGCATAGTCACTCTTCTACTTAAAATCAATACTGTACCAATTGGGCCTTCACAAAATTCTAGTATTAAATTATGATATAGCTCTTCGTGTTAGCTTTCCGAAATTTCAAACGGATCGCTTTTTCGTGCCCGGAAGCTCCCGGAATCGCGAAAACAACCAAACGCGTTTATCTTTCGTACAACTGACACTCAAATAATTCTACAGAAAGTTCTATAATGAATTTGGTTTATTAAAATATATATTTGGAAAGCTAACTTCGATACGCTTCTTTTAAAAAAAACAGGAGATTAATTGGAGTTATGAGCTAAAAGTTATGATATTTCTAAGTTGCTCTTGCTACTAAAAACGTGAATAAAAATTATGACGAATTTGGGTTGTTTGGACAAAAAACACATGTAGGCCAAAATACTTGGATACCAACATAGCTATCTAAATAAAACATATTCTAACCATCCTAAATAAGATCAATCCACTCTCTAAAAATATAAATATGAGATTAAAACACTAATTAATCATTCCTACAATATATATATGCATACAAGTGTCCAAAATAGGGATTTTTCCCACTAGGACACAACCACAACACAAAGGACACTCCTATGACCTCCAAATGGACACGAAATGGACACAAATGGAGATACAACCATGGGGGTCATTCCTATGGGTTCAAAATATTCTTATATGCATGTAGGAATGGATTAGAGAAGAGATTATACCTTCTGGGAGAGAGATTCAAAGGAAAAACTTTCGACTCGACACCGACACGTAGAGATTCCAAAAGGACACGAACGAGCTCCGAATCCCCCCAAACTTGAGGAGCTCCTTCCTTGGATTGAATGGAAAGGGAAGGAAGAAGATTTGGTGGAGAAATGGAAGGATTTGGTGATGGTTTGATTAGGAAAAGCTCTCTAAAAAAATAGAGAAGAACAAGAGAGAGAAATGAAAGGGGAAATAATAAAGTGACTTGTGCCTATCCATGCCAAAAGTGGCCAGCCATAATGGTAGGTTTTGTCTTATTAGGAAAGGTCAAAAAGCCCCCTACACTAATCTATTAGTTAATACATGGAAGGGCTTCTAAGTTGGGGGTAGTTTAGTCATTCCTAAAACCACTAATCCAAATTAATCCTAACCAAAATAATTAGCCTAGTCACTAACTAAAATATCTAACATATGGGCCATGGCTAACTAGTGTGTGGGCCCGCTAAGGTCAACACTACCCCGGGTCCCCGATACAAGTCGGAATGAGCTGAAATTCGAACCCGACTCAAATAACCCCAAAATATTACAGTAAATAAATAAATAATTCCAAGATAATTTTAAAATAAAAAATGACAAAAATACCCCTGTTTCTGGAAACTTGGGGTGACAAATCTATCCACCTTAAAAAAATTTCGTCCTCGAAATTAAAACCAAATAATAGTAAAATCTCAAATTCACAAGTCATGGCTAAAAATTTAAAATGATTAAAATCTCAAAAATCGAAGTAGGAATTAAATAACTAAATTTATAAAATTTAAAAATTACTCTCAAATATAAGTCTATCCACTTTAAAAGAATCATCCAAAAACTTAAAATGAAGCAAACACAGAAAATTCATGCAATTTGATAATCGTATGCGTCTGTCCAATAATCATGATACTCGGAATCTCCGTCATGCCAGTGAGCAAGGCTACGATAATCACAGAGTCCTCAACTACGGTACATACCTCTAGAATTATGGTATTTAAAATTTTTGCATTGCCGCTAGCTTGGCAGCGAAAACCTTAAATTTCCACACCCGAGAGATACGTCCATAGTCCGACTATATGTCCTCGCTCTGCCTGCTAGCATGACCCTAGAGGATTCTAAATCTCATAATCGAGGCGACCTAGCCCATACGACTTATCTCAGAAGGAATTCACATCACAAGTACAATTTCATCAAACGATCAAAGAACAAATAGAATCGAAGTTCAAGACGGTTTACGAAGGCAAAATGCGAAAAGGATATTCGAAAGATTGGAACCTGCTATATGCTCTGCTACTGCCTGAGTGGGCTCAACTGTCATGGCGAAAGCTCACCCCTGCTGGTCTCCTCTAGCATGCCGCACTCGATCCTGGCCTGCCTGTCTGACTGCACGGGCAGTACAGTCCCTCATCTGGTGATCTGGAGCTCCACAGAACAGACAAACTCCCAGCCGCAATCTACAGACCTCTCCGGTGTGCCCTATCTTCTTACAGAAGGCACACTGGATGGCCTGCCTCTGGCCATGTCCCTGGTGCTGCTGGGCACACGCCGGTGCCTACTGGAACTGCAACTGTGGTTGCTGCTGCTAAAACTGCCTCTGCTGGAAGTGTGGGCGCTTCGCTGGACCTGCACTCGAACTAGCTCCCAGAACGTCACTGCTCCTCTTCGGCTTGAGACCGAAGTTCTCCCCTGCAATCTGAGCCTCCATAAGGATCTGCTCGAAGGTTGCGTCTCGTCGCCCAGATGTGCAAGTGCGTATTGCGTGAATGAGACCCCTCCTGAACTTCCGGGCCATGCACCCCTCATCCT
Source organism: Iris pallida (assembly GCA_029216955.1). Classification (NCBI taxonomy): domain Eukaryota; kingdom Viridiplantae; phylum Streptophyta; class Magnoliopsida; order Asparagales; family Iridaceae; genus Iris; species Iris pallida. The sequence continues at coordinate 4,211,346 of JANAVB010040216.1, read as the reverse complement.
GAACCAAATTGGGTACAAACCTGCTCAAGCGGAAGAACTCTGCTGCGTACTCGTCCACCGACGAGTTCCCCTACACCAAACTGGCAAACTGCCCCTCCAAAGCTGACACGGCTACGTCCGGGTAGAACTTCTCCTTAAAGAGTTTCCTGAAATCCTCCCAAGACAATCCCCTCACTGACGCACGCGGATCCGTGCGGTACCAAGTCAGCGCTATATCGAAGAACTGGCTCGCTGCAGACGTCACCCACAGACCTCTCGGGACCTCTGCCAACTCCAGACTCCGCTGGACATCCTCTAGCCAGTCGTTCGCGTATAGGATACCCTCGGTACCCTTGAACTCTCGCAGGTTGATCTTCCTGAAGTAGAGGTGTGTACTGGGCCTCTCCTGACCCTGCTGCTGTACTGGTGCTCCCTGAACTGTAGTCTGTGCACCTCTCTCCACTGCTGCCATAGCTAGCTGATGCGAGTTCTCCATGGTCTGTCGTAGAACCTCTGCCTGACGGTGCTGTGCCTCTGCCTGTGCTCTCTGTGTCTGCAGCATCTGCTGCAGAAGGGCCATCATCCCCTGAGTATCTGTCGGTAGCTGAGGCGGCGATAGAAGAATATCAGGGATGACCATGGACGGTCTCGCTGCTGGAGGTGAAAGACCTCCTGAAACCGTCGCTGCTGCTTCCGCCTGAAGGGCATGATCTGAGGTGGCAGCTTCCTGAACTGTAGCTTCCTCAGCTGGAGGTGGAAGACCTCCGGGAACTGCCGCTGCTACTCCTGCCTGAAGGGCAGAGACTGTGGCTACTGCTCTCTCGACTGCTACTCCCATAGCCGGAGGTGGAAGACCTCCCGGATCTGACCTCTCTGGAACTGTACTAGGCCCTGCCGCCTGAAAACGAGTCACCGTCATCCTGAAGATGAATTGAACCCAAGAGATCAATTTGGCACATGATAAGATATTATCAAAGGAGGACAATTGAATTCAAATGCAAGAAGAGTTGTCATGGTAATCAAAAGATCAGAAATTTCCTAAAATGTGATTGAGTAACTCCTATCAGACCATAGATCCTACGTCCTAATCGCAGGCTCGTAATTAGCACTCTAAGTCGAGCACCATTACGAGATCGCACTAATTGCGACACAGACCTGTATGGGCTACCATAAAAATGTGTCACGACCGGCACCCTGATTAGGGGTACGAGTACGTGGTTACGTCCAGCCTATGCCGCAGCATCGGCGGTAGAACGCTGTCTAGGTCATCTACAAATACTACAACTAATGAGATAAATGTACCTGTACAGTATATACACTCCGAATGGAGGTGGCATAGCAATACAGTCTCAATCACAAATGTAAAACTAAGGTAGATAGTATGGAAAGGAAAATACGAATGATGAGAACAGAAAATAAGTCCAAGATCCATACAAGTCCAGAGCTATACACAAATAACCCAGAGAATCACATAATATATAAAAACTACTACAGTCTAAAAAGTACTAGCTGGTTCGTAGGCCAGGCAAACCTAACTAAGCTATACTACACAGGGTGAGCAAAGTCTAGTGGCTCTACTAACAAACCACAGCCCGGGTCTACTCCATCAGACTCGACCCCATAATAGGTCGGAAAATCTGCCTTAGAATTATCTGTAATATGTCAACGGTATCCTGTCAGGAAAATGAGCAAGTACAAACACCAACAGCAGTTCCATATGAATTGACAAATTCTATAAGAGACAGTGTAATGAAATAAAAGACAAAATCAACTGGAAATATATATCAAGATGTGAGTACTAAAAAGGACGACAATATGTATATATATAGGGCGACTTGGGGACTATTCGAAAGCCGAGTTACAATCCTTAACCAAACAAGGACCGAGGTTTTAACCCTTCTTTCGAACAGAACTTAGCCTCCCCGATAATAAATATAAAAGGTGCCTTGAATTATTAGTGCGTTATGTGATCAGCTTGGGAAAACATGTTCAGGCTTTCCATCTGACCGGCTACAAACAAATAACAAGTGTGAAGCAACAAGTGTGAAGATAAGCCTGGTCACCATGCAAAGTTGTGAATGAGTAGCTATGGACAAGTGTCGAGTACAAGTGTGAAGAACAAGTGGGTATTTTGATCACACAACCACTAATAACTCTCCATCCCCGAATAGTATAAAGGATCCGGACATAACACGTTTTGATACGGGATTCAAAAACAGGTGATCAGCCCACTCCCAAGTCCATGTCTATACAAGTACAAGTAACAAATCGAGTCATGTACCAATAAACCAAGTAATCCGGGAACAACATTTCATGACAGGATTCGACATATACTAGTCCGTGAAATATCATGTCTGGAAATCAAGTAAGACACTACAACTGAATCGGATATAGCAGATATCAAGACAATGAAAACTATCAGTGAATGTACTCACCTGCGGTCGTGTGCTGATAAGGTGAAAAGATGCTCAGAGTAAATCACAGACCTAAAATGAGATACTATGAGTTAAACAGGGTTTTATACTGAAAAAGAAAACTAATTTAAGTCATGAATGCAAGTCTAAGTCAAAACTAGGTCAATCTAGGTCAAACTGAGTTGTACTAGGTCAAACTAGGTCATACTGGGTCATACTGGTTCATACTAGGTCATACCAGGTCACGGGGAGTCAATCCAAGTCAAACTAGGTCAAACGGGGTCAAAGGTTGACTTACAGTTGACTTTTGGTCAACTGGTCAACCCTGGTCAACTCTGGTCAACTCTAGTCAACCATGGGTTAACCCTAGGTCAAACTAGTCAAATATTGACTAACTGTTGACTTTCAGTCAACTGGTCAACTCTGGTTTGGTTTCGGTCAATTCTAGTCACTTATAGGCTAAGTTTGACTTTCGGTTGACTTTTGTTGACTTTTGATCAAAATGGTCAACCGAGGTCAAAACTAGTCTAAGGACACTAATCCTAACCATTACCAACCAAGAGAACCTAATTCTAACTATATCTTAGAAGTTAAACTCAATATCTTAACTATATCCTATTACCTACATTTACCCTTACCAAGGTAATTCCGATACCTTGCCCATTACAAAGGAAACCCCGCTAATACTCAAGATACTAGCCTAGGCTCCTTAGGATAGCTAGATACTATCCTATCTAGGGTTTACCAACCAAGAAATCTAGGGTTCTTGGGCATTAAAACTATTTTTTCTAATATGTTACTCTCCTACACATTACCTTAAGGTAATATTGAGATATCAAGATACCACATCTAACATAACTCATTCTTCTAAACCACACTCACTCTCCCTCACAAACATCATCTATCTAACCCCCATCTAACTTAGAATACTACTTCTAAAATAACTTCTCAAAAACTAACTCAAACATCTACCACTACCCTCAAGATAACATAACATGACATACTTTCTAACATTGACAAACCTTATTTTCTACCACTATAAATACTACCCTACTAACCGCCTAACACACTAAAAACACTCTCTAACTTAGGGGTTTCGTAGTACTAAATGTGGTTGATAAGTGTGGGTAGGTATTTGGGGCTAAGGTGGGTCAAAATGGGATGTTTCGAGACCACAAAAACCCCAAAAAAACCATCCTGTACTGCTTCTGCTTACTGCTTTTTCCTGCTTACTGCTTATTGCTTACTGCTTACTACTTTTTTCTGCTGCTTTCCTGCTCATTCTCTCACTCTCTAACCATCTAACCACACACACAAACACATATACCAAATCCACCACCCTTCTCTTCTAACACACCTACACACATCTATATACAAACACACTACCACTCAATCAAAACACAAATCACTCAACAAACTACACTAGCCTGAAGTTAAATAGGATGGCATGATCCTCCCAACTCTCTCACCTTCACAACACACACACTACACTACCATCAATACAACATCAAACACACACTAGCACATATCCTCTATCAATCTCACTTCTCTCCACAAACCACACACATCCTTATCTCATTCAAACACATACACTATACTAACATATATTACATAAAAAAAAATATATATATATACATATATGTTCTATATCATACATATTCTTAACAATCTATGATACCTACATTCACATGATATCTATACTAGGCTCATAGGTTACACAAAATGCCTACGTCGCATAGTCACTATTCTACTTAAAATCAATACTGTACCAATTGGGCCTTCACAAAATTCTAGGATTAATGTATGTTATAGCTCTTCGTGTCAGCTTTCCGAAACTTCAAACGGATCGCATTTTCGTGCCCAGAAGCTCCCGGAATCGCGAAAACACCGAAACATGTTCATCTTTCGTACAGCTGACACTCAAATAATTCTACATAAAGTTATAAAATGAATTTGTCTTATTAAAATATATATTTGGAAAGCTAACTTCGATACGCTTCTTTTAAAAAAATAGGAGGTTAATTGGAGTTATGAGCTAAAAGTTATGACATTTCTAAGTTGCTCTAGCTACTAAAAACGTGAATAAAAATTATGACGAATTTGGGTTGTTTGGACAAAAAACATATGTAGGCCAAAATACTTGGATACCAACATAGCTATCTAAATAAAACATATTCTAACCATCCTAAATAAGATCAATCCACTCTCTAAAAATATAAATATGAGATTAAAACACTAATTAATCATTCCTACAATATATATATGCATACAAGTGTCCAAAATAGGGATTTTTCCCACTAGGACACAACCACAACACAAAGGACATTCCTATGATCTCCAAATGGACACGAAATGGACACAAATGGAGATACAACCATGGGGGTCATTCCTATGGGTTCAAAATATTCTTATATGCATGTAGGGATGGATTAGAGAAGAGATTACACCTTCTGGGAGAGAGATTCAAAGAAAAAAGCTTCCTACTCGACACCGACACGTAGAGATTCCAAAAGGACACGAACGAGCTCCGAATCCTCCCAAACTTGAGGAGCTCCTTCCTTGGATTGAATGGAGAGGGAAGGAAGAAGATTTGGTGGAGAAATAGAAGGATTTGGTGATGGTTTGATTAGGGAAAGCTCTCTAAAAAAATGGAGAAGAACAAGAGAGAGAAATGAAAGGGGAAATAATAAAGTGACTTGTGCCTATCCATGCCAAAAGTGGCCAGCCATAATGGTAGGTTTTGTCGTATTAGGAAAGGTCAAAAAGCCCCCTACACTAATCTATTAGTTAATATATGGAAGGGCTTCTAAGTCGGGGGTAGTTTAGTCATTCCTAAAACCACTAATCCAAATTAATCCTAACCAAAATAATTAGCCTAGTCACTAACCAAAATATCTAACATGTGGGCCATGGCTAACTAGTGTGTGGGCCCGCTAAGGTCAATACTACCCCGGGTCCCCGATACAAGTCGGAATGAGCTAAAATTCGAACCCGACTCAAATAACCCCAAACTATTACAGTAAATAAATAAATAATTCCAAAATAATTTAAAAATTAAAAATGACAAAAATACCCCTATTTCTGGAAACTGGCGGTGACACTATGTGCCCTCACGCACTAGAGTTAAGAAGTCTAGGGTAGCACGAGCTTGGCAAGCTCGGTCCGCTTATCCGACCTCTGACCATCCGAGCGTTCCACATACTGTTATGCGGGCCTCTGATGGGAAGTTGTACAGAACCACTCGAGTCCAGCCCCCGGCGGCAAACAGACAGAGAGGTTCCCAAAAGTCTTCCAAAATCCAGGAAGCAAACATGGTCGATCCGGACCCATCTGACTTGCGTGAGGCTATCCCCCACAAATGCGAGGAAAGAGAAGGGGCCTCGGGGTGCAAAGAGTCCTCCCACGGACGTCACTGCACCCAAATCATCGTCAACTGCTATTACAATAACGCGATAGTACAAGAAGACTGGCAGTCCGTCTTCCAAAGACTGCAAGAAACATGTTCAGAAGATGAGGCATTTGCCGTCGTCTCCTGCAACTCTGCTCAGAAAATCTCTGCCGATGGAAGAGGGAAGAAGGCAAATGTTTCCAGCCCGAAGATTTCAACCACTATGACTAAGAGACTGTCGTCTAAGCGGGTGCCCACCACCAGAGTTTTCTAAGATACCCGTTCAAAGACGAAATCTGCTACAGTAGGAGATTCATCGTCCACATCACTGGAGGTTGCTGGAACTGGAGGTAGCACTCCTCCGAACCTCCACGACAATCCGATGTTCCAAGAAAACGAGCTGGGGGAAACAACTCTCCCATCAGATGCAGCAGATCCCGACGTCCCCAAAGGCGCCCACAATTCCCAAGACGAGGCAAACTCGGAAGCTGGGGGTATTGTTCCTTCTGAGTCTGAACCAGAGGAAGACATTTCTACATACCCCGATGACTTCTCATTACAGGGGTATGATTCCGAGTGTACGTCATCCACCGTCCCTTCCACTTCTACTCATGTCAGGACGACATTCATGACAAACGATGAACAGGACGGTCCCAGTGATCGCCAACGCATCGACACTCTGGAGGCCATACTGCGCTCTTTGGTCAAATCCGTAGACGAGATCAAAGCAGCCCTCTCTACTCTGCAAGGAGGGACGCCAGGCCAAACAAACTTGGACCCCGCGGTCAATACAGACTCAAACTCAGCGGCACCAAACCCGGGCAATATTCCTCCTAAAATATTGGCTCCTACCGCTGCAGACGAAGCCAGAGAGGCAAGAAGAGAGGTCCAGGAGCTCCGGGCCATGTTCCACGTTCGAGAAAACTGCCAAGACCTTAGGATACGACAACCGTATCCCGCTGCGTGGAGAGATGTTCCCTTCCCACCAAAGTATAAACCATTCCACATCAATCCATATGATGGGAAGACCTCCGTAAGTCGGTACATCACTTACTTCGATGTCACCACCGACCATCTGTCCTATGACGATGCCGTCCTTACACGATTATTCATTGGGGCATTAGAAGGGGTCGCCTTCGACTGGTACCGTAACCTGCCAGACAACTGCATCCACTCCTTCGTCAGCTTCAAGCGCATGTTCTTGGAGAGATTCTACGAAGTAGGACAGGACATCACAATGTCCACCCCCATGGACGTCGTTCAAAGGGAGAAAGAGCTGACAAGGAACTATATTGAGCGGTTCTGCCAAACCGCCATAAAGCTGCCGTCCGGTAATCCGGATTCCTCCTTAATTAAAATTTGCCAAAAGAGACTGCTCCCAACAATCAGTCTCTGGATGGGTGAAAGTCAATTTAAGGACTGGAAGACGTTTATTATCAGTGCCACTAGCGCCGAATAACGATTGAAGAAGGCTCGCCAACTGGGATTGCACATCTCAGAGGGAGAGGACAAGGGCAGGCGTCCTAATGCCAACAATAACAATGGGGGTAGCTTCGCCAACAATCGGGACAACAAGGGCAAGCAGGCTATGGTGGCCGATACAGCGCAGAAACCTGAGTCAAAATCGGCAGACAAACAATGGCCGTAAATTACCTACTCTTTCGAAGATGGCCACGTCAAGCCCATCTTGGACATGCTCATACAAGGAGACAAAATTCAGCTCCCTCCGCCAAGACGGGAACCTCGGTCGACAGAAATAGAGAGCCCAAAGTACTGCCATTACCACCGCTACGTCCACCATGCTACACACGACTGCTACCAACTGAAACAATACATCCAACATCTCATCGATTCGAACGCTCTGGCTATCGATTTCGAAGAGGTAACCTTGACAGCCAATATGGTGTCAGTACAATTTGGCAGCTTCCCTGCAACAGAAACTCAAGACAGTGTGGTCCCCATCCCTCTGGCGATAATAGAGATTGCTAATCTTCCACCTCCCCGAGATCAGGCTGCTGGTCTAGTGCCCCTCACCACCTCACGGGGGGAGGTCATGTGGGTCCATCCGGACCTAGTACTCGAGGTGACCCAATCCATACCACCTTCCGTTCGCAAGAAGAAGGGTGGAAAAGTCAGATCCTGCCGTATAATCTCGGCAGATGTCGAAGAAGTCATGGCTGTCGTTACCCGGTCTGGGGCACAATCCCAACCTGTGGCTGATAACTCGGCTCAAGATCATCAGCCAGCTACTACTGACACTCCGGGTCTTCTCAGCTTCCGACGACCGACAAGCCTAGGCCGAAGAAGACTCGCTTTGATAAATCCCTCCGAAAGAGGCACCGCAGGGGCTGGAGAGGTCCTACAACTTCGACATCTTGGCGCAATTGGCCAACACACCGGCCAAATTGTCATTATACGAGCTCCTGAGACTCTCAAAGGATGTTCGCACGGCTTTGAGCGATGCACTCCAGAATGCTGACGCCTATCTGGCTCAGGTCAACCTCACGGAAGAGTGTCCGCCTGCAGATCTCTAAGACAGCGCTTGTACGGGAGCGATGCCCAACATTGTATTCACTTCGCAGGATATGCTCATTAAAACCAACATGCACGATTGTCCGTTATATTATACTGGGTACATCGGCGACGTGAAGGTGGATCAGATGCACATTGATCCTGGTTCCTCCATAAGCATCATCCCGAAGGGTCTGTTACATCATCTCCGTATTTCTATGCATCGCCTGACGCCAACAAGCACCGCCATCAGCGGTTTCAATTCGGGCAGGAGCTACCCGATTGGGAAGATTCGCTTGAAGTGCTAAATTGGCGATCTTCACTCAGAAGTTACCTGTTACGTCATAGACGCAGACACTTTCCACAACATCCTCTTGGAGCGCCCTTGGATACACGATTACATGATCGTGCTTTTCACACTGCATCAGTGCTTCAAGTATGTCGACAAACGCGGCTTCGTGAGGACAGGATTTGCCGACATCGATCCCTTCAAAGGGGTCGAGTCCTACAACTCAGACTCCTACTTATACGAAAAGTCGAAGAGGCACCTTGATGAAGAAGATGTGCAAGCTCGTACCGAGACAGCCACAGGATCAGAAGAACCTCTGACGATCCACCTCCAAGCTCGCAAACCTGGCAAATCCGCACCCCTTACAGCCACACTGCGTAAGGATACAATTAGCCTCTCGGCACAAGAAGAGCAAATGATAATCCGGCTGCCAAGGTCTGGCCAAGTGCTAAGACCCACAACGGAGCCACTGACAATCAGGCTACCTAGAGTCGGCCAACCAAATATGGAGAAGCTCAACCCCTCCGACAAGTCAATGACGATACGCCTTCCCAGGAAAAATCGTCACCCCGATGCAAGGTCTGGAGCTTCTAGTGAGCCAACAACTCCCCGCCTAGCATCGAGTACCAAGCTAGGGGTTGCTAGTTTGCCAACAACTGCATGTTCTGTTCCACCGACAGAACCTATGACAATCAAGCTGCCCAGGTCATCCTCTCAGTCTTCATTTATACAGGGGGTGGCCGAAGAAGAACCGGATCTAGCCAAGTATATGGTTGCCCACACTGAAGTTCCCTCCGCAGATGATGTAATCCCGCTAGAAAAGATACCTTACTTCATAAATAAAGGGCTATCTTTGAACTACCTCGAGCTTAATAAGCTTTGTACAATGTATGCTATGGAACACGGTATAGGCACTCACCTACACACACAGGTGAGAAATGTGTACACCGCAAACCAGCTTACTCCAGTGAAAGATGCTTACCGCATAACCGAGGGAGGGGACCATCCAATCATCTTCGGCCGGAAGGACGACCCACAACCCTTCACCATAGAGAAGATCGATCTTGAATCAGATGCCAAGAGACTGCCTCTGTATCTTTATAGCCCCCAATCCAAATACCTCATGCAAAAATAGGGGTATGATTTGGAGACTACGCCAGGTTTGAATTACGGCACTAGTCGACGATTACCTTTAAAGCCCCCGGTCCCGGCTGGCAAACCTCGGGATTACTATAGCAAGACCCGATGTGGACTAGGATATGTTACGCCCACAACGACCCCTGAAAGTTCATTTGAGGAATGTGACTGGCATTCACATTCAAACGGGTCACCAACTTTTGATTCGGATGCCAGCATCGGAGACGTATTCAGACAAGTCCTGTCAGTCAACATGGCATTCGCCGACGCTTATGAAGAAGATGAAGACATTCCTGAAATCTTTGAGTTAGAGCCGTGGGCCCAACAGCTGGATACACAATGGGAAAAGCGGTTCGAACAGAGAGAGCCTCCTACTGAAGATGAGGTTATACAGGTCGACCTCGGCAGCGAATCTTCTCCAAAACCAATCTTCGTTAGCAAAAGCCTGACAGACGAAGAGCGAGAATCGCTACTGGAACTCGTCAAAGAATACATTGATGTGTTCGCCTGGAGAAATAAAGACATGCCAGGTTTAAATCCAGATATTGCTCTTCACAAACTCAACATTCGGCCAGATGCAAAGCCGGTCAAACAACAACAGCGACGCTTTCGCCCGGGCATCATGGATGCGATCAAAGCCGAAGTCAACAAACTGATATCCAGCGGCTTCATACGCGAGGAGCAACATCCAGACTGGGTCGCCAATATAGTACCGGTCCTCAAGAAGAACGGGAAGATTCGAATCTGTATCGACTTTCGCAATCTAAATGAGGCATGTCCCAAAGATGAATTCCTCCTCCCTATCACAGACATCATGATCGACAACACATGCGGCTTCGAACGCATGTCATTCATGGATGGTTTCTCGGGGTACAACCAAATTAAGATGTCTCCTGACGACGAAAAGCATACATCATTTCGAACACCGATTGGCACATACTGCTACACAGTCATGCCTTTCGGTTTAAAGAATGCTGGCGCCACATATCAAAGAGCTATGAGTATCATCTTCAGGGATCACTTGTGCAAGACCGTGGAGTGCTATGTCGATGACATCGCCGTCAAGAGTCGCTGTAAGGGTGACCACCTCCAGGATCTGAGGACGGTATTCCACTTGATGCGAGCACACAACCTGAAGATGAATCCTACAAAATCCTTCTTGGGCTTGTCCAGCGGAAAGTTCTTGGGTTTTATCATTCCCGCCCAGGGTATCCACGTAGACCTTGAGAAGACGAAGGCAATCATGGAGATGGGTCCCCCGAGAAATCTTCGAGAACTTCGAGGCCTCCAAGGGAGGTTAGCTTACATCAGGAGGTTTATTTCCAACCTCTCCAGGCGTTGTCAGCCATTCACCCATCTCATGAAGAAGGGCGTCTCATTCGTGTGGGATAAAGAATGTCAGCGTGCCTTCGACAGCATCAAAGAATATTTGTTGAACCCTCCAGTCCTGGTGGCCCCGGTTGCTGGAAAACCATTCCTGCTCTATGTACGAGCAATGGAGCATTCCCTCTGTGCTCTGCTAGCACAAAACAACGATGCAGGCCATGAGCAAGCTATGCTCTAACAATGTGGCCGAGTACAACGCTTTGGTCATTGGCCTCCAACTTGCAAGAGAGCTGGGGGTAGAATATCTTGAAGCATACGGCGATTCACAGTTAATCGTCAATCAAATCCGGGATTCATACGAAGTCTGACATGAAGACAAGATCCCCTATCACCAAATAGCAATCGACATCATCTCGTCATTTGAAGGGTTCTTCATTGAACACGTTCCCAGACTCTGAAATATCGAAGCCGATGCCTTAGCAGGCCTTACCGCTTCCCTAGCAGTGCCAAATCATACTCGTCAATCGGTGGATGTGATAGGCCATGAACTGGTCTGTCCCAAGAACAATGTTCAATTCATGGTGAGTTATTCCGCTCAGACGATCGACGAAGTCCCAGACTAGAGACAACCGTTCATGGACTTCGTAGTTTACGACATTCTGCCCGAGAACCCGAAAGAAGCCACCTCTATCAGAAGGCGTTCTCTCAGATTCTTCTACGATGCAGATACGAAAATGCTGTATCGCCGATCCTACGATGGATTATTGCTTCGATGTCTGTCAAACACAGAAGCCAAAGAAGCCGTACGTGAAGCTCATGACGGTATCTGCGGGGCCCATCAGCCTGGCCCAAAATTGTAAGACCGTCTTCACCGAATGGGCTACTACTGGCCCACAATGGTAGCAGATGCGATAGACTATGCAAGAAAGTACAAAGCCTGCCAAGTCCATACGGACTTCATCCACCAACCATCCAAATTTCTACATTCGACGGTAGCATCCTGGCCATTTGAAGCATGGGGAATGGATATCATCGGTCTGATTACTCCACCTTCCTTCCGAGGACATTGCTTCATACTCGCAATCACAGATTACTTCTCCAAATGGGCGGAAGCTGTTCCACTTGCAGAAGTCAAAACTTCAAACGTGATCAGCTTTTTCAAGCATCACGTCATCTATCGCTTTGGACTGTCCCGAAGGATCATCCACGATAATGGTCTGCAGTTCACAAGCCACGCCTTCTATCGCTTCTGCGATAAATACCGAATTCAGAATATCGCTTCGACACCATACAATCCGGCAGCGAATGGGTTGGCAGAAGCATTCAACAAAACCATCATCAAACTTCTCAAGAAGTTCGTATCGTCCAACAAATACGACTGGAACGAGAAGCTTGGTGAATGCTTATGGGCGTACCGTACCACTGTCCGAACAGCCACAGGGAACACACCATTCTCTCTGGTGTACGGGAGTGAGGCAGTTCTTCCATTGGAGACTCAAATACCTTCGCTCCGTATCGCTTTCACTTACCAATTGACGACAGACGATAACTATCGTCGCCGGCTACAGGAGTTGGAGGCCTTAGATAAAAAGCGCCTCTTGGCTCAGCAACGAATCGAGCTTTAGCAAGCACGCATCTCCGGAGCCTTCAACAAGAAGGTTAAAATCAGAACATTCCAAGTGGGGATCTCGTTCTGGCAGTTCAAAGGCCGATGGTCATGACTCACAAAACCGTCGGCAAATTCTAGCCAAAATAGGAAGGTCCATTTATCATTGAGGTCGTATTCTCCAACGGTGCTTACTTCCTCGCAAAACAAAACGGAGACTTGCTCATGCTGCTAGTTAACGGCAAGTTCCTGAAGAAATACTATGTCTAAACGACATTTTCCAGATTACCGAGTTATGTACCCGCTGGTACCGCTGAACTCATATTCCAAAAATCCTAGATTATCGAGTTATGTACCCGCTGGTGCCGCTGAACTCACATCCACAACACTCCAAAATATCGAGTCATGTACCCGCCGGTACCGCTGAACTCACATTCCAACACTCCAAATTATCGAGTAATGTACTCGCCGGTACCGCTGAACTCACATTCCAACTCTCCCAGATTATTGAGTTATGTACCCGCAGGTGCCTCTGAACTCATATTCCGGTCACTCTTTTAGGTAGTAAGTCATGTCTGATCATACCTCTGAACTTATTTCTCTAAAAGAGCTCCTCCCTCATGATCCACTACCCGCACTCTCAAAGCACAAAAAGGGTAACAGATCCACAAAATTTTCAAAACGACCACGTCGATGTTACCTCTGAGTCGTTTCACTTCCGCCAAAAATAAATCACCCCTCTACATAGAACTTCCATGTCCTCATTACCTCTGAGTCGTTCTATGTACCCCTTCAAGGAGCCCACTCCTGCCATGTCCTCATTACCTCTGAGTGGAAAGGCTCCATCGAAGAAACCCTCATATTTGCCATATCCTCATTACCTCTGAGTAAATATGTTGGTCCTCCCTCGACTTATTATCTGTACCAAAAAAAAACCCCAGGGTATGCCAAGGATAATAGGTCCACAAATATCCACCATTGAGTCCATTCCTACCATGTCCTCATTATCTCTGAGTAGGAAAACCCTACGATAAAAGCCTCATACTTGCCATGTCCTCATTACCTCTGAGTAAGTATGTTGGTTCTCTCTCGTCTTATTATCCGTATCCTGAACTAGGGTACGCCAAGGATTATAGGCCCACAAATATCCTTCGTTGAGTCCACTCCTGCCATGTCCTCACTACCTCTGAGTAGGAAGACTCCGCGGTAAAACCCCCATACTTGCCATGTCCTCATTACCTCTGAGTAAGTATATCGGTTCCCTTTCCTCCTATTATCCGTATCCTAAGCCAGGATACGCCAAGGATAATAGGCCCACAAATGTCCTTTGCTAAGTTTCTTAGTACGGGCCCATCATTCCTCATCATGTCCCGGGAGTCCAGCTGCTCCATGGCATTCTCTCTCCCGATACCCGGAACATCCATGATAACCTTACCGTGGAACTGTTCTAGGTATCCCAATCAAACTTGTTATCCGTACCAAAAACTAAGGTATGCCAAGGATAACAGGTCCACAAACAAGTCCCCCATTCGGGGCAAATGCCACCACAACACCACAAGCACAACAGACAGTACAAATAAAGGGTGGAATAAAGCATGCTCTTTTATTTGAAAGGCAAAAAAATACTACAAGTTCTGGGACCATGTCCCCCTCAAAAAAAGAAAAGAAGAAAAGGCCAACTATGGTTCGGCATTACATAATTCCAGAAGGCGGTTCTTTACCTAGGCGGTCCCTCGTTCAAGCCGCTGCTTAGCTCGGCGCTCCGCTTCCTGGGACAACCGTTTCGCATCATCTTCACATCTATTGTCTCAATTATTTAATCAAGAAACAGTAATAGAGAACATATAAGATAAAGCAGTAAGGCGTCCTAAACGCTCAGTCAAAATATTCTTGATATCTGGCTTTACAAAACATAGCCAGATGATGTAGCAAGGTATATACAATTGTTTATCAGCTGTATCCTGACTTAGTTACAATTATGTAAAAGTAAGTACAAGACGATCCGACTAATATGTCGGTGCCAAACGGCAAAGTATAAAGTAAATAACAAAATGAACGAAAAAGTAAGAGACCCACTCGAGTCCTCCTGCGACCATTCATCTAGAATTGACCATCTTGGAGGTGGAAGTAAGCTGAGTCCTCGGGGACCGACTCTAAATCTGGCCATGCAAAACCAGAGAGGTTAGACCTCTAATAGCAAGTACCGCAAGGAAGCACGATATGAGGAATTAAAACCAGTAATAAGAGAACATGATATATAGATCTCTGCTTGCCACTGGGATTCACATAATATCACGACACTTTGAATCAACCTCCCAATCAAACAAGGACATAAGTTGGCCCGTCATGACCTGACATTCTGATCATCTCAGTTAGTTAACAGAGTAGATACAGTACATAAAAAATCAATTTAAACGGCCATTCAATTACTACGGCTTGCTACTGTATGTTCCAAGTTATCCTGGAATTATGCAATAAGGATTCCTCAGTTCTTACTATGTGCAAGCAAGGCTAGTCTATCCAATCAATCAATTGCGCCAATCATGAATTAGAAGAGTCCTAGCGGGACGCCCGTCATCAATATACAATAAATAATATAAGCAGATACGGCTTCCAGCCCGTGTGGCAGATTTGTAGTATTTGTGGGAACCAGCCGGCCTGTCGGACACTTAATAGTCCTGAAGAGGGCTGCCATGTAAGAACTCGGAAATCCATTCTCTCCATGCAATCATTATTTTATTTAACTTAATAGTCTCTATGTTGAGTAAAATCTGATGCCATGGATCATGGTCATTCAAAATGAGTACTTCCGTACAAGTACGATATGCCCAACTCTACAACGATACCCGTGCGGTTAGGTTGTAGGTCTTACATAGCGTAATGCAACAATCAAAACTAGCCACAGAGTAACCATGCCTTGACCATAAGGTACACATGCTGCCTTGCAGAAAAATAAATAAATTAAAGCCTGCATGTGCCAGTATGCCAATATTCGGGATCGGCCAATCGATTACAATAGTTCATAACTAATATGAACGTGTCTCATTCATTCAATTCAATTAGACGACTAGCCGTTCTCTTAGTTTCAACTAGTAACGCATGATCAATTATTAGTCAAGGTCACAATCAAGGTCAATCAATGTCAATCAATGATAATAATCTCATACGGCTGAAACAGTTCAGAGTTCATACGGCTAAAGATAAGTCATATGCGGCCAGATAGGACTCGGGTCCTTATGCGGCCAGGATGTCAGAAGCTCATGTGACTGAGAATTGCGTGAGCTTATGCGGCTGAAAATGAAGAGTCTCATGCAGCAAGAGCAACATGCGGCTCGGGGACTGATCTTTATGCGGTAAGCAGCCGACCAAGCCCATGCGGCTAAAAATAACAGCGCTCATGCGGCCAAGAGAGGCTTGCCACATGAAAACTCATACGGTCAAGTATTGTTCTTCTTCTCCACTTCCGAGAATAGAACCATGCATGGAAGCCATTGTTTCCAAGCTCTCTAAATTCTGTATTCCAAGCCCAAAACTGGACTTCTATAGGTCAAAATGGGGTAGAACGAAATTCTCTACAACTTGGAACCATCAAAACTTGCAAAAGATCAAAGTCACTAGATCAAAACCTAAGAAATCTGAAAATACATTAAACTTATATCTACATGAAATGAGCCATGGAAAATAAAAATGCTAAATACTAAAGAGACTTAAGATCAAGTAAGGAAGATGATGGGACAATAATACTGAGGTTCCATCATGAAGTAAGTTGGCACTTGCTTATGCGGCTGGATAGGTGGGGAGAGTTATGGAGGATGAAGAAGAAGAGTAATGGAGAAGAGAAAGGGTTTGGGGCTTTAAATGAAGAGGGGGTAGGTGGGTTCATGTTGAGCTACCCAAGGCTGGAAAATAAACCAACTCGGGCCGAACCCAAAAGCAAAGCAAAAAATAAAATACTGAAGGAAAAATTGCAGAAAAATTAATTAACGCAAAATTGAAGGAATTTAAATACAGAACAATACATGATAAATATTAAATAACTGTATTCAAGTAGTACATGCATTTAAAATAGTATTCTAGGAACGGGAAGTGACATCTCTATCATCCTTAGAAAAATTTCGTCCTCATAATTTCTAATCCAAGCAGGACAGAAACATCGAAGCTAAACTAATCTAAGTAAAAGCAATTTGAGTAAGCAATCATTCTACAATGTTAACAGTAAGTAACATATCCATGTTGAACATTCTACGACATCAAGCAATTCTACTCATAGGTGACAAGCATGAGAAGTTGAGACAATCAAGGTATACAGAAAGAGATATACCTTGTGAGTCAAACAGATGCGGATACCATGATCGAATATCATCCTCACGTTTCTATGTTGACTCCCCTAAAGAGTGATGACCCCAAGCAACCCGGACAAGACTAATTGTTTGGTTCTTGAGTATCTTCTCTCTTCGGTCCAAAATAGACACAGGCTGTTCCTCATAAGACAGGTTGGTTCTTGAGTATCTTTTTGAGTATCTTCTTCCCTAAAGAATGATCAAGGATATGGCTTGGGTCCGATACATACCTTCGTAACTGAGATACATGAAACACGTCATGCACCTCTCGTAACGAAGGTGGAAGGAACAAACGATAAGCAACATCGCCTATCCGATGAAGGATAACAAACGGGCCTACGTACCGCGGACTCAACTTCTCGCGAACGCCAAATCTAATGACCCCATGAGTAGGTGAGATCCGAAAGAACACGTGGTCCCTAACAGAAAACTCTAGTGGCCTATGATGCTGGTCCACCCAATGACGATGTCGATCTTGTGCAACTCGAAGTCGCTCTCTAATTCCCTTAACCACTTCAACCCTCTGAACAATCATTTCTGGGCCTAACATCTTCCTCTCTCCGATATCATCCCATGCTAGTGGCGACCTATACTTTTTACCATATAGTGCTTCAAATGGTGCCATCTGGATACTGGCTTGATAACTGTTGTTGTATAAAAATTCGACTAAGTGCAGGTGGCTCTCCCAAGATCCTCCAAAATCTAGGATGCAAGCTCATAACACATCTTCCAAAGTCTGAATCGTTCTTTCTGTTTGCCCGTCCGTCTGGGGATGTTAAGCTGTGCTAAATCTTAACTTGGTACCTAGACTATGATGTAAGCTCTTCCAGAAATATGATGTAAAGTAGGTATCTCTGTCTGACACAATACTGGCAGGGACTCCATGCTGCTTGACTATCTGTTGTATATACAATTCTGCCAACCATTCTGTAGATTGCCCTACTCTGAAAAGGAGAAAATGTGCCACCTTTGTAAGCCGATCTACTATCACCCAAATAGCATCTTTACCACTTGGCGATCTCGGTAAATCGGTTACAAAGTCCATTGTAATATGCTCCCACTTCCATTCCAGGATAGAAAGCGGTTACAATAATCCAGCTGGCCTCTGCTGTTCTGCCTTCACTTGCTGACATATCAAGCAACGGGAAATGAATCTAGCTATTTTCCTCTTCATTTCGTTCCACCGGAAGTGCTGCTTGATATCTTGGTACATCTTGGTCCCTCCAGGGTGTATAGAATACTGAGAACTGTGAGCTTCTGTCACAATCTCCTGTCTGATATCTCTACTAGGCACACATAGACGCGATCCAAACCTAAGTGTACCATCTTTATGGATCTACATCTCCTTTCTGAGTCCTGACTCACATTCTGTCCTAAGCTTCTGAATCCTTGGGTCCTGTGCCTGGGCTGCCTTGATCCTGTCTACTAAGTCAGATTGAACTTGTAGACTCGCAATAATTCCTACATCACTAGGAAGTACAACTTCGATGCCCATCTCCTGAAGGTCTTCCAAGATATGATTTTGTGTCGTTATTATAAATGTGCCGCATCTCCTGCTAAGAGCGTCTGCTACCACATTAGCCTTGCCTGGATGATACTGAAGCTCCACATCGTAATCCTTGATCAACTCCAACCATCTTCTCTGTCTCATGTTCAGTTTCTTCTGAGTAAAGATGTACTTCAGACTTTTGTGGTCTGTGTACATGTCCACTCGATCACCATATAAGTAATGCCACCATAGCTTCAAAGCAAATACTACTGTCGCCAACTCCAAGTCATGAGTCAGGTAATTCTTCTCGTGGTCTCGAAGTTGCCTAGATGCGTATGCTATCACCTTCCCATGTTGCATGAGGATGCACCCAAGTCCTTTACCTGACGTATCATAATATACAATAAAACCTCCGGGTCCAACTGTCAATGTAAGAATAGGCGCTGATATCAACTTCTGTTTCAAATTCTCAAATGATGACTGACATTCTGCCGATCAGACGAATGTCACATCCTTCCGTGTCAAGCGGGTCATGGGTGCTGAAAGCCTCGCAAAGTCTGATACGAACCTTCTATAATATCTTGTCAATCCCAAGAAACTCTACACATCTGCTACGGTCTTGGGTACTGGCCAACTCTCTACTTCTTCTACCTTCTTGGGATCCACTGCTACTCCAGCTCCTGATATGATATGACCCAAAAATGAAATATAATCCATCCAGAACTCACACATGCTGAGCTTGGCATACAACTGGTTCTCTCTCAGAACCTGTAATACTTTCCTGAGGTGATCTTCACGCTCCTCTTCACTGACAGAGTATATGAGAATGTCGTCAAGAAATACAACGACAAACTGATCTACGTATGGCATAAAGATACGGTTCATCAAATCTATGAATATTGCTGAAGCATTGGTCAAACCAAACGGTATTACCAAGAATTCATAGTGCCCATACTTCGATATGAACGATGTCTTGGAAATATCCTCCTTCCGAACCCTCACTTGATCATACCCAGAACGAAGATCTATCTTGGAGAAAACTCTAGCTCTGCTCAATTGGTCAAACAAGTCGTTGATCCTGGGTAATGGGTACTTGTTCTTTACGGTTGCCGCGTTAAGCTTCCTATAATCGATGCACAATCTGGATGACCTATCCTTCTTCTCCACAAGTACCACTGGTGCTGCCCATGGTGATATGGTAGCTTGGATGAACTTCTTCTCCTTCAGTTCCTTTATGGGCTGATATACCTTGGCCTGCTCTGAATCCGCCATTCTATAAACTCGATCTGATATCGGTTTAGTTCCAGGTGCCAATTTTATACTGAACTCAACATCTCTAACCGGTGGAAGACCTGGAAGTTCTTCGAGAAATACGTCTAGCAACTCATCAACTACCTTCGAAACTAGAACTTCTTCCATTGTCGTTACTGTAGAAGCATGGAAAAGAATAAAGAAAGGTCCATGCGGCCAAGGATCCCCATGCGGCTCAGAGAGCCCATGCGGCTCAGAGAGCCCATACGGTTCAGGGGTCCATGCGGCTCACACGTCTATGCGGCTCGGATAGACCCAGAGCCACGTGGCCTTCAACAACTCTTCCCTTCGTCTTTTACTGCATTTAATGCCCTGATGGCTGACAGCTCTGACAAACGACGGCTCTGACAAAAAGGTACAATAATGACTGACGTAATGGCGTATTCCTAGGGAAGAGGAGGAAATCCTTTCACAGTTGGCAGAATCTACCGAGCCCCGAGGCATGCAGCTACTGTATTTATGCGGCCGCTCATTTTATGCGGTCGCCCCTTCATGCGGCCACCCATCTTCATGCTGCTGCATCCTTTATGTGGCCGACCGTCAGCATGCGGCTGCCTATCCTCATGCGGCTGCCAATCTTTATGCGGCTGTTAATCACCATGCGGCTGCCCATCTTCATGCGATCGTTCATCCTCATGCTGCCCATTGATATGCGGCTCTGCCAAGACGACCCAATAGAGGACACGTGGCGCTTGTCACGACGATTGAAACACGTGGCAGTCTTACCTTCCTGGAATCAGATTTATTACAATCACCATAATTTCCCAGATCAAGTCAAATCGAATAAATTGAACACGTGGTAGGCCATTACAAGTCGCAAATATTCATGGTAATCAACATTTATTGCCCACAGAGATTTGATGCAATCTACATTAATTACCTAGATTTGCTACAATCAGAATGAAGGGCCCAGATTAATTGGTTCTTAACCGCCGACATATCAAGGAGGCAATCATTGCAAACCCTAATGATGGTATCCCACTCCTATAAATAGCAAGGTGCCATTCCCTTGCGAAGAGGACCTTTTTTTGGAGAAGAGCGCCAGAGTACTTGGAGTGACAAAAGCAAACACATAGAGAGTATGGAGAGCATTTCTTCAACGCCAAGCAGATCTTTCCCGGAGCCAAGGCTGCATCCGATCGTCCAAGGAGTAAGGTAGAGCTGCCGTCGCTTTCCCGAGCCTTTACCGTCACCCCCAGAATCTAGAATAAACAATTGTACTTAGACTACTGTACCTAGGTTTTCGTCCCTAGGCTTTCTTTGTACAAGCGAGTTTGTATTGTGAAGTAAAAGTTCAGTCCTCCGATAATTATTCTGTTCTTTTATATTTCATGGCAAACACAATGGCGACTCTTCTGGGGACAAACTTCTCTACGGCTGAGGAGTTGGTGACGTAATCGGATACAGCCAAACATGGCTCTACACAACAGAAGATGGTCGTTCGCTTCGACCAACAGGCGTTCGAAGAAATACTCTCTGAAGGAAGTACTGGCCCGGTCCAGAAGCGAACCCATACAAAGAAGGCTGGCAGGGAGTGGAGGCCAAAGTCATTTGCTCTTCCCCAAGATCTGGACGGAGTACTCTCTGCTGTCCAAGACGGCGAAGGCAACTCTCATGCGGCTCCACTTCAAGCCATAGAGGACTCTACTGTCCCCAAGTCCGGCAGAGGAAAGTACTACGATGCTGGACTTGCAGGGGCAAAGAGTAATTCTATGTGCTCCAGGAAGAAGCCGAATAAAGGCACTAGCCGCAAAACGAAGACTCATGCGGCCAAGATTGCCAGCCGCATGAATGATATCCATGCGACCAAAATTGCCAGCCAAATGCATAACACTCATGCGGCCAGGATTTCCAGCCGCATGGAAAAGTCCTATGCGGCTGAGACTTCCAGCCGCATGAAGACTATTGATTCCAGCCGCATACCGCCTGCTCCAGTCTTCGATCGCCTCTCCTACGGTCTTGATCTCTCGTGCTCTCGAAAAGACATGTCTGACTCTCTCCAGCACCACTTAAACTCTTCCTATTATGTGCCCCCATGCACCAGAGTGAAGAAGTCTAGGGCAGCGCGAGCTTGGCAAGCTCAGTCCGCTGACCCGACCTCTGACCATCCGAGCATTCCATATACTGTTATGAGGGCCTCTGATGGGAAGTTGTACAGAACCACTCGAGTCCAGCCCCCGGCGGCAAACGGACAGAGAGGTTCCCAAAAGTCTCCCAAAATCCAGGGAGCAAACATGGTCGCTTCAGACCCGTTTGACTTACATGAGGATATCCTCCACAAGCACAAGGAAAGATAGGGGGCCTCGGGATGCAAAGAGTCCTCCCATGGACGTCACTGCACCCAAATCATTGTCAACTACTGTTGCAATAACGCAACGGTACGAGAAGACCGACAGTCCATCTTCTAAAGACTACAACAACCATGTTCAGAGGATGAGGCACCTCCCGTCGTCTCCTGCAACTCTGCTCAGAAAATCCTTGCCGATGGGAGAGGAAAGAAGACAAACGTTTCTAGCCCGAAGATTTCAACCACTATGACTAAGAGACTGTCGTCTAAGCGGTTGCCCACCACCGGAGTTTTCTAAGGTACCCGTTCAAAGACGAAATCTGCTACAGTGAGAGATTCATCATCCACATCACTGGAGGTTGCTGGAACTGGGGGTAGCACTCCTCCGAACCTCCACGACAATTAGATGTTCCAAGACGACGAGCCGGAGGAAGTAACTCTCCCATCAGATGCAGCAAATCCCGACGTCCCCGAGGACGTCCACGATTTCCAAGACGAGGCAAACTTGGAAGCTGGGGGTACTGTTCCTTCTGAGTCCGAACCAGAGGAAGATATTCCCACATACCCCGAAGACTTCTCGTTACAGGGATATGATTCGGAGTGTACGTCATCCACCGTCCCTTCTACTTTTACTCATGTCAGGACGACATTCATGACAAATGACGAGCAGGATGGTCTCAGTGATCGCCAACGCATCGACACTCTGGAGGCAGTACTGCACACTTTGGTCAAATCCGTGGACGAGATCAAAGCAGCCCTCCCTACCCTGTAAGGAGGGACGCCTGGCCAAACAAACTTGGGTCTCGCGTTCAATGCAGATTCAAACTCAGTGGCACAAAACTCGGGCAATATTCCTCCTGAAATGTCGGCTCCTACCGCTACAGACGAAGCCAGGGAGACGAGAAGAGAGGTCCAGAAGCTCCGGGCCTTGTTCTACGCCCGAGAAAACTGCCAAGACCTCATGATACGACAACCATATCCCGCTGCGTGGAGAGATGTTTCCTTCCCACCAAAGTATAAACCATTACACATCAATCCATATGATGGGAAGACCTCCGCAAGTCGGTACACCACCTACTTCGAGGTCACCACTGACCATCTACTCCTTGACGATGCCATCCTTACACGATTATTCATCGGGGCATTGGAGGGGGTTGCCTTCGACTGGTACCGTAACCTGCCAGACAACTGCATCCATTCCTTCGCCAGCTTCAAGCGCATGTTCTTGGAGAGATTCTACGAAGAATGATTGAAGAAGGCTCGCCAACTGGGATTGCACATCTCAGAAGGAGAGGATAAGGGTAGGCGTCCTAATGCCAACAACAACAATGGTGGTAACTCCTCCAACAATCGGGACAACAAGGGCAAGCAGGCTATAGTGGCCGACACAGCACAGAAACTTGAGTCAAAACCGGTAGACAAGCAATGGCCGCAAATGACCTACTCCTTCGAAGACGGCCACGTCAAGCCCATCTTGGACATGCTCATACAAGGAGACAGAATTTAGCTCCCTCCGCCAAGACGGGAATAATATATCCACGAAATGATATATCCAATATCTCATCGATTCGAACGCTCTGGCCATTGATTTTGAAGAGGTAACCGTGGCAACCAATATGGTGTCAGTACAATTTGGCAGCTTTCCTCCAACAGAAACTCATGACGGTGTGGTACCCATCCCTCTGGCAACAATGGAGATTGCGAATCTTCCACCTCCTCGGGATTAGGCTGCTGGTCTAGTGCCCCTCACCACTTCACGAGGCCAGGTCATGTGGGTCCATCCAGACTTGGTATCTGAAGTGACTCAGTCCACACTACCTTCCATCCGCAAGAAGAAGAGTGGAAAAGTCAGATCCTGCCGCACAATCTCGGCAGATGTCGAAGAAGTCACGGCTGTCGTTACTCGATCTGGGGCACAATCCCAACCTGTGGCTGATAACTCGACTGAAGATCATTAGCCAGCTACCACTGATACTCCAGGACCTTCTCAGCCTCCGACGACCGACAAGCCTAGGCCAAAGGAGACTCGCTTTGACAAATCCCTCCGAAAAGAGGCACCGCAGGGGCTGGAGAGGCCCTACAACTTCGACACCTTGGCGCAATTGGCCAACGCACCGGCCAAATTATTATTATACGAGCTCCTGAGACTCTCAAAGGATGTTCGTACGGCTTTGAGCGATCCACTCCAAAATGCCGATGCCTACCTAGCTCAGGTCAACCTCACAGGAGAGAGCCCGCCTGCAAATCTCCAAGACAGCGCTTGCACAGGAGCGATGCCCAATATTGTCTTCACTCCGTAAGATATGCTCATTAAGACCAACCTGTACGATCGTCCGTTATACTACACTGGATACATCGACGACGTAAAGGTGGACCGGATGCACATTGATCCTGGTTCTTCCATAAGCATCATCCCGAAGGGTTTGTTACATCATCTCCGTATTCCTATGCATCGCCTAATGCCAACAAGCACCGCCATCAGCGGTTTCAATTCGGGCAGGAGCTACCCAATTGGGAAGATTCGCTTGAAGTGCCAAATTGGCAATCTTCAGTCAGAAGTAACATGTTATGTCATAGATGCGAACACTTCTTACAACATCCTCTTGGGGTGCTCTTGGATACACGATTATATGATCGTGCCTTCCATGCTGCACCAGTGCTTCAAATATGTCGACAAACACGGGTTCGTGAGGACAGAATTTGCCGACATCGATCCCTTCAAAGGGGTCAAATCCTACTACTCAGACTCCTGCCTATACGAGAAGTCGAAGAAGCACCTGGATGAAGAACCCCTGACGATCCACCTTCAAGCTCGTAAACCTGGCAAGTTCGCACCCCTTACGGCCGCTCTGCGTAAGGACGCAATCAGCCTCTCGGCACAAGAAGGGCAAATGATAATCCGGCTGCCAAGGTCAGGCCAAGCGTCGAGACCCACAACGGAGCCACTGACAATCAGACTACCGAGAGTCGGCCAGCCACAAACAGAGAAGCTCAATCCCTCTGACAAGCCAATGACGATACGCCTTCCCAAGAAGAATCGTCACCCTGATGCAAAGTCTGGGGCTTCTAGCGAGCCAACAACTCCCCGCCCAGCATCGAGTACCAAACTGGGGGTCGCTAGTTTGCCAACAACTCCCCGCTCGGCTCCACCAGCAGAACCCCTGACGATCAAGCTGCCCAGGTCATCCTCTCAGTCTTCATTTATATAGGGGTGGGCCGAAGAAGAACCGGAACTAGCCAAGTATATGGCTGTACGTACTGATGTTCCCTCCGCAGATGATATAATTCCGCTAGAAAAGATACCTTACTTCATCAATAAAGGGCTATCTTTGAACTACCTCGAGCTTAATAAGCCTTGTACAATATATGCTATGGAACACGGTATAGGCACTCACCTACACACATAGGTGACAAATGTTTACCCCGCAAACTAGCTTACCCCAGTGGAAGACGCTTACCGTATAATCGAGGGAGGGGGCCATCCAATCATCTTCGGCCGGAAGGACGACCCATAGCCCTTCACCATAGAGAAGGTCGATCTCGAATCAGATGTCGGAAGACTGCCTCTTTATCTGTATAGCCCCCAATCCAAATATCTCATGCAAAAACAGGGGTATAATCTGGAGACTACGTCAGGCTTGAACTACGGCACTGGTCGACGATTACCTTTAAAGCTGCCAGTCCCGGTTGGTAAACCACGGGACTACTACAACAAGACCCGATGTGGATTAGGGTACGTTACGCCCGCAATGACCCCTGAAAGTTCAGATGAGGAATGCGACTGGCATTCACATTCAACCGGGTCACCAACTTCTGATTCAGATGCCAGCATCGGAGACGTATTCAGACAGGTCCTGTCAGTCAATATTGCATTCGCCGATGCTTACGAAGAAGATGAAGACATCCCTGAAATCTTCAAATTAGAGCCGTGGGCCCAACAACTGGATACACAATGGGAAAAGAGGTTTGAACAGAGAGAACCTCCTACTGAAGATGAGGTTATACAGGTTGACCTCGGCAACGAATCTTCTCCAAAACCAATCTTCGTCAGTAAAAGCCTGACAGACGAAGAGCGAGAATCGCTACTGGAACTCGTCAAAGAATACATTGATGTGTTCGCCTGGAGATACGAAGACATGCCAGGACTAAACCCCGAGGTTGCCTTCACAAGCTTAACATTCGGCCAGATGCAAAGCCGGTCAAACAACAACAGCGACGCTTTCGCCCGGGCACCATGGATGCGATCGAAGCCGAAGTCAACAAACTGATAGCCAGCGGCTTCATTCGTAAGGAACAACATCCAGACTGGATCGCCAACATAGTTTCGGTCCTCAAGAAGAATGGGAAGATTCGAATCTGCATCGACTTCCGCAATCTGAATGAGGCATGTCCTAAAGTTGAATTCCCCCTCCCTATCACAGACATCATGATCGACAACACATGCAGCTTCGAACGCATGTCATTCATGGATGGTTTCTCGGGGTACTACCAAATCAAGATGTCTCCTGACGACGAGAAGCATACATCATTCTGAACACCGATTGGCACATACTGCTACACAGTTATGCCTTTCGGTTTAAAGAATGCTGGCGCCACATATCAAAGAGCCATGAGTATCATCTTCAGAGACCACTTGCGCAAGACTGTGGAATGCTACGTCGATGACATTGCCGTCAAGAGTCGCTATAAGGGAGACCATCTGCAGGATCTGAGGACGGTATTTGACCTGATGCGAGCGCACAACCTGAAGATGAATTCTACAAAATCCTTCTTGGGCGTATCCGGCGAAAAATTCTTGGGTTTTATTATTACTGCCTAGGGAATTTATGTAGATCCAGAGAAGACGAAGGCAATTATGGAGATGGGCCCCCCGAGAAATCTCCGTGAACTCAGAGGCCTTCAAGGGAGGCTAGCTTACATTAGGAGGTTCATTTCTAACCTCTTCGGGCGATGTCGGTCATTCACCCATCTCATGAAGAAAGGCGTCTCGTTCGTATGGGATGAAGAATACCAACGTGCCTTCGACAGCATCAAAGAATACTTGTCGAACCCACCAGTCCTGGTGGCCCCTATTGCTGGAAAACTATTCTTGTAATATATGCGAGTAATGGAGCATTCCCTCGACGCTCTGCTGGCACAAAACAACGATGCGAGCCATAAACAAGCGATATATTACCTCAGCCGAATGATGATTGGGCCAGAGCACCGATACACTGCCGTAGAGAAGGAATGCCTCGCCCTGGTGTTCGCCATTCAAAAGACGCGGCACTATGTCACAGGACAAACCATACATGTGATCTTACGAGTCAAACCTCTCAGGGTCCTTATGACTAGACCAGGGGCACTCAGCTCCCGCCTCGCTACATGGGCAATATTGTTGTCTCCTTATCATATGATCTTCGTCCTGCAAAAGGCTGTTAAAGGTCAAGCCCTGGCAGAGTTTTTAGCAGCCCACCCAGGCTCGGGTGTTGTCCAGAATATATGAAGGAATCCCAGATGAGGTCGCTGACTCGCATGCAACCTCTCACGATGATATATGGCGAATGTTCTTCGACGGCGCCTCAAGGACCGGACCTAAGGGCAACATCGTCGTTGGAGTCGGGGTGGTGCTGGTTTCTCCTTCCGGATTGGTGATCAATCGTGCTTACTCCCTCACGGAACCCTGCTCGAACAATGTGACCGAGTACAACGCTTTGGTCATTGGCTTCCAACTTGCAAGAGAGCTGGGGGTAGAATATCTTGAAGCGTACGGCGATTCACAGTTAGTCGTCAATCAGATCCGGGGTTCGTACGAAGTCCTCCATGAAGACATGATCCCCTATCACCAGATAGCGATCAATATCATCTCGTCATTTGAAGGGTTCTTCATCGAACATGTCCCTAGACTCCAAAACATCGAAGCCGATGCCCTAGCAGGCCTTGCCGTTTCCCTAGCAGTGCCAAATCATACTCATCAATCGGTGGATGTGATAGGCCATGAACTGGTCTGTCCCAAGAACAACGTTCAATTTATGGCGAGTTATTTTGCTCAGTCGATCGACAAAGCACAATAATGGAGACAACCATTCATTAACTTCGTAGTCTATGACATTTTGCCGGAGGATCCAAAGGAAGCCACCTTTATCAGAAAGCGTTCTTTCAGATTCTTCTATGATACAGAGACAAAAATTCTGTATCACCGATCCTACGATGGATTATTGCTTCGATGTCTGTCAAACACAGAAGCCAGAGAAGCCGTATGCGAAGCTCATGACGGTGTCTGCGGGGCCCATCAGCCTGGTCCTAAATTGTAAGATCGTCTTTGCCGAATGGGCTACTACTGGCCCATGATGGTAGCAGATGCGATAGACTACGCAAGAAAGTGTAAAGCCTGCCAAGTCCACGCAGACTTCATCCACCAGCCATCCGAATTTCTACATCCGACAGTGGCATCCTGGCCATTCGAAGCATGGAGAATGGATATCATCGGTCCGATCGCTCCACCTTCTTTCCGAGGACACCGCTTCATACTCGCAATCACAGATTACTTCTCCAAATGGGCGGAAGCTGTTCCGCTCGCAGAAGTAAAGACTTCAAACGTGATCAGCTTCCTCAAGCATCACGTCATCTATTGCTTTGGACTGCCCCGAAGGATCATCCACGTTAATGGTCCGCAGTTTGCAAGCCACGCCTTCTATCGGTTCTGCGATAAATACCGAATTCATAATATCTCTTCGACACCATACAATCCGGCATTGAATTGGTTGGCAGAAGCATTCAACAAAACCATCATTAAGTTACTCAAGAAGTTCGTGTCCTCCAACAAGCGCGACTGGAACGAGAAGCTTGATGAATGCTTATGGGCGTACCGTACCACAGTCCGAACAGCCACAGGGAACGCACCATTCTCCCTGGTGTGCGGGCCAATTGACGACGGACGATAACTACCGTCGCTCTTACTTACCAATTGACGACGGACGATAACTACCGTCGCCGGCTACAAGAGTTGGAGGCCTTAGATGAAAAATGTCTACTGGCTCAGCAACGGATCGAGCTATACCAAGCACGCATCTCCGGAGCCTTCAACAAGAAGGTTAAAATCAGAACATTCCAAGTGGGCGATCTCGTTCCGGCTGTTCGGAGGCCGATGGTTACAACTCACAAGACCGCCGACAAGTTCCAACCAAAGTGGGAAGGCCCATTCATCATTGAGGTTGTATTCTCCAACGGTGCTTACCGCCTCTTAAAACAAAAATAAGACTTGCTCATGTTGTCCGTCAACGGCAAGTTCCTGAAGAAATATTATGTCTAAACGACATTTTCCAGATTATTGAGTCATGTACCCGCTGGTATCGCTGAACTCATATCCCAAATTCTAGATTATTGAGTTATGTACCCGCTG
Source organism: Iris pallida (assembly GCA_029216955.1). Taxonomy (NCBI): domain Eukaryota; kingdom Viridiplantae; phylum Streptophyta; class Magnoliopsida; order Asparagales; family Iridaceae; genus Iris; species Iris pallida. The sequence goes on along the minus strand of JANAVB010040216.1, from coordinate 4,181,888 downwards.
GTACTGCTGAACTCATATCCCAAATTCCAGATTATTGAGTTTTGTACCCGCTGGTACCGCTGAACTCATATTCTAAATTCTAGATTATTGAGTCATGTACCCACTGGTACCGCTGAACACACATCCTCCAAATTCCAGATTATTGAGTTATGTACCCGCTGGTACCGCTGAACTCATATTCTAAATTCCAGATTATTGGGTCATGTACCCTCCGGTACCGCTGAACTCACAATCACAATCTTCCAGATTATTGAGTTATGTACCCGCAGGTGCCTCTGAACTCACACTCCGGTCACTCTTTCAGATAGTAAGTCATGTATGACCATACCTCTGAACTTATTTCTCTGAAAGAGCTCCTACCTCATGATCCATTACTCGTACTCTCAGTGCACAAAAAGGGTAACAGATCCACAAAATTTCCAAAACGACCACGTCGATTTTACCTCTGAGTCATTTCACTTTCGCCAAAAACAAATCACCCCTCAAACATAGGACTTTCATGTCCTCATTACCTCTGAGTCATTTTATGTACCCCTTCATGGAGCATACTCCTGCCATGTCCTCATTACCTCTGAGTGGGAAGGCTCTATCGAAGAAACCCTCATATTTGCCATGTCCTCATTACCTCTGAGTAAATATGTTGGTCCTCCCTCGACTTATTATCTATACCAAAAAAAACCCCAGGGTACGCCAAGGATAATAGGTCCACAAATATCCTCCGTTGAGTCCACTCCTGCCATATCCTCATTACCTCTGAGTAGGAAGACTCCATGGTAAAACCCCTATACTTGCCATGTCCTCATTACCTCTGAGTAAGTATGTTGGTTCTCCTTCATCCTATTATCCGTATCCTAAGCCAGGGTACGCCAAGGATAATAGGCCCACAAATGTCCTCTGTTGACCATAAATATCTTCCGTTGAGTCCACTCCTGCCATGTCCTCATTACCTCTGGGTAGGAAGACTCCGCGGTAAAACCCCCATACTTGCCATGTCCTCATTACCTCTGAGTAAGTATGTTGGTTCTCTCTCGTCTTATTATCTGTATCCTGAACCAGGGTACGCCAAGGATAATAGGACCACAAATGTCCTCTGCTGACTACAAACGTTGTGCTAATTTTCCTAGTGCATGCACATCATTCCTTATCATGCCCCGGGAGCCCAGCTGTATCATGGCATTCTTTCTTTCGATACCAGGAGCATCTATGACCACTTTACCGTGGAACTGTTTTAGGTATCCCCAATCAAACTTGTTATCCGTAGCTAAAACCAAGGTATGCCAAGGATAACAGGTCCACAAACAAGTCCCCCATGCAGGGCAAACACCACCATAACACCACAAGCATAACAAGCAGTACAGGTAAAGGGTAGAATAAAGCATACTCTTTTATTTGGAAGGCAAAAGTACTACATGTTCTAGGGACAACGTCCCACTTAAAGAAAGGAAAAGAACAGAAACAAAAGAAGAAGAAAAAGGCCGACTATGGTTCGGCATTACATAATTCCAGGAGGCAGTTTCTTACCAAGGTGGTCCACTGTTCAAGCCGCTGTTTAGCTCGGTGCTCCGCTTCCTGGGACCACCGCTCCCCATTATCCAAGTCCATGTGTGCCCGCCAGTCGTCCTCCAACTTCTTCAGGCCAATTTCCAGATCAACCGAAGCTCGATTAACTCTATCAGCCTCCTGGATAATTAGCCCCCTTTCGGTACGGACAGCCTCAAGCTCAGACTCCAGGAAATCTAACTTCCTTTGAAGCTCAAGGATCTGCTTCCGCGTGTCGATGATCCCACGGGAGGCAGTCTCTTCCCGAGCCGTAACATCTTCACTCTCGCGGCTCAACTGATCATATCGATCAGACAGCTCACGGAGGTCCTTCAGTATGGCTGGCCTGGTCTTATCCCGAGAATCCCTTATCTTCTCTATAGCAGCTGTGAGGATATGACGCTCCTGATCTATAGCAGCAGACAGAGCAGCCTGTCGCAGCACCTGAAGCTGGGCCACCAGCTGATCAGTCTCCAGCAATTTTGCTTCCAAAAGCGCAGCTACCCTTGCCCCATCGGAAAGAGTCTTAAGGATATCAATATGACCCTGGGCGCATTGCCGGGCCAAGACGAAAGAGGTCCCTCTTTCCACAGCAGCCGCTATCCCTCTTCAAGTGACGATAAAAGCTGTCAACCACGTCCTGTAATGCTTCGTCCAGAACCTCTGTAGAGGACGGCGTCAAAGGAAGCGTGGCCAGCAACATCGAAGGAGTTGCGCTAGAACTTGCGACCAAGGGGACAAATTTCGAGCGGAATAATGCACGGATAGCGGCTAACTCTTCCTCCGCCACTCGAAGAGCCTGGACACTTTGCAGGGCAGAGAGGTCGACTCTAGGAGCCGCCCGAGCAGAAGAGGACGCAAGGACCATTGTCCCCTGCCCCGACTGTCTCACCACCTGACTTTTCGAACTCTAGCCCGCGGGAGGCCCCTCAAGACGAGCCGGAAGGAGAGGGGGTACGCTCCTCTCCGCCAGTGCCCCTTCGGCAGAGCCTGTCTCAACAATGTCCATCATCGACACTGGAGAGGCAGGACCTGTATGTCCAGAACAACAATCAATCGACGTAATCCGAAGGATGTGATGATAGAGCAGATAGGCCTCCTTACAAGTTAAGATTCGGCTTATCTTACCAAGGAAGGAGCACGGAGGCTGCAACTCATTCACAGCTAACATGGTCTCCTCACCCGCGACCACCAAGTTAGAATTGGCCGGCTCTTCTGTCCCAGCCACCTCGGAGGGAGATACGACTCGATCAGCATCATCTTGATAAAATTCAGCAATTTTAGGGACAGGTTCATCGGAGCCCCCGTCATCTCGAGTCACGGCCTCGGCAACTTGAGATTCCTCTTCTTCTGACACCTACGGAAGGGAAGGAAAATGATTAAGATCAAAACTGGAAGAAAAAAAACTGTATAAAATTGGTAGTGACTCGTTTTAGCTCCGAAGCGGGATCGACCTCCTCGCTTCTCTTCCTTATAGTTAGCCTGCGATGTCTGGTCGCAGCCAATTTTCGGGAGTGAGGAATACCGCCAACAGGGGAAATTTGTCTGCTATGTTTCTGTACAGAACCAGGTGCGATGGGTAGCTGATCCGCCACCATCTCATTTAACGAAACAGGCGGCTGATTCGCCCCAACATCTTCCACGGGGAAGGAAGAGTTATCTGCATCACGCTTATCGTCCTCATCGTTTGTAGTGGTGGAGTCTGAGTCTGGCACTTCGACTCTATTCTGCTTCTTCTTCCTCGTCTTGGCCCCTTGAGGCTTCTCATCCAAGCCAGTACCAACAATAAAACTGGTACCTGGGCTAAAGCCGATGGGGAGCTTGTTTGCCATGACATGGTACAGGGCCGCCATATACAAAATCTCTATCCACGCCTCAATAACGGGAACCGAGAAAGTGGCACGGGTATGGAATGTATCATAGTAATGCCACGCCCTGATGCCGTCAAGAAGGCTACCTTCAAAACCCAGACAAGAGCTGGGACTATCCAGAAAAAGTTGGATATATCCAAACTGACGAGCAAACCTACTGGGAAGGTAAGGTTCCAGGAAGACAGCATTACGGTTGCGGTATACCAGGTGGGCGGGACGGATGTTACGCAACCACAAAAGTATCTGGCCGTCTAGAAGTTGAGGAGGACCAATACCGTCGAGATGTACGTCCGCTATTTCCTCAGTAGTGAAACGAAGGACGGATACAAAAAAGTTGTACTTATCTGCTCTCACCAGCGCCATCCGGCAGGCACGCATGGTATCATACTCCCAAGGCTCGTTACGATAACGAAAGATAAAAGCGTTATCATCAATCACGCCATCTTCAGAATCCGGTCTCATCAAAGACCGGTAGTGCATTAATAGCCACCCCATCAGATAATGATAGGGCAGCTCAGTCCTTTCAAAGTCTTTTGTCACGTCGTGGGTGATGACCTTGGATATAAAAGTACGGAGGCCACGGTGTATGCTGTACACCATGGCCGGGAGAAGAGCTAGTTTCACTCTAAAAACTAGCTTCACAGCAGGGAGAATAAAATTACGGCTGATCCTTTCAATAGAACCAGCTCCTCCTGAGACTACGCAATTTCGCAGCCATACCATCAAAAATCCTGCTAGGAGGGCCTTTTCTGACAGCTCCTGGGTATCCTGATAAAAATAACCAAAAGAGTCGGTCTGGCTCCCAAATCTGTCGCTAGTAGAGGCCACCCTCTTTGTCAACGACATCAAAGCCTGAACCGCCTCCCGGGATTGAGGACTTCGGGAAGTAACTCGGCCTGAGGCTCCCGTTGAGAAGAGATAGCTCACCCAGTCCTTAGTATGGGGAGCATTCCCTTCCGAGCTGCTTTCCTTCTTGGCTATCTGCTGGCACGTACTATAGTGGCACAGTATTTCCTGATAAGTAGCCACAAAGCCCGAATATCGTTCTTTCAGCTCTTCGAACTCCTCATTCGTAGGAGTGTATACTTCAAAAGCTTCATCCCCCAAGGAACTTTGGAAATCGCGTGCATCTCATGGAATGCAAGTCCCATTTCCCCTACAGGGGTATAGAAGATTCTCGTACGGCAGTTGTATATCTCCAGCAAAGCCATGAATAATTTTTTGTTTATAGGTAAGCCGTGGCTGGTGCCCCGAATGGCGTGATAAAGACCAATTTCACGCAGAAAAGTCTCATACTTTCACGAGATCCACATAGACAGATTGATCCATGAGGGGATGGGGTGTATCCAACTTAGGAGTGCCAACCGGCCGATTAGATAGGAGCCTTTCCGAGCAAGTTGGTTCAGGAATGTATCGGCTGAAGAAAACGTGAAATTGGGACCCGACACATTCAAGAAAGCGCCCGGGGCCAATCCCATTATATAACGGCTGGCATGCACCTTGCCCGCACACACTGACTTTATGTTGTTGTTGTAATGGATGTCGCCCACAAACATCCCATTCCGGGTAGGAGTCAAAGACTCTTCCATCTTCCTGTCCAGCGGGAACATATTGAACCAAGATAGTGGAAAGTGACGCTCCATTTGAGGGATGCAGATCGTAATCCTGTTAGAAATGAAGCTCCGGTTCTCTGATATATCTAGAACTTGACTATTCTTCACAGTCAAAGCGTCTCCAAAGAAGAAAGGAGGTTTCAGGTATTCTCCTTCGAATTTTCCCGAATTTATCATGGCACATAGAAAGTGGAAGTATTGGTTCTTGAGGGCATTTAACCTCGTCAAAGGCTCGTCACTAGAAAGCTGGTCTGCCATATATACCGAACTATCTTATCGTACCTATAGTCCATAGCGGCCTGAGCACGACCCACTAGAGGTTTTCCCACAGCATTAACTGGAAAATCCATTGAAAAAAGAAGACAAAATTGTAGGTCCTAAAAATCAAGTTGTACCCATCAAAGAAGCAATGAAAATCAAATTGTGCATCCTTGAAATGAAGCGCAGGAAATAGATTACGCAACAACTCAACTGTGCAAGCTGAACTGCACACCCATCCAAGCGCGCTAGCTGACGTGGCCGCGTCATCATTATCTGACAGAAAATTGGATCTTCTGACAGCTGACAGCCCGAAGAACGAGGAAACTATTCGTTTTTCATGCAGCACAGCGCTCGAGGATAGTTGTACAGGCAGCGCAAGCTACCAGCCCAATCGAAGCACAGTCTACCAAATTCCCTGCAGCACAGTTCAATCCCAGCGCAGTCTGAAGCCAGCGCAGTTTATGTGGCGCAGTCCATCAAGACAACTGACATTTTGTACGCAGCATATATGCCATCAATTGCTCACCACATGGCAACCGTCTGTACACGACCAAGCGCATTTCAATCAAACAATGCCACGCGTCTCATACAGTTGGCCCACGATCGAGTAACTGCCAGCGCAGTTCGCTGCTTGTGCAGTCCAATATCTGTGCAATCCATCCTGCGCAATTCAGAATAACTAAAAATTAGTTATTTCCAGAACTCTATAAATAGAGTTTCAAGTCCTTTATAGAGGGGATCAAAAAAAGATCAGAGAAAAATCAGAATCAACATCAGATCATCACCAGAGATCAGGAGTTCTTGCCAAAGTGCTGCTGCATTCTTCAGAGGCTACCATCTTCAAAGTTCACATCGTCCCAGGAATAAAGCGATCGTCTTCTGATCGGATTCCTATAGTTGTACTTTCCCAGAATTCTATTGTAATCTTCTTACAAAGTTTATGAAATAAAGAACACTTTTGTTTTTGCAAACAAAATGGCGACTCTGCTGGGGACTACTTTCTCCTCCGATGAGGAAGTGACAACTCAATGTGACGTTGCGTCTATCGGAAAGACGCAGAAGACGCTGGTTGTAAAGGTCAACCAGACGGCCTACGAGGCGATGATCAACTCCGGGACTACTCGTCGTACTGCAACCTCTTCCAAGAGCAAGGTTCGTTCAGTATGGACTCCATAGTCCTCTGCACAGTACTCTGCGCAATCCTCTGTGCAGTATGCTGTCTCTGCTCCCAAACCTGCTGCGCAGTCTGCTGTCTCTACTGCCCATGTGTAGTATACTGCTCCTCTTGCCAGTACACAAACCACTTCCTATGCTGCTCTGGCAAAGTGTAAGACTCCTCTTGCCATCAACCAGAGTGAAACTCAAGCACCCTGAAGTCAAGACTCCTACTGCGCAATCTACAGTCTCTGTGGCCAGAAGGCCATCTGTCAAAGCTTCTCATGCGCAACCAGCTAATGCGCCTACTGCCACTTCAACCCCTGCGCAAACTTTGCCAGCGAAGTCTAAGAGGGACAGCCCTTTGGCTCATCTTCCTTCTTCTCACAGCAAGGGCAAAAACTCTGCTCATCTTCCCAAGCACCCTGTTGCTCCAGCGCAATCCACTGGGGTTAGTCTGTTGGCTATTTCTCCTCTGCCTCAGAACAAAGGAAAAGGCCCGTTGGTCTTTTTTCAAACTTCTTCGTTCCACGACTTGGAAGACAATAGAGGAAAATGCTCTTTAGCCAACCCTTCTTCACAAAACAAGGGAAAAGGTCCTTTGGTCTTTTCTCAGTCTTCCTCGGTTTTTACTATAGAAGATCAATTTGAACGTGCCTCGGTACCAATCAGTACAAGAACTCTCTTAAACAAGAGTTCTTCTTTCCTCCTTGCCAAAGGGAAGTGTACTGATCAAAGAGGTATTCTGCCTACTCCGGTAGCAGAATTTCAAGATCTTCCAACTCTCAAGATATTCCGCTCAAAATAGGGAAAATTATTGGTGCCTCAGACAAAAACTCCTGGGGGTGAATTTGCTGATCTAAGGACTTATCTCAATAGATCAGTTTCTATGAAACGCAAACAGCCAATACCGAAGATCAACCAGCATCAGAGGCAAACTTCCAAGATGAAGAACCCTGACACCTATGCTAATGAAATGAGTACTTCTCTATATACTCATGGGACAAAATATTTGAAGAACCGGAACCATGTTCCGAATGTTGTTAAAGAACATATCCCTCAGACTTCTTCTCATCCCGTCATTGTTCCTGATCTCCGAGAACACCTCAAACAAAAATGGGACAACATCTCAACACCTCCAGTACAACCACTTGGACACCATTGTAATCACAAGGTTGTCATCAAGTGTTATTGTCAGACAACAAAACGATCTGTCTTCGATCGTTTGAATTTTGCAACGTCTGAACCAATGTCAGAAGATGAAGACGAAGTGTTGTATACTTCTGTCAACATGACTTCTCGAGACACTGGGGGTAGGAAATGCTCCAAGCACGGCAAGCCTCGCAAGCCTAGTCAGCGGTATTTAGATTTACTCCAAGAATCTTCTGAAGGAGTGTTTCGACATACCCGATCCCGAAGCCGAGATACAATCGGTCAAAGGAATCTTCTCCAAGATCCTTCTAGTCATCTCCCTTTTTCTCACTCAGAGGATGATTCCTTCTATGATTATGATGCATACAGTGAAAGTTCTGAACAGACAGTATCCTCCACTGTACCTAGAGAAGTGACAGCTTATGTTGTCACTGAAGACCCAGATGCTTTTAGTTTGTCTAGTCAAGAACAACGAATAGCTGTACTAGAAGACAAGCTGAAGACCATGGCTGAAATGGTTACAAGTATGCATTCTATCATCATGGCTAAACATATAGTACCACCGACTGTACCTGCTATAAATCCTGAAATCATAGCATCGTCGGTGCCTGTCAATGTAGGACTGGGGGTAGCATCTCCTCAAGTACCCCTTGTACCAATTCAACCTACACCCAGTCAGTCAGGTGCTGGGGGTAGTGCTTACCACGCTTTTCTTCCCCCTAACACTCTTATTCAGCCTGCTCCTTCTTCATCATCGGAGGATGCTAATGAAGCTGTCAAACTCTTGCACACTCAATTCGAGGCTTTTAAAGAGAAGGACAATTTGCATAGATTGGGAATCAAGCAACCCTATCCTATTGAATGGAAGGAAGTTCCGTTTCCTCCTAAGTACAAGATTCCAATAATCTCTCTGTTTGACGGCAGCACTTCTCTTAGTCAGTTCATTAACCACTTTGAGGTAATGACTGTCCAACTTCAGTCAAATGACGCTCTTCTTATCAGGGTATTCGTCGGCTGTTTAGTCGATGTGGCATACGATTGGTACTGAAGCTTGCCTGATGGCTGTATCTCCTCTTTCTCGGGCTTCAAACAGATCTTCTTGGAACGATTCTATGAGGGGATCAACGACATGACCATATCAGCCCTTAATAAAATCAAACAAAGATATAATAAAACTGCTGAGAGTTTCATTGAAAGGTTCCGCCGAAAAACTTTAAAAATGCCTCATGGGACTCCGGCCGCAGTCACTATAGACACCTGCAAGGCAAATCTTTTGCCTATTATCAGCATGTGGACGGGGTCAACTCAGTTCCAAGACTGGCCATCCTTCATTGTCAATGCTAAAGCAGCTGAAGTTAGCACTGATAAGTTTAAGCAGTTGGGGTTACACATGTCTAACCCTGACCGGGATGAACATCAGACATCGGTGGTGGTAATCGCCAGAACAACCGCAAGGGAAAAGAGACTTTGAACATCAACTTGAAGAACAAAGAATCTCTGGCGGTCAACGTAGCTCCACCTACGTCTACTTCTACTTCTTCTGCACCTCCATCAAGGGAACCTCGTCCTGAAGTGGAGTACTCCTTTGACGAGAATGACACCCTGAGCATTTTTGATTGCTTGATCAAAAGCAATAAGCTCCAACTCCCAGATCCGAAGAAGCCTGATGAGGTCGGTAAGACGGATCATCCCAAATATTGTATCTATTACAGGTTCATTGGACATCCCACTCGAGCATGTTATGTGCTCAAAGGCAAGATTCAAGAGCTAGTCAACACTGGTGTTGTCACTCTACAGCAAGACGAGAAGACGGTTACCGCGAACATGGTCTCAGTTCAGTTCGATAACTTTCCTCCACAGATGGTACAACACGGTGTCATCCCTATCCCTAAGGCCACTCTTGAAATCGAGAATCTCCTTCCTCCATGAAGTGAAGGTCTCATCCCCTTATCTCTTGACAATGGCAAGATTATGTGGATTCACCCTGATCTTGCTTCAGAGTTCGAAGTTCCCTCTTCCTCTAAGAAGAAAGAACGCTCCAAGGGCAAAACAAAGATCTACAATATGGTGTCTTTTGACCCCATAGTTGAAGAGGAAATCCTGCTGGACACCAGATCAAAAAATCCTATCTAAGGAAGTATCCCGAAGCTCAAGAGAATCCTGCTTCTTCTTCTGAGTCCGCTCCAGTGTAACCTGTTTCCACAGAGGACATCCCTTCTGCATCCTCACCGGTTGTAGAACCCACTCATCCCAAATCGATGACAGCAGACAAAGGCAAACAACAAGTCCGCTTCGACAAGCCTTTAAAGAAGTCATCTCCTTCTGGACTTGAGAAGCCATACAAATTTGATATTTTGGCTCAACTAGCCAATACATCGGCCAGGCTGTCAATCTTCGAACTCTTGCGCCTCTCCAAAGAGACTCGAGAAACTCTGAGTGAAGCTCTAATACAGGCAGAAACTTGTTTAACCCTTCTGAAGAAGCCGAAGACAGACCCTGTCTCTTGCCTCCATTGTTATAGTGTGTTGGAGTTAATTCCAAACATTACCTTCACACAGGATGATATGCTGATGGAAGACAATAGACATGACCGTCCTCTATACTATACAGGATATGTCAACTCGATGAAAGTGATCATATTCGGATAGATCCTGGGTCAGCACTCAGCATCATGCCAAAGACAATGCTAGATGCACTGAAGATTCCAGTACATAGTCTTTCTGGCACAATCACCACCATCTTAGGGTTCAACCAAGGAAGAAGTGAACCTCTGGGTAAGATTCGCCTAAAACTCCAAATAGGCAATCTTCGCACAAAGGTGACCTTCTACATCATTGACAATCATGGTTGTTCTTACAATGCTCTGTTGGGAAGACCATTCCTGCATGAACATAACATTGTTCCTTCGACTCTCCATCAATGTTTCAAATACGTTGATGAAAAGGGAGAAGTTCAAAAGGAGGTTGCAGATCTCTATCCTTTCAAAGGTGTCGAAGCATACTACAACGATGCTCGCATGTATAAGGATGAGTTCATGAAGGTAGTACTGTCTTTAGACACTGAAGAAGAACAAGAAGCAGTGCCAAAAGACACTCTCATCATACCTATCAAGGGGCGTGTTTCTCGTCCTCAATCCTCCAAACCATTGGCTATTCACTTGCCAGTCCAGAAGCAACCAACTGATGGTGGTTAAGATCAAAGGGAGCTCACCTCTTCTGAGCCACTTGTTATCAACCTACGTCGTAACAAGGACAAAAGGGAGCTCACCTCCTCTGAGCCACTTGTTATTGACCTTCGTCGTAACAAGTCCAATCCTCCTCCACTTTCTTCTTTTCCCCCTCTTGTAATCAATCTGACCAAGCCTGCTAAGGCTAAAGGTCCTGTTGTAAATACAGATGTACAAATCAATGAAAAAGCATCTTCTTTCCAGTATACTAATGTCATTTATCATGCTAAGTGCTATTTGGATATATTAGATAGCTTTCAGTCATTTATAATGGGAGTTGTACAGTCTCTTCAAACAGAGGTCTCACTCGAACACCCAGATGATTCATACATTGTTGTCCCTTCTCGAAAGGGAGGCGGGAGTCGGATACTTTTTAGTAAAGGACCAGAACAAAATTCAGTTATATGGATGATAGCAAAAGTAACGATACGTGGCATCTTCAACTTCGTCGTTACAGTCAACAATCAAAAGATATCATCCGAATGATGGGTTATGACTTCAAGAATGGCCTCAACTACGGTAAGGGTAGAAAAACTCCTATCCGTACGGTTGTTCCGGAAGGAAAATTAGAGATGTACTTTAGCAGGACCAAAAGAGGTCTCAGATATGCTTCACCTCCGGTATTATCCCCAACAGTCTCCGAATCTGATAGTGAAGAGGGTTCTAACTCTTCTGATTCCAGATCTTGGGATTCTGACACCAGCATCGGTCAAGTTCATCGATTGATTGTATCTTCTAACATGGTCACCGTTGAACTTTCAGAAGGCTATGACGAGGATATTGAAAAAAATCCCGAAACAGATCCTTGGGCTTAACGAATGGATACCCAATGGGAACTCCGATTCGAACAAAGGGAACCTCCTACTGAAGATCAATTGGTTCAAATTGATGTAGGAGAGAGCGGGTCACCTCGTCCAATATTTATCAGCAAGAACCTTCCAGAGACAGATAAGCAAGAATTAATTCTTCTTATTCAAGAATATATTGATGTCTTTGCCTGGAGCTATGAAGACATGCCAGGTCTAGATCCCAAAGTTGCTACTCACAAATTAAATATCCTGCCTAATATAAAATCGGTCAAACAGCAACAACTGCGCTTCAAGCTAGAAATGATGGATGCAATCAACGAGGAAGTCAAGAAGCTCATCGCTTGTGTCTTTATTCGAGAAGAACAATATCCTGATTGGGTAGCCAATGTTGTTTCAGTCCTGAAGAAAACCGGCAAGGTTCGAGTCTGCATCGACTTTCGAGATCTTAATGAAGCCTGTCCAAAAGATGAATTTCCTCTTCCTATCACGGACGTCATGATTGACAACACCTGTGGGTTCGAAAGAATATCTTTCATGGATGGATTCTCTGGATACAATTAGATTCTGATGAATCCTGAAGATGAAAAACATACTTCTTTCCGCACTCCTCGAGTAGTTTACTGCTATACTGTAATGCCATTTGGTCTCAAGAACGCTGGTGTGACTTACCAACGAGCTATGAGTACTATCTTTCGAGATCATCTTCGCAAGACTGTCGAATGCTACATCGACGATATTGCTGTCAAAAGTCGTCTAAAGGAAGATCACATCCAAGACTTAAGAATAATCTTTAATCTGATGCGCCAACATCAACTCAAAATAAATCCCATCAAGTCATTCTTGGGTGTCTCTAGTGGCAAATTTTTCGGCTTCGTCATTACCTCTAAGGGTATACACGTGGATCCCGAGAAGATCAAAACCATTCAAGAGATGCGTCCTCCACGCAACCTAAAAGAGCTACGAGGATTCCAAGGTCGACTTGCGTACATCAGGAGGTTTATTTCGAATCTGTCTGGACGCTGCAGACCATTTACTCAGCTAATGAAGAAGGGTGTATCTTTCATTTGGACAGAAGAATGTCATCAAGTATTTGACGATATAAAGCGTTATCTCATGAACCCACCAGTCTTGGTGCCACCAATCTCCGACATACCATTCTTAATGTATGTCCGTGCTATGGATCATTCATTGGGTGCTTTACTTGTCCAAAAAAACAAAGAAGGCCATGAACAAGCCATCTACAACCTCAGTCGTACTATGATTGGTGCTGAACACCGTTATAGTCCGGTCGAAAAAGAATGCCTAGCTCTTATGTTTGCTGTTCAAAAGACTCGGTATTACATCATTGGCCAAACTATTCATGTCATATCCCGAGTTAATCCTCTTCGGGTACTGATGAAGAAGCCTAGCACACTCAATTCTCGATTGGCTACATGGGCCATTCTGCTAGCCCAATATGACCTGGTATATGTTCCTCAAAAATCTGTTAAAGGTCAAGCACTGGCAGATTTCTTAGCAGCTCATCATGTTCCAGAGACATCCAAACTTTATGATGAAATTTCAGATGAGACATTGGAATCAAATATGATCTCCGAAGAATTTCCTACTTGGCGTCTATTCTCTGACGGTGCATCCAGGATTGGACCAAATGGTGCCATTGTCGCAGGAGTTGGGGTTGTCCTTGTTTCTCTAGACGGATCAACTATTCAAAGAGCTTACTCCCTAGATGAACCTTGCTCCAACAACGTGGTAGAATACAATGCTCTACTCATTGGTCTTCAATTAGCTAAACAACTGGATGTCGAATATCTTGAAGTTTATGGTGACTCCAAGCTAGTTGTCAACTAGGTTAGAGGAACCTATGAAGTACGCCATCAAGATATAGTGCCTTATCATGAAGCGGCAATCAACATGGCTACATCATTCAAAGCCTTCTTCATCGAATATGTCCGTCGAGCTTACAATACTGAAGCAGATGCTTTGGCTAATCTTGCAACAGTCTTAGCCATCCCTATCAAAAGACAGCATATGGTGGTTATCTCTAATCGGGAATTGTTCTGCATCAAAAACAATCGTAATATTGAATTCAGTAATCTTACTGAAGCCAATGTTATCAATGAAGATTGGAGAGCTCCTTTCATTGACTTTGTAGTTCATAACATACTTTCTGAAGATCCCAAGGAAGCTACGAGTATTCGTCGACAGTCTCTACGATTCTACTACAATCAAACCACCAAAACTCTTTACCGACGGACTTATGACGGTCTACTATTGCAATGTCTTGCTGGTGCTGAAGCGAAACAAGTATTGCGTGAAGCTCACGATGGTGTCTGCAGAGCACATCAACTCGGTCCTAAGCTACAAGACCGTATCCGACGCATGGGTTACTACTGGCCCTCTATGGTATCTGATGACATCGAATATGCAAGGAAATATTGAGCTTGTCAAATCCACGCAGATTTCATTCATCAGCCATCAGAATTCCTTCATTCGACTGCCGCTTCCTGGCCTTTTGAAGCTTAGGGCATGGATATTATAGGTCCCATCAATCCTCCTTCTTCTAGAGGACATCGGTTCATACTAGCAATAATTGACTACTTCTCCAAATGGGCTGAAGCTATACCCTTGGCTGAAGTCAAGACCAGCAGTGTTATCAACTTCGTCAAACATCATGTCATCTATAGATTTGGTGTACCTCGACGAATCATTCATGACAATGGACCTCAGTTCATCGGTCAAAAGTTCACAAGATTCTGTGACGATCATCGGATTGACAATGTCGCTTCGACAGCTTACAATCCTGCTGCTAATGGCTTGGCCGAAGCCTTCAACAAAACTATCATCAAGCTCTTCAAGAAGTTTGTGTCTACCAACAAACGAAACTGGAGTGAAAAGCTTAAAGAATGTCTTTGGGCCTACCGTACTACGGTCCGCAACCCTACAGGCTGTACACCCTTCTCTTTGGTGTACGGCTGTGAAGAAGTTCTACTCCTGGAACTTCAAATACCATCCTTAAGGATCGCCATCGCCAACGAACTCACTACAGAGAACAATGACCTCCTTCGACTTCAAGAACTAGAGGCGCTCGACGAGAAGCGGCTATTAGCTCAACAGCATATTGAGTTATACCAAGCCCGCATATCGAAGACCTTCAATCGCAAAGTTAAAATCAGAGCCTTTCAGAAAGGAGAGCTCGTTCTAACCGTCAGACGTCCTATGACTATGACTCACATGAGCAAGGGCAAGTTCGATACGAAGTGGAAAGGGCCTTACATTGTGAGCAAAGTCTTTTCAAATGGATTCAACTTTCCGAACTAGATGGTCGAGTTGCAATGATGCCCATCAATGGAAAATTTCTAAAAAAATACTATGTATGAATATAACAGGGATTTCATGTAAATATGATCAGACAGTTCATAAATAAAGTTTGATTTTTTATTTTATCATAAACGTTGTTACATAATATCAATGATGGGAGTCATTATCATCCTTCTTGAAGACAGGACGAGGACCACTACCGTCCTTCTCAAAAATATAATCGACAAAAGAGTCGAGAACGTCCTTGCTCGAACCCACCAGGAACTTGCAAGCAGCCATCCTCATGGCCTCTTCTTCCTCTGTCGTCCCTGGCTCAAGAAGGAAGTCCAAGATGTCCCTTGGCGGCTTGGGTACAGATGAACCTTCGCCTGCCTCTGTCTGCTTTGGTTGGGCCGGCTCGACTGGACGTTCTTCAGTAACCGCTTCAACCTTCGGGACGATCTCAGCCTTCTTGGATGCATCTCCAGACGACATCTTTATGTTGAAAAGTGAAAGTGATCATTCCATCTGATTTTCTGTTCTATTTATAGACAGAGATTCGTGAGACAATGAAGTGACACATTCATCTGACGGTTCGCCCGTTCATTACATTCATCTGACGGTTCGCCCGTTCATTACATTCATCCGACGGTTCGCCCGTTCATTACCTTCGCTTGACGATTCATCCATTCATTCCATTCATTTGACGGTCCATCAGTTCATCCTGACGATTCATTTCGTTCATACATTTTGACGATTCATCCATTTCGTTCATATCAGCAACTTGTCATGTATTTGTTATTCCTGATTAAGTTGTCTACTGAAATAATGATATTCAATAAATTATATTCTGCCATATCCATATTACCTCTGAGTAGATGTAATGAATATAATTATTTTCTAAAATCAAGAAATATATCATGTCTTGCACCTCTGAATATATTTTCTATCACTATTATTTATATCTGAATAAGATATGCAATAAATAATAGAGCCACAAAGGAAATGTCTTTTTATTGATCAAAATCAAAAAGCATTACATGTTACAAAAAAAAGATACAAAAAGTCTTTCTATTCTGCTGGCGGGGTCATCAAGCTTGTCATCTGCTGCTTTAAAATTTGCAGTCGCTCCTCACGAGAATCCATCACTCGCCTACTAGCTTCCTCCATTCCAGACTTGTAGCACCCAGTTTTCCAAATGAGGGTAATTTCAAAATTTTGTGTTTATAATTATTTTAATAATAATATTTAATTTATGATATGATTTTTGGTGATTTTAAATTATTTTAAAATTATTTAAATTAATGACTTGTGATTTTAACGTTTTGCTAGTGAAACCCTAGAGACTGTTTGACCTAGAGCCTAACCATGTGATTATGATATTTTAATGTCATTTTTGGCCTAAGGATATTTTGCATTTGACCTCTTTGAATTATTTAGATATCATTTTATTATTTATGATATTGTTTTGGGATTATTTGAGTCGGGTTCGAATTTCATCTCAATCCGACTTGTAACGGGGACCCGGGGTAACTTAGACTCTAGTTGGACCCATGCATTAGTTAGCCATGGCCCACATTTTAATTAGTCATGTTAGAAAGATTAGTCATAATCCTAATTATTAGGTTAACTATTTAGAGTTTTTTTATTTGACCCTTTTACCCCCAAACCCTAGCCAAAATTGTTTTAAACACTTGTAACGAAGGGAGGGGCAAACTTGTAATATTTAATGAAGGAGGGATATGACCATTGTGGCCGGCCCTAATAGGACTCCCATCTCAATTCCTTTCTTTGAGAAGTCTTCTTCTCCAAGTGCTCTCAAGCTCTCCCAAGAAAGAAGCCTTTCTCCTTGGATTTTCTCTCCTTTAGGTAATATTTCCTTCTCTTTTATTTCTCCATTTTGCATTTAGGAAAGTTTTAGCCATAGGAATGACCCCCATTGTTGTGTCCCTATTTTTGTGTCCTCTTGTGTACATTAAGTATCCTTTAGGGATTTTTATTGTATTATTGTTGTGTCTTGTGTTCATGGGGAAAATCCCCAAACTTGGACACACTTTATATTTAAAATATTGATTAAATGAATTAATTCATATTAAATCTCAGATTTGAATATGTAGAGATGTGTTCTTGAGTACTTTATATTTCATTCATGTATCTCTTATAGATGTGTTCATGTTACATATATAGATTTGTGTAAAATATATTGTAATGAGAGTGTACCTATATTTATATATGTAATAAATGGTTCATGATGATTATATAATCAAGTTTGTGAGTGTGGTTCCTCATATTATTATTGTCATTATTGTTGTGGATAATTAGGATATATATTGTATATTCTTTTGGCTCAAACTATCTAAATCCGTCATGATTTTTATCCACGTTTTTAATTTCAGCCCTAACTTAGAAATGTTATAACTTCTAGCTCAAAGCTCGTTTAATCTTCTATTTTTTTAAAAAAAGCATACTGAAGTTAGCTTTCCAAAAACATGTATTAATAGGCCTAATTCATTCTGTAACTTTCTGGAGAATTATTTGAGTGTCAGCTGTACGAAAGACAAACGTGTTCTCGGTGTTTTCGCGATTCTGGGAGTTTCCGGAAACGAAAACGCGATCCGTTTAAAGTTTCGAAAAGCTTACACATAGATCTATAACATACTTTAATCCTAGAATTTAATTCATGCTGAGTTGGTACAGTATTGATTATTAGTAGGAGTTACTATTTGGCATATGCATTTTGTGCACCCTTGTGTGTAATATAATATTCTATTTGATTTTAACCCATGTTAATGTATATACATTATGTAACTAAATAGAGAATGCAAGTATGACTAAATGGTTAAATAAATGATATATGAGGTGTAAGTATCCTATCTAATGTAAGCATGTATAAGTATGGCTTGTAATGAATATGTAGGTTCCATAGTATGTAATGTATGGTGCATATAGTAGTGCAAGAGAATAAATGAATGATGAATGAATGCAAGCATGAATGTAATGTAATAATAGATGTAATGTATGCAATATACAAGTTAATGAGATGTAATATTCTATGTTAACACAAATCCTATATTATCTCATGTACCCCTTACACTATGTTGACACTATCACACTTGACACTTTGTTCACTTACACTTTGACACTCTTTGATATGTATACACTATGTATGCCCATTTAACCCTCACTTGCCCCTATGCCATGTTCACATACACACACATAGCCTCTTAAATAAGTATTTATGAATATAGTTAACTTAGCTATGTATGTATATTATATATATGTTAGCATATTGTATTGTAATATATAAGTTTATACAGCCATTTGAAATGCAATGATTATAGACCTAATGTTGAATACCAATATATGCATGTGTATATATGTGTAGACATGTATAGCTTAAAGTAATAGATTACCTAGTGTATATCTAATGTGAATTCTTGCCTATTTGAGTATTGAATAATTGCATGCTATATAGAGTTGGGTGTATGTTGGCTTGTATAGCCTTGTATTTATGTGTGCTTGCTAAGATAGTCTTGGTTAGGCCTAGTAAGACTTGCTGGATTAGGACATAACATAGTTTGACCTAGTTTGACTAGTACAGTTGACCAGAGTTGATCGGGTTGACTTTGGCCTAGTTTGACCTAGATTCATGTAGAATGCATTGTAGTGCTTTATATTACCCTTCTGGACATGTTATGACTTGTGCTGTTCTGATTAGGAGCCAGACACCTCTCCTCGGACAGTATATTTACTTTGGACATTCAGACACCAGGCGAGTACATTCTCTGATTATTTTATATCTTGTTTAGGATTATATTTCCTGCTTTAGATTACTTTACATGATGCTGACACGTTGAAAACATGGATTAGTACTATATAGATCTTGTTGTGCGATGTTATCCCCTTAGCGGATACATCGGGTATTCGTGTTCATGTACTTTATCGTTAGCATCGTGTACTCCTTGTATTCGTGTCATTCGTGTACAAATCGTATAAAATCGTATATATTCATGTATTCACATGATCTCGTGTGCGACTATACTTCATGTGCAATAATATAACTTAGCTTGATCCTTGTGTATTGATTGGGGCGGGGGAGTAGAAGTGGTTATGTAATCAATCCAGTAGATTACTCGTGTACAACCTCTATAGATTACTCGTGTACAACATCGTGCCGTTTACATAACCATCTTGTGCTCTGAATCACTAGTCACTGATAGTTCTCTATATAGTGTAGATATTTACTTACAGTCTTTCTCTTTTTCATCATGTTATTTCTTCAGATCCTGTATCTTACTCTCTAGTATGTTTATATTTCCTAACCTGTTATGCTATTGTTGAGATGTACTGTACTCGCTCCTGTCCTGACTGGATCCGTTGATAAATTTTATAGATAGCTTGGAGATTGCCTGCTAGCCTAGATGAGACACATTAGAGGTTGTTTAGTTAGCTATTTTCAATTGTCTGGAGTTGTATTTACTTTATGGATTACTGTATCTGAGTTTGGAGATTTAAGATGTATTTTTGGATTTGTGTATCTTAGACACTTAGATTTCTCTCTGTTGTACCTATTTTGGATTTCATGTTTTATCTATCTTTATCATGCTCTACCTTAGATGTGATTTAGTCTGTACCTGCTATGTCACCCCCATTCGGGGAGTATAAACTGTTTAGCATTATACTGTTAGATGCATGAGACCTAAGACAACGTTCTACCGCCGACACTGCGGCGTAGGCTGGACGTACCCACTTCTCGTGCCCTAACTCTAGGGTACGGGCCGTGACACATTTTTAGTGGTAGCCCATGCAGGTCGAGATTCGTATTAGTACAATTTTGTAGTAGCGCAACGACTTAGTTGTACTACTACGAGCCTGCTATAGGATATATAAATTAAGATGTTAGGATGAGAGGATACTCAATCACTGTTAGGATTCCTTGAGAGATTCCTGGGATGACCCTTGAGAATCTCATTTTGATTTCCGATTTAAACTCCTTTTCCTTATTTTGATTCACCTTTTTCCTTGATTTGAATTTGATTTTGTGGATTCATTTTAGAACTTTGAATCCTGGTATTAGTTGATGATTTTGATAAAATTTTGTAGTTGTTGATTTAATTTTGTATTTAGATTAATATTTTCAAATCCAAGGTACTCAATCACACTCAGGATTCTTTGAGAGATTTCTGGGACGACCCCTGAGAAACTCATTTTGAACTTCAATTGGAATTCCTTTTCCTCTTGTTTGGATTCACCCTCATTCCTTGCTATTGAATTTAAGCTTGATGGATTCCTCTCGTTTGAACCGATGAGAAGGAACATATCTTCATTATTCTTTCTCGCCATTATTCCCTTGCATTCTTATTTACCTCTTATCTTAAACTCTGTCTCATTACATTAATTACCCACATCTTGTCGTCCCTACCAGATGTACTTCAAAACCCTTGAATCTTTATATCTTTTGCATGGGAAAGGCTAAGGAAGTGACGTAAATCATGTAGCTCAGAGAAGACGTAACTGGTTATTATATGATGATCTAAAGAAAATCAAATGTGGAGTATTCCATATGGAAACTTGAGATAGAAATGTGGTAAAGGTCTCGAATAGAATAAAGAGATGTATACTGCCAATCTGGAAACAATCACATTTAGAGAAAATTTTGGGTTATGAGATAGTTTATAGGTGTATTCAAAACTGATAAGGATATTCAAAGTCAACCTAGATTGGAGAACCACGAAATTCTGGTTATTGATTCTTAGGAGGTTTTACCCTAAGGCTATGTAGAAGGTTAGTAATGGAATAGAGAAGTTAATTGTGTTTAATAAGGATATTAAATAAGATGTTGCGAGAAAATGACTAGGGATAGAGAGAACACAAAGTTATGGAAGTTTAGAGATTGTTGTGAAATATTTTTAGGAGAATAATATCAAGGGTGTATGTCGAAGAAAATACGAAAGTTAATTTTATGATGGAAGATAAGTTTTGTAAGGCCTAGAGATTTAAATTAAATAATACGAGGAGAACAATTTGAACAAGTTCAAGGAATTCATAAACGGGATTTAGAGGTTTTGGGTCAAATTTAAAACAATATGAAAGAACTTGGAAATTTAAATAAATGGTTAATGTTGATTCCTAAATATGAGGGCTGTGCTTCACGAGTGGTGTTTAGAAATTGGGAATTACCTACGGTAGTCATGGTAAGGGTTTAAGTAAAGGTTAAATTTTTATATGGAGACTGGTGAGGTAAAGATATGATTGGCAAGTTATGACCAGATGAACTTAAGAGTATCAGAAGCAGATGACTAACTCGATCTTCATTATTTTTGTGCATTAATTACCACCTCTTGAACTCCCACTTTCTAATTGAGATCCTTGACGTTCCTTATCGTGACTTTGATATTCGGAATGTAATACTAGCTGTTACCCTCCAACAAATCTTATATGCAAGACCTAGACGAGCTCACCTTCGTGTAGGTATATCATGTCCCACTAAAACCCGTCTTCTTGTACTCTATTTTCTTGATATGATTTTCTGGTCAACTTGCTAAACTATAACCTCTACCATTATACTAAATTTTTTCTTATTTCAATTAGAAATCCAGCCTTGACTCAATTCTTTCGACCCGACATGTGATGGTGTTCTGCTTGTTTCCTTAGATGCTTAACCTTGTACCATATCTGATTACTTGACCCGTTGGTTAAGAAACTTGGACTATGTAATTCCTTTCATCATTACCACCCTTATATCTTGTGCTGCTAAATTAGCCTTAGTTTTGCAAGCTTATCTATTTTCGAGCTTGGTCATGACATATTTTATTGGGTGGCCACCCACTAACATATTGTCTAATCAGAACCGGTACATGATGGTCTGATCAACCTATTGCACCTTGGTTCACTTTTTTATGTATCAATCTACGAGAATGGAGACATAGTTAAACTTGACCCTAGAGTCTCATTCGTGACTGCCTTGACAATTCTTCTTGAAATCTTTTCATCGCCTATGAACCTCGTATTCATACTCAGTCAAATTAAATTTAATCATGACCTGAACCTCCATCATTGGATGCTCGTGCTCATACTTTGATTTTATTGATTTCCCTTCTTGCCCAAATCTCGTTTTATCCCGAAATTGATCAACTTAGATCGTGTCAAGACAAAAATTTATTTCTGATTTGTTGTGCCTAAATTTTTAATTTTTGCCATTTTATGGAATAGTAACCTTTTAATAATTTCTTAGTTGCTTGTTAATGACCAATTTTTATATAGGATGGTAGACAGCCCTACAACCTTGATGATTGTTGTTCCCTTACCTTTCCAATTAGGACACCCTAGATTGTTTGTGTGTTGATACCATAGTTCTGTTTTGACCTAGAATGATTAGTGTACCTAGGTGAGACTTCCAACTGCTATGGTATGCCCTGACTTTGTATACTATTCCTTTAAATTGCATGATTTAGATAAATTTTCTTAAGACCTTGATTGTTGGAAAATAAGGACGTCACCCCATTAGTATCTGTTGTAGATATATATAGGTTAGTCCTTGATGTGGCGATGTGTGTCTATAAACATGTAGCTTATGAGATTTATGAGAGATTATAGTATCAGCCTTGATAGGATGTACTAGTCTTTTGGTGAGTATAAATGTGTTATGAGAGATAGGGGCCTATATGTCTTAGTAATGCATCGTCCTATGGTAATAGAATGTATTAATAGATGGTTAATAGAAAGATAATAGTTTGAGCATACCTATAGCCTATGATCAGTTCCTTTTCATCCCTAGTTAAGACCACTTTAAAATAGGTCCAGTCCCTTGGATATAGGTTCCAGTCCATATTTTATTGAAGTTCCATTACCGTCGTACAGCAGAGCAATGTCGGAGGTTTTCCTAGATTGACACTATTTAGATGTCCGTTTATTATTCCAGTGTTAGGAAGTGTTACCTTAGATATTGGGTAGGTTAGAGGCTCTAGAAGGAGTACTATCGATCTTAAATTTCGAGAACAAAATTTTTCTAAGGTGGGTAGAGTTGTAGCACCCAATTTTCCAAATGAGGGTAATTTCAAAATTTTGTGTTTATAATTATTTTAATAATGATATTTAATTCATGATATGATTTTTGGTGATTTTAAATCATTTTAAAATTATTTAAATTAATGACTTGTGGTTTTGACGTTTTGCTAGTGAAACCCTAGAGACTGTTTGACCTAGAGCCTAACCATGTGATTATGATATTTTAATGTCATTTCTGGCCTAAGGATATTTTGCATTTGACCTCTTTGAATTATTTTGATATCATTTTATTATTTATGATATTGTTTTGGGATTATTTGAGTCGGGTTCGAATTTTATCTCAATCCGACTTGTAACGGGGACCCGGGGTAACTCAGACTCTAGTTGGACCCATGCATTAGTTAGCCATGGCCCACATTTTAATTAGTCATGTTAGAAAGATTAGTCATAATTCTAATTATTAGGTTAACCATTTAGAGTTTTTTTATTTGACCCTTTTACCCCCAAACCCTAATCAAAATTGTTTTAAACACTTGTAACGAAGGGAGGGGCAAACTTGTAATATTTAATGAAGGGGGGATATAACCATTGTGGCCGGCCCTAATAGGACTCCCATCTCATTTCCTTTCTTTGAGAATTCTTCTTCCCCAAGTGCTCTCAAGCTCTCCCAACGAAGAAGCCTTTCTCCTTGGATTTTCTCTCCTTTAGGTAAAATTTCCTTCTATTTTATTTCTCCATTTTGCATTTAGGAAAGTTTTAACCATAGGAATGACCCCCATTTTTGTGTCCCTATTTTTGTGTCCTCTTGTGTACATTAAGTATCCTTTAGGGATTTTTATTGTATTGTTGTTGTGTCTTGTGTTCATGGGAAAAACCCCCAAACTTGGACACACTTTATATTTAAAATATTGATTAAATGAATTAATTCATATTAAACCTCAGATTTGAATAAGTAGAGATGTGTTCTTGAGTACTTTACATTTCATTCATGTTTCTCTTATAGATGTGTTCATGTTACATATATAGATTTGTGTAAAATATATTGTAATGAGAGTGTACCTATATTTATATATGTAATAAATGGTTCATGATGATTATATAAACAAGTTTGTGAGTGTGGTTCCTCATATTATTATTGTCATTATTGTTGTGAATAATTAGGATATATATTGTGTATTCTTTTGGCTCAAACTATCTAAATCCGTCATGATTTTTATCCGCATTTTTAATTTCAGCCCTAACTTAGAAATGTCATAACTTCTAGCTCAAAGCTCGATTTAATCTTCCATTTTTTTAAAAGAAGCGTACCGAAGTTATCTTTCCAAAAACATGTATTAATAGGCCTAATTCATTATGTAACGTTCTGAAGAATTATTTGAGTGTCAGCTGTACGAAAGGCAAACGCGTTCTCGGTGTTTTTGCGATTCCGGGAGTTTTCGGAAACGAAAACGCGATCCGTTTGAAGTTTCGGAAAGCTTACACATAGATCTATAACATACTTTAATCCTAGAATTTAATTCATGCTAAGTTGGTACAGTATTGATTATTAGTAGGAGTTACTATTCGGCATATGCATTTTGTGCACCCTTGTGTGTAATATAATGTTCTATTTGATTTTAACCCATGTTAATGTATATACATTATGTAACTAAATAGAGAATGCAAGCATGACTAAATGGTTAAATAAATGATGTATGAGGTGTAAATATCCTATCTAATGTAAGCATGTATATGTATGGCTTGTAATGAATATGTAGGTTCCATAGTATGTAATGTATGGTGCATATAGTAGTGCAAGAGAATAAATGAATGATGAATGAATGCAAGCATAAATGTAATGTAATAATAGATATAATGTATGCAATATACAAGTTAATGAGATGTAATGTTCTATGTTAACACAAATCCTATATTATCTCATGTACCCCTTACACTATGTTGACACTATCACACTTGACACTTTGTTCACTTACACTTTGACACTCTTTGATATGTATACACTATGTATGCCCATTTAACCCTCACTTGCCCCTTTGCCATGTTCACATACACACACATAGCCTCTTAAATAAGTATTTATGAATATAGTTATCTTAGCTATGTATGTATATTATATATATGTTAGCATATTGTATTGTAATATATAAGTTTATACAGCCATTTGAAATGCCATGATTATAGACCTAATGTTGAATACCAATATATGCATATGTATATATGTGTAGACATGTATAGCTTAAAGTAATAGATTATCTAGTGTATATCTAATGTGAATTCTTGTCTATTTGAGTGTTGAATAATTGCATGCTATATAGAGTTGGGTGTATGTTGGCTTGTATAGCCATGTATTGATATGTGCTTACTAAGATAGTCTTGGTTAGGCCTAGTAAGACTTGCTGGGTTAGGACATGACATAGTTTGACCTAGTTTGACTAGTGCAGTTGACCAGAGTTGACCAAGGGTTGACTTTGGCCTAGTTTGACCTAGATTCATGTAGAATGCATTGTAGTGCTTTATATTACCCTTCTGGACATGTTGTGACTTGTGCTGTTCTGATTAGGAGCTAGACACCTCTCCTCAGACAGTATATTTACTTTGGACATTCAGACACCAGGCGAGTACATTCTCTGATCATTTTATATCTTGTTTAGGATTATATTTCTTGCTTTAGATTACTTTACATGATACTGACACATTGGAAACACGGATTAGTACTATATGGATCTTGTTGTACGATGTTATCCCCTTAGCGGATACATCGGGTATTCGTGTTCGTGTACTTTATCGTGAGCATCGTGTACTCCTTGTATTCGTGACATTCGTGTACAAATCGTGTAAAATCGTGTATATTCGTGTATTCACATGATCTCGTGTGCGACTATACTTCGTGTGCAATAACATAACTTAGCTTGATCCTTGTGTATTGATTGGAGCGGAGGCGTAGAAGTGGTTATATAATCAATCCAGTAGATTACTCGTGTACAACCTCTGTAGATTACTCGTGTACAACATCGTGCCGTTTACATAACCATCTTGTGCTCTGAATCACTAGTCACTGATAGTTCTCTATATAGTGTAGATATTTACTTACAGTCTCTCTCTTTTTCATCATGTTATTTCTTCAGATCCTGTATCTTACTCTCTAGCATGTTTATATTTCCTAACCTATTATGCTATTGTTGAGATGTACTGTACTCGCTCCTGTCCTGACTGGACCCGTTGATAAATTTTACAGATAGCTTGAAGATTGCCTGCTAGCATAGAGGAGACACATTAGAGGTTGTTTAGTTAGCTATTTTCAATTGTCTGGAGTTGTATTTACTTTATGGATTACTGTACCTGAGTTTGGAGATTTGAGATGTATTTTTGGATTTGTGTATCTTAGACACTTAGATTTCTCTCTGTTGTACCTATTTTGGATTTCATGTTTTATCTATCTTTATCATGCTCTACCTTAGATGTGATTGAGTCTGTACCTGCTATGTCACCCCCATTCGGGGAGTATAAACTGTTTAGCCTTATACTGTTAGATGCATGAGAACTAAGACAGCGTTCTACCGCCGACACTGCGGCGTATGCTGGACGTACCCACTTCTCGTGCCCTAACTCTAGGGTGCGGGTCGTGACAAGACTTATCGTCGAAAGTCGGCATGGTTACTAGTCTGTGAGAGATTTCAGCTTGATGAGTTGTGACATACTCATTTCTTTCCTGGGTCAGAGCGTCTAGTTGTTGAACTGCAACTTGATGTTGTGTGGCCTCATCTTCCAGAGCAAGCTGAACAAGTCTCAACTCTTCTTGAAGACGGGCAGATTCTGCTTTTAGTTCAAAAATTTTCTTCTCCTTCTCCTCGGCAGTAGATGCTATTATCTCTATTTGAGAGTTATATTCTGAAGATTTGGTAGTGAAAGTGTCCAAGATAATCTGGAAATTAACCTTCGCAACTGCAGCCTCTTGTGGCATTCTCACAAACTCGGCCTGTACTAAGGGCTCCACCTTCCCCCGATTCAGATCTTTGTAGATCTTAACCGATTCCCCGAGCTCATCCAGGATGTGTTCAAGGTAAGCAGCTTGCGCTTAATCACCTTGACTCCGGATGGCAGCTATCAGGTAAGAGGTTGGACCCCTAACAGTTATGAAACCAACCTCTTCTTTATCCATTACCCTCTCTACTAAGGGTCCTAGTGAATTGAAGAAAAGGTTGGTAAAGGAACCGATTTTGAATCTGTTAGTGGCAATGGCACCAGGAGTAGCAGCTACTCCCATGGACGTCGAAGCAGTAGGTGCCTGTACAGATGGACGTTCAGCTTCTTGTAAGTGGGTGGAGGTCTCCCTAGACAAAGGAGCCATGGTAGAGCTAGTCGCCCCTTCCAGATGTTCCTCTGCGAAATCAAACAAATACCATCAGTTGGCGGTCATTAGCAACTATCGAAAAGGATCAAAAGTAAGAGCAATCTTACCATTGCTAGGTCCAGAGACAAGTTTGTCCTCTGCTGACACGAGTTGCAACCTCTCAGAAGTAGCTTCAGACATTACTGCCTGGCTACTACCTGCTTCGGAGCCGCCCGAAAAATGTCTGCTACCGCTGGCTATCTCTTTTATTGGTACTATATCTGTACATGTTGGATGAATTGGAGAAGATTTAACTTCTTTATCGATAAAAATTTAGATGTCAGCCATTTAATCTATGAAAAGAAGATTGGTAATATCATTCAATACCTTTGGGATCAGCAGTAGTAATTTCCTCAGGTGCTACTTCTTCACCCATATTCTTTTCTGGAGATACATGAACATCAACATCCTTTTCAGGATTCAATGGGTCATCAACAGCTTCTTGGGACACATGGACATCAGCGTCCTCCTCTGGATTCAGAGTATCATCAACAGCTTCTGCTGATGAAACTTCATCACTTGTGCTCTCATCTCGTGCTCCACTATCAGTTGTGGCGGCCGGATCTATGTCATCCTGGAGGCCAAAGTCGCAATCATTCAGAGCATCGATCATTAATCGATCTTCTTCATCACGGAGTGTTCTCGGTGTAGCTGGAAGCTGGGTAGTTTCCACTGCAAGTGAAGGAGATCGTAACACTTCATCTTCTTTCTCCACGGCTTCCTCCATGGTCTCTACAGCCTTATCCCTCCTCTCTGGATTGAAAGCTTCAGGTTCAGGGGCGGGAGTAGGAGATGACATTGTGACTCCGGCGATAGCACTAGCCACGACCGATGACAGGATTTTTCTTGGAGGAGTGACTACCTTCTTTCTTCTGAAAACCATTTTCTTTCTGTGTAGAGGTCTCTCCGGACTCTCTACATCTATAACATTTTCTTGTCTTTGAATAGAAGTTGGGGTGGTCGCTTCTTCTCTCTGAGACAACTCAGCCAGCTGCCGAGATTGCGACCGAGTGGTGACCTTTTTCGAAGGTTCTAAGATAAGCTTCTTCTTAGTAACTGGAGAAGAAGGTTCCTCTATCCTCCTCTTTCTCTCCTTGGCTGGAGATCTGACAACTTTCAACGAGACACGCAATGGCTCGTTGACTTCTTCGGGGAAGTTGGCTTCCCTCGAAGCATCCAACAATGCATCGGCCGGCTCACGCTCTTCATCATTGACAAGAGCCAACACAACAGATGCTCCCTTCTTTAAACGGGCCGCTGTTGCAAAGCTGTCGGCGAGACTGAAGTTCTCGGCAAAGGTATTCGCCGATGTATAGAAGAGTGAATTTGTGTACAGCATCCGAGGGCCATGATCGCTCTTCGTTGGCATCGAGAATGTTGTTCTTGTGTCTCGAGCATTATAGTAGGCCCTGGCCCGGGCTCCATCGATCAAATAACCCTTTCCTTGTACGCACGTGATGGCGTTGCCGACATGAAACTGTTCATAGCCGAATTGGCGCACAAAACGGCTGGGAAGATAGGGCTTCAAATAACATTCATCTTCAAATCTGTAGACCAGGTGTGACGGTCGGATCATCCTCAACCAAACAAAAACTGCACGACCCAAAGGCTGCCTCCCAGAATCGACCTGATTTGTAGACATGTGCTCGTAGCCGACGGGAGGAGGAACATAATAGAATTTCTATCCTTTTTCGAGATTCAGAGCACGTCTGCAATCTCTTAAAGTGGTGTATATCCATTTACTCTTGGAGAATCTCTGCAAGAAGCTGCCGCTTACTGCCTCCATATCGGGGTTCATCAATGAAGGATAGCGCTAAAGCAACCATCCGAACAAATATGTATAGGGTAGCTCCAGCCGAGGAAAGCTCCCTTTCTCGCCTTTCCCTTTGAGCATCAAATCTACAAACAGGCGGAGGCCAGCGTTCACTCGACAGGTCATTGCCGACAAAAGATTCATCTAATAGCCAAAGACTAAGCGGACGACAGCAAAAAGTACGCCTCGATAGAAGCGATCGACGGTGCTCGCTCCAGGGACGACGAATCGTCAGTGCCAGTAGGTGAGGAAACCCGCCAGCTGGGCTTCCTTTGACATGGGCCTATAGCCCATCCTTATGAAACTTTCAATACTATTTTCTGTCTTGAAAGGAGGATATTGAAGATCATCATCGATCTTGATATCCATCTCCTTGTTCTCCTCCATCAACCCAATCACCTCACTGCTGCTGAGTGGTTTGAAGAAGTTGGGTTTATAATTGTCGTGTTCCTTGGTTTTCTTCTCCATAATGTGGTTAAGGAAGAGATATGGTAACCATTTCGTCGAGTAGCAGGTGTCTGATGAACCGCTCTTGTAATACAAGGAACAAATTTTGTAGTGGCACAAGAGCTCCTCAAAGACGGCCACCATATCAGCTTTCTCCTGACAAAGTTTGTCCAACTCGTCATTGGTGGGGACAAATTCCTCATAAGGGATATTCCCCATTGGTAGATTTGATATGTACTTCATCTCGTGAAGAGCCAGTCCGATCTCCCCACAGGGCATCATAAAAGTCCCTGTTCTGAAGTTGTACCTTTCTGCCAAAGCAAGGAATAGGTGAGGATTGGGTTGAAAGCCGTAAATGGTAGAATATACCGGCTGGTATAGCTCAATCTGTTTGAGCTTCTCTTCGAATTGAGCTAATATCCAATTGGCTATACAATTCCATCTCTTGTTGTCCGGATTCACAAGACCCTTCAATCGGATGTCTTGGTCCGAATATCTTCCCTCGACCTTCGCAAACTCGTTTGCGAATATCGGCGTTCAGACTGGCAGCAGCAAGGGGGAGTTCTCTGGTGGAATGCAGCGGGGTTTTAATCCTCTGAGCAGAGAGCTGTGACGCTCAGACGAACTGTAGAACATGTCCTTGTTGTTCGGTCCCTTCTTCACACAAATGTTTCTCGTTCGTGCTTGCTGGAGAGGAGTTATATCCCAGCCCATCCTCCCGGGATAGCTCGCATGAGCATAGCGAGATAGAGGAAGGCACCTGGAAATCTCAGGTAGAAGTATCCTCTTCTCGCCTCTCTGAAAGAGTCTCTGTTCAACTCGAGGTCTCGGCTGAGAACTCTTATCAAGAGCCTCACCAAACAGAAACAGAGGCTTCTTATGAATAATGGCGTCAGCAGTTTGCAGAGGCTGCCCGTTCATCAGACTCAGCAATGTTTCATTGTCTTGTGCTGTTAGGATGGCCTGTCGAGAAGATGGCAGGGCATACTGAGGAAATGTTACATGGGAAAGAACTTCTTTAAACTCAGGTTCAGCTAAAGTCCCTGTAAAGATCTCATATTCTGGGTCTTCCTTGAGATTAACTGCATCAAACAAAGCAACAAAATTCAGTACATACAAAACCAAAGATTCTGTTCAAAAGATCAGTAAATTGCGCAAGTGTCAGATTGCACTATGTGCATAGCATCAGATTGCGCTAATGTAGCCTATATGCGCAAAATATCCAGTTATGCCAACAAATCCACTTGCGCAAATCATCAGATTGTGCTAACTCACTTGCGCAAAGCATCAGTTTGCACAGGGCAGACTTGCGCAAATCGATAGATTGTGCTGAACATTTGCCAGCGCTTTCCAACCGATTGCGCAAGAATATAGTTTTCATAAAAATGAAAACTATTGTGTGTGTGCAACCAAATCCTAAACAGGGTGGCGCAATACCATCAAATCTCTAAAAAGAGAGAGGTATGAAGGTTCGACAATATCAAAGAACCCTAAAAAGGGTTTTTTTTCATCATCTACCTTGTAGTGCGGGATGGCCAACTTCATGTTGAGAAATTCGGGGTGCAACCCGAGTCAAAGACTCAGCGGGGGATTTGCCCTTCTCGGTGGCTGAACGTTTGAGGGCCATTGACGTCGACGGAGAAGAAAGAGAAGTGGTCGGAGTTGGCACAGAAGCTTTTCTCTTTTGAACAGTTGGAAACAAGTAAAGAATGAAAGAAAGAAGAACGGAAACTGTTTATAGCTTTTCTAAAGTAACAGTCACCTCAGATTGCACCGAGAAATTAGGAGCTAATTCCTTCAAACGCGCAGTCAAGGCATTACTTGCGCAACTTAATTTTAAAGTCGAAATTCAAACTATTTCGAAACTTTGAATATTTTCAAATTTCGAAAACTTTGAAGGGGGTCTTGTAGGTCCTAAAAATCAAGTTGCACCTATCAAAGAAGCAATGAAAATCAAATTGTGCATCCTTCAAATGAACTGCACAGGAAACAGATTGCGCAACAACTCAACTGCGCAAGCTGAACTGCGCACCCATCCAAGCGCGTTAGCTGACGTGGCTGCGTCATCATTATCTGACAGAAAATCAGATCTTCTGACAACTGACAGCCCGAAGAACGAGGAAACTGTTCGTTTCTCGTGCAGCACAGCACTCGAGGACAGTTGTAGAGGCAGCGCAAGCTACTAGCCCAATCAAAGCGCAGTCTGCCAGATTCCCTGCAGTACAGTTCAATCCCAGCACAGTCTGAAGCCAGCGCAGTTCATGTGGCGCAGTCCATCAAGACAACTGACATTTTGTACGTGGCATACATGCCATCAATTTCTCACCACGTGGCAACCGTCTGTACACGACCAAGAGCATTTCAATCAAACAATGCCACGCGTCTCATACAGTTGGCCCATGATCGAGTAACTGCCAGCGCAGTTCGCTGCTTGTGCAGTCTAATGTCTGCACAATCCATCCTGCGTAATTCAGAATAACTAAAAATTAGTTATTTCCAGAACTCTAAAATAGAGTTTCAAGTCCTTTATAGAGGGGATCAAAAAAAGATCAGAGAAAAATCAGAATCAACATCAGATCATCACCAGAGATCAGGAGTTCTTGCCAAAGTGCTGTTGCATTCTTCAGAGGCTACCATCTTCAAAGTTCACATCGTCCAAGGGATAAAGCTATCGTCTTCAGATCGAATTTCTACAGTTGTACTTTTTCAGAATTCTATTGTAATCTTCTTACAAAGTTTGTGAAATAAAGAACACTTTTGTTTTTGTAAACAAAAAGAAAATAAGTCAAAACGATGGACAAAAAGAACCGAGGGGTGTTTTCGAGCTTATGCGGCTCCAACTTAATGGAGCCTCATGCGGCTCCAACTTAATGGAGCCTCATGCGGCTCAACTCAAAAAACACTTATACGGCTCCGTTCAGCGAAGGTTCATGCGGCAGTGCTCTCATATAGCTCTCAGAGTTCGAATAAGTTCACGCAGTTCATGTGACAAACATATTCGTACGAGTCTATACGGCTCAGCGCAGCCTATACGGCCTCGTTGACGAAGTGCGTATGCGGCCATAGTAACGATTCTCATGTGACTCGCGGCTTGACCATGAGATGTACATGTGGAACACATGAAGATGAAGGCTCACGTATAAAATATGCGACGTAGCCATGACAGTTAGGGTTCCAAACTCACGCAAAAGTCCTTACCATTGATAGCGGGGTGGACGTTGGGGTGAACTACGGGCACGTCAACTGGCGGAGGAGCTTCCACATTCGTCGCTGCAGAAGCAACTTTCTTACCCTTTGCCGCCGACGAAGACGCTGCCTTCTTACTCTTCGCCGCAACAGTCTTCTTGGGAGCCATTACTATGATCAGAGAAGGACGAAGACAAGAGAACTAGGGCAAGAGCAGAAAGTAAAGAAAGTCTTCTTTCCAAACACTCTGCTATTTATAGGCAGAACCCCAACAAGCCGACGCATCGATCCATGTGCAGTATAACCGACTCTTCGGTTATCAAGATAAACCGACTAAATAAAGGCCAAACTCTTAGGATCCTGCCCCGAAAAGCGGCCTTAAATCTGACAGCAAATCAAAGGCAATCAATGCAAAAGATTTGCACACATGGCATAAAGACGTGGCAAGGAGTCCATACGGCTCAGATGGCCATACGGCTGGAGCAACCATGCGGTACAGATGGCCATACGGCTGAGGGCTATGCGGTTGAGACACCCATGTGGCCAGAACATCCTATGCGGCCAGAGGAGTTTATACATAGCCATGCTTCTTATTCAAAGTATTTCAATTTTGCAAATTGAAAACTTTGAAGGGGGTCTTGTAGAAGCATGGAAAAATATAAAGAAAGGTCCATGCGGCCAAGGATCTCCATACAGCTCAGAGAGCCCATGCGGCTCAGGGAGCCCATGCGGTTCAGGGGTCCATGCGGCTCACACGTCTATGCGGTTCGGATAGACCCAGAGCCACGTGGCCTTCAACAACTCTCCCCTTCGTCTTTTACTGTATTTAATGCCCTGACGGCTGACAGCTCTGACAAATGACGGCTCTGACAAAAAGGTGCAATAATGACTGACGTAATGGCATATTCCTAGAGAAGAGGAAGAAATCCTTTCACAGTTGGCAGAATACATCGAGCCCCGAGGCATGCGGCTGCTTTATTTATGCGGCCGCTCATTTTATGCGGCCGCCCTCTTCTTGCGGCCACACATCTTCATGCGGCTGCATCCTTTATGCGGCCGCCCGTCAGCATGCGGCTGCCTATCCTCATGCGGCTGCCCATCTTCATGCGGCTGTTCATCACCATGCGGCTGCCCATCTTCATACGGCCGTTCATCCTCATGTGGCCCACTTATATGCGGCTCTGCCAAGACGAACCAATGGAGGACACGTGGCGCTTGTCATGACGATTGAGACACGTGGCAGTCTTATCTTCCTGGAATCAGATTTATTGCAATCACCATAATTGCCCAGATCAAGTCAAATCGAGCAAATTGAACACGTGGCAGGCCATTACAAGTCGCGAATATTCATGGTAATCAATATTTATTGCCCACATAGATTTGATGCAATCTACATTAATTACCTAGATTTGCTACAATCAAAATAAAGGGCCCAGATTAATTGGTCCTTAACTGCCGATATATTAAGGAGGCAATCATTGCAAACCCTAATGATGGCATCCCACTCCTATAAATAGTAAGGTGCCATTCCCTTACGAAGAGGACCTTTTTTGGATAAGAGCGCCAGAGTACTTGGAGAGACAAAACCAAGCGGAGAGAGAGTAAGGAGAGCATTTCTTCAACACCAAGCAGATCTTCCCCGGAGCCAAGGCTGCATCTGATCGTCCAAGGAGTAAGGCAGAGCTGTCGTCGCTTTCCCGAGCCTCTACCGTCACCCCCAGAATCTAAAATAAACAATTATAATTAGACTGCTGTACCTAGATTTTCGTCCATAGGCTTTCTTTGTACAAGCGAGTTTGTATTGTGAAGTAAAAGTCTAGTCCTCCGATAATTGTTCTATTCTTTTATATTTCATGGCAAACAGTTACTACTCCTTGCTCTTATTGAGTTACCTCTGATCTGACTAAGGTGAACCTCTTCATGCCTGGAATGTCATAAGATACACTCCCTCTACGACAATCTATTGTCGCATGACTGTCTTTCAGCCAGTCCATGCCTAAGATAACGTCGAAATTTCTAACAGAAAATTCTATCAACCTGGCGGGTAAGAAATGTCCGCAAACTACAACGCTACATGCTAGAATAATCCTACTAACTCCTACGAGCCCATTGCCAGTGAGTATATTCAACCTCCCTGGCAATGCCTCGAACTCTATTCCTAGCCGTGTCACAAATTATGCAGATATAAATGAGTATGATGCTCCCGAATCAAACAATGCTACTGCGGGATATGAGGTGACGAGAATGTTACCTGCCACAATATCTCCCGATGCTAATACCTCTTCCAAGGACAGAGTGAATGCCTGCCCTCGACCACCTTATTAGTTTTTATGCTGCGGTCTGGCCTGGTGCTGCTGCTGGCCCCTGCCTTGGAGATGCTGGGGTGGTCTGTGCTGGTGTTGCTGCATCGGCGGTCCCTGCTGTCGAAACATCTGAGCCTGCGACATGAACGAGCGTTGTGCCAACGGTCTCACTGTCACCGCTGGTCTTTAATACTGGCCTGCCTCTGGTACTGGCAGAGCAGGAAATTGTTGCACTGGTCCTCCTGACCTCAAATTCATAGGACAGGTGATAACCCGATGATCCGAACTTCTATATATCAAACACTGCCCGTTCAATGTCCGACACACATCTCTAGTATGCCCTACCTTTCTACAATAAGTGCAGCCCGCTTGGGGTTGCTGGTTCTTCCTCTGTTGCTGTTGCTGCTGCTGCTGTCTTGTCGGTGGTGCTGGCCCTCGTATTGCCACATCGTGAATGCGAACGACAGGAAACGGTGCTGTTGTTCGGGGCTCTACTCCTCCTCCTTCTTCAATCTGACTATGGGATTTCTTTTGCCCTCCAGTCCTTGTCATGATCCTCTGAATGGTGATCTCAAGCCTTCGGGTTGCCGTCAACACTTCATCAAAAGTCTGGTAATTGTGTTCCTCTATCAATTGTAAGAGCTCAAGATGAAACCCTTGCTGGAACCTCATAGCCCTCTGGCTCTCCATTGCTACCATCTCTGGGGCGAACCTACTCAATGTGCAGAACTCCGCTGCATAAGCATCTACTGTCTTGCCAGCCTTCTTGAGGCTAATAAAGTTCTGTTGTAGCTCAAACTGTACCACAACTCCATAGTACTTCATCTTGAATCTTACAGAAAAATTGTCCCAAGCAACGGAACGTCTAATGCCTACTTCTTCTGACTCTTACCAATCACGTGCGAGATCCTGAATTAACAACTTCACTAGATCCACACGTTCTTTTGTCGGCACCTTAGCCGCTGTCAAAATAGCCTCAATATCCTTAAGCCATGCATCTGCTGAGATGGCATCTTCTGTGCCCTCGAAACGGAGGGGGTTGTACTTACAAAACTTGGTTGATGCTCCTGAAACTGTCCTTGCCCCTCTTTCCAATGCCGTCTGCAATGCTTGGTTGAGCAACACATTCTGCTCCTGTAGCTGAGCGTGTATGCGTTGCTGGGATAACATCTGATATTGTTGAGTAGCCATTATCCCTTTCATGATCTCTAGAAGGACCGGTGTGTCCACTTCCACAAGGGTAGGTGGAACTGTTGGTGGTGGTGGAACCTCCGGATACTGCGATCCAGCTGCTGCTTCCACTATCACTTCTTCTTGGATAATTTCTTGAGGTAGTACTGGTCCTTGTTGCTGACCAACCTGGTCATGTTGTCCATGCTACCCTTGTTGTTGCTGTCCAGTCCTGGCAGATGTGGACGAAGTACCCCTAAGGAAAGGGACAAAAGAGCAATCAAATGACCGGACATGAAGGATCAATAAAGTCGAAGGATATCGGAAGGTCAAGCTAGGGTTGAGAATCAATAAATCATGAGATCAAGGGGGAACATGTGTGATTGAGACATCCTATAAATCAAAACATCCCACAAGTCTGAAATCAGACCTGCATGGGCCACCACTAAAACCTTGTCATGTCCCAGAACCAAAATACTGGAGAGCGAGAGAATGACTCAGCCAGCTACGTATTACGGGTAGATGAATACCGTATAATACGATCAATGCTGTCTAAAAGACGAGAATGTGCATACTACATGAAAGTCTCACTATGGTCACTTCACATCTATTGTCTCAATTATTCAAACAAGAAACAGTAATAGAGAACATGTAAGATAAAGCAGTAAGGCGTCCCAAACACTCAGTCAAAATGCTCTTGATATCTGGCTTTACAAAACATAGCCAGATGATGTAGCAAGGTATACACAATTGTTTATCAGCTGCAGCCTGACTTAGTTACAATTATATAAAAGTAAGTACAAGACGATCCGACTAACATGTTGGTGCCAAACGGCAAAATATAAAGTAAATAACAAAACGAACGGGGAAGTAAGGGACCCACTCGAGTCCTCCTGCGATCATTCCTCTAGTATTGACCATCTTGGAGGTAGAAGTAAGCTGAGTCCTTGGGGACCGGCTCTAAATCTGGCCATGCAAAACCAGAGTGGTTAGACCTCTAATAACAAGTACCGCAAGGAAGCACGATATGAAAAATTAAAGCCAGTAATAAGATAATATGATATATAGATCTCTGTTTGCCACTGGAATTCACATAATATCACGACACTTTGAATCAACCTCCCAACCAAACAAGGACAGAAGTTGGCCCGTCATGTCCTGACATTCTGATCATCTCAGTTAGTTAACAGAGTAGGTACAGTACACAAAAAAATCAATTTAAACGGCCATTCAACTACTACGGCTTTCTACTGTATGTTCCAAGTTATCCTAGAATTATACAATAAGGATTCCTCAGTTCTTACTATGTACAAGCAAGGCTAGTCTATCTAATCAATCAATTGTGCCAATCACGAATTAGACGAGTTCCAGCGGGACGCCCGTCATCAATATACAATAAATAATATAAGCAGATACCGTTCCCTGCCCGTGTGGCAGATTTGTAGTATCTGCGGTAACCAATCGGCCTGTCGGGCACTTAATAGTCCCGAAGAGGGCTGTCATGTAAGAACTCGGAAATCCATTCTCTCCATGCAATCATTATTTTATTTAACTTAATAGTTTCTATGTTGAGTGAAATCTCATGCCGTGGATCATGGTCATTCAAAATGAGTACTTCCGTACAAGTACGATATGCCCAACTCTACAACGATACACGTGCGGTTAGGATGTAGGTCTTACATAGCGTAATACAACAATCAAAACTAGCCACGGAGTAACCATGCCTTGACCATAAGGTACACATACTGCCTTGTAAAAAAATAAATAAATTGAAGCCTGTATGTGCATGTATGCCAATATTCGGGATCGGCCAATCGATTACAATAGTTCATAATTAATATGAACGTGTCTCATTCATTCAATTCAATAAGATGACTAGCCAGTCTCTTAGTTCCAACTAGGAACGCATGATCAATTATTAGTCAAGGTCACAATCAAGGTCAATCAATGTCAATCAATGATAAGAATCAGTAAAAAGGCATTATAGGCTAGAGTTAATGCGGCAATGGGCCATGCGGCCAAAGGAAAACAGCTTATGCGGCTGAAAATAATAAACTCATGCGGCTGAAAATAATAAACCCATGCGGCTGAAAATAATAAACTCATGCAGCTGAAAAATAATAAACTCATGCGGCTGAAAAATAATAAACTCATGAGGCTGAAAATTAAATGGTTCATGCGGCCAGGGAACTGTGGGGGCGCATAGGGTCAGGAAAAACATGATCTTATACGGCCAGAAAGCATAAGGGATTATGCGTCTAAATGAACCCAAGTCATGCGGTATGCGGCTCAATACCATGCGGCCAGGGGGAAGACTGGGCGTAGGCGGCTCGAGTTTCATGCGGCCCAAAGGAACTGGTCCTTATGCGGCTGGGTAATAGTTGGGTCTCATGCGGCAAGAGCAACATATGCTTATGCGGCTGAAAGAAGAATCTCATACGGCTGAAACAGTTCAGAGTTCATGTGGCTAAAGTTAAGTCATATGTGGCCAGATAGGACTCGTGTCCTTGTGCGGCCAGGATGTCAGAAGCTCATGCGGCTGAGAATCGCGTGAGCTTATGCGGCTGAAGATAAAGAATTGTCACTACCACATTTCTAGAGTGAGGGTATTTTTTACATTTTTGGGGTAATTTAAATTTATTAGAATTAATTAGAATTTATGGGAATTTTTAGGAATTATTTTGGTATTGTTTGGACTAGATTGATTTTGGCTAGTTTGGACCCATGTAGACCAACCTAGGAGCTAACCCTAGTTAGTATGGACTTGGTTAGGATATATGACTCTAGTCTAACCTAGCCTAATCCTTGGTTTGGTCATTAGAACCTAATTAGTAATAAAAACTAAAAAGTCATAAGTCATGGCCTATGATTTACAGTCATTATTAATCAAATCAAACATAGCCTATGTAACTTGGCCCAAAGCCCAAAAATCAACCTACCCCTAATCCCAAGAAGGTGTGGCTGGCCACTTATTGCCTAGGGATCACCACCATATAAGTATCCTCCTAAAATCTAGGGCTAGCCTCCTTCCCTAGGAAATCATTTCAAGAAAAGAAAGAGGTGAGTCTCCATGTTTAAAAAACTATAAAAATCCGTTGTAGGTCCTTTTTCCCCCAAATTAGTTGCATTAGATCCTAATATTATTGTTCTTGTCGTTATTAGAAATTTGTTTCAGTTTGAAGTTGTTTTGACTGGATTGGGATACCAAGAAAGGAGCTCACAAAGGCAATTTTTCATTAGAAGTTCATCAGTAGGTAACTTTGTCATTTCTCCATGGATTTTCAATTTGTCTTCATGATTAGGAAGCCCTAAGGGTCCCCTAAGTGTCTGTATAGGCTTCGTGTCGAGTTTATTGGGTTTCGTGTCCGTTCTGGACACGTATCAGACCCCGACCTAGACTGTTTGTCGAAATGCCCCAGTGGACCCTTCGACCTAGTTTGCAGGATATTTTTGAATAGGAATATTAGTTTTAATCTTTCTTATTTATTTCTATTTGTATGAGGTACTGTTCGTTTCGCTTTGTGTCAGATTCGTGGAGTGGACACGCGCCGCACAAGCTCGTACGCGCTACAGTGTTCCCCTGCCATTCTGGTGTCCTAGCGGACACGACACGACACTATTTAGGATGAAATTTTGGTGACGCTTAGGACACATGACTGACATAACACAGACTAATTGTTAGCTCATCTTATCGAGCGGATTGGGAGAAATCCCACCCGCACCGATTTTACACTATACGTCGTACTAATGAAAACATGCGCTGATACGGCATTGTAGCGTCGGACACGACACACTAGGACAC
Organism: Iris pallida; assembly: GCA_029216955.1. NCBI lineage: Eukaryota > Viridiplantae > Streptophyta > Magnoliopsida > Asparagales > Iridaceae > Iris > Iris pallida. The sequence goes on along the minus strand of JANAVB010040216.1, from coordinate 4,141,847 downwards.
TGTTCAGATTGACCTAGACCTAGCCCGAGTATAGGGGTACACGTGTGTGCAAGCACGAGGCCTAGTTTGGCCTGTGTCGTGTGCACGACACGCGTGCACACATGCACGAGCCTGTGCACACTGTACAGTGCCTGTGTGCACTGTAGGTGTTTATTTTCTGGTTGGACACGATTGTGTCATAAGGATGGACACGTGTGGACCCTGGGACACACTCACATAGTATATTTTAGTTACCGACCTCTGTTTTTGTATTTTACATTGTTTTGACTTGTGAATTCTCGAAATGCCCAATTTCCTGATACTTAAACCTGAGAAATTCCAATTTGTATATGTTGAGCTTTGCCATAAATTTTAGACCTATTTAATACTGTTATATATTGGTTTTAGCTCCTAAATCAGTTCTTCTATATGTAGTCTAGCTATGGTGTGAATTTGGGGTGAACTGCATTGAGGATTGGTTGAGATATGGGGTTTTGAATATGTGGCCTGAACTGTCATGGTCTGGACAGTGGGATATTGTTGGTATTGCAAACTGAATTCCTTTTCTATCTATTGTTCTTGATTTCTGGACACATGACACTGATTTTGGCACTGATTTCTTATACCGCAATTTCCAATTTTGATTCTTGATAAGGTTTAAGAGGATATATTATGTTATGGTATTCTCTGTACATTGAAACCATGTTAGGATATGGGTTTATGTATTGTGTATATTGAATTGATTTTCTCCTGTTATTCAGTGGTTGTTCTTCTAAACCTGAGAGTTAGTTGTGATGGAAACTGAGTTTATATCAGTCCACTTTTCATCCATGTTCACACACATTGTTTCATAATCTCTCTCTCACACACACACACACCCACTTATTCCCCTCACAGTTCACTCATAGGTTCACACATAACTCACACACAGTTTAACATCACTCCCTCACTCCCACACCACAGTACACTCTAACACACACTTGTCTCTCACTCTCTACACACCCACACACACACTTTTCCCTCTTTCTTCATTGTTTTATAATTCCTGCACACTGTTTTTACCATCACACACACACAACATTTCCTCCTCTTGACAGTTTACTTGTACACTCTCCCTCTCCATATACACATTCCATAGCCTTCATATAGTTATGTATGTAGTATGTATATATATATAAAACATGTAATGTTACCTATACATATATGGGTTGAGCTATATATATGTGTATAATATATGTGATGTCCTATTAATTGCCTATAACCTATGTATGAACTTGTATAGGTATTATGTGGGTTGCTATATAACTTGTGTAATTGGTCTAGATAGCCTAGTAGTGTTGTGTGCTAGCTAGTGTAGGTTGAGTGACCTAATATAGACTAATGTAGTCTAGTGTAGACTAGTTTGACTTAGTCTAGACTTGGTTGACCTAGTTTGACTTCTAGCGTTGACCAGAGTTGACCAAGAGTTGACCTTGACCTAGATTGACCTAGAATCATGTAGAATGCATAGTAGAACTTTATTTTACCATTTTAGGCTTATTGTGACTTGTGCTGTTCTGATTAGGAGCCAGATACCACTCCTCGGACGGTACCTTTCATATTGGACACTCGGATACAGGCGAGTACATTCTCTGATCATTTCATATCCTGCTTAGAACTATTTTCTGCAGTAGATTACTTTACTTGTACTGTCACGTTGGTCACACGGATTGGTACTATATGGATCCCTTCTTGAGATGCTATCCTTAGGAAGCATCGGGTACTCTATGTTCTGTGCATTTCACTTACATAGCGTATCACTATGCTTCATTGGTTCTTCGATCACTTCTGACATATACTCTTATGATCACAGAGTCTTCCTGGAATTCTTATCCCATTTATGGGTCTACTATGTATCACCCTTCGGGGGCTTATCACCTTTCGGAGGCTTACCACCCTTCGGGGGCTTATCACCCTTCGGAGGTTTTACATAGTATCATAACATAACCTGGTTGGATCCTTGTGTATTGATTGGGGGTACGGGGGAGTAGAAGTAGACATGTGAATAATACCCAAGTAGTATCTTATCAAAATCTCTTCCATAGTGTCTTATCAGAATCTCCTATGCCATTTACATGTCTATATTGTACTCTGACTCACTAGCCACATGTTAGATCTTTATTTATAGTAGATATTTCTATTACAGCTTTCTCTCTATGTTTACATACTGTACTTCTTTCAGTACTTATATCTTACTTTACTGCATGATTATATCTTCTAACCTGCTATGAACTGTTGAGATGTACTGTACTCGCTCCTGTCCTGACTAGACCTGTTGAAAATATTACAGAGGACGAGGAGGAGGCTTACCTGGATACTTACTTCGGGGCAGCCTTAGATGACACCTGCGAGCTGGACCCTCAGGAGGACCCAGCTCTAGCTGAGGATATCACCTCGATTGCCTAGATTAGATTAGTTAGGCTTATTTTACTTTATGCAGTCTTGAGGCATATTTTAGCTAGACTTTATTTGGAGTTCAGAGTTGTATATATTCTTTCATTCTGTATCTGAGACCATGTACATCTGGATATTGCTGGGATTATCTTAGACTACTTTTCATCTATTTATTTCCTTGAGTTCTATTTCATATCGTGCTATCTCTTCCTTAGTTGTGATTGAGTTATTACTGCTATGTCACCCACATTCGGAGAGTATAAATTGTTTAGAGATATATTGCTAGTTGATTGTTGACCTAGGACAGCGTTCTACCGTCGACACTGCGGCATAGGCTGGGCGTTGTTACGTTCTCGTACCCTCACAGTGGGTGCGGGTCGTGACACGTTTTTAGTGGTGGCCCATGCAGGTCTAGACTAGAAGTGTAGTGGTATTCGAATTAGAGTATCACTACAGCCTGTAGTAGGATATAGGACATTAATTTTAAGGTACTCAATCACTTTAGGAAAATTTTTTTATTGCCATCTAAATCCTTTTGTCAGCTGATCCTTTAAATTATAATTGTCCGCATTTGTTATTTCGCTTCTTTCTCAGAAATTGATACTCTTGTTTGTCTATCTTCAGGATGGTAGAGACTAGATCGCAGCGTGCCATTCATGAGGATGCTACAGAGGGGACTGCTACCTCTCAGCTAGTACGACGAGGCCAGGGGACTGCAGCTCCTTCCACCTCAGCTCGTATGGAGACCTCGGCAGCCGCAGCAGGGGGTATGCATCTACCGACTCGGAGGCAGGACCCGGTCATTCCAGAGGATCCCTTTCAGCAGCCACCGCCTCCAGGATACGTGGACGCAGCTCAGATGTTCGTGTATTTCCAGCAGTTCATGGACAGACAGCAGGCTCGATAGGACAGGGGCATAGAGTTGGCCATCACGACAGCCGCAGCTCGACCAGTGGTGCAGTAGCCAAGGACACCGGGGATCGAGCAGTTTCAGAAGATGAGCCCCAGAGACTTTCTGGGGACAGAGGGGATCCTATATGTCGATGCGTAGATCGAGCATATAGAGGAGATCTTCCGCTTGGCCAGGATACCAGCAGATCTTCAGATCGAGGCCGCAGCTAGCCGGATGCGAGATCTTGCTCGCACCTGGTATCAGTTAGTCCCCAGGATGGGGGTACCTGGACAGAGTTCGGAGCAGTTCAAGGGCTTCTTCAAGAAGAAGTTCTTCCCAGATTCAGCACTCAGAGCCTTGGAGTCGCAGTTCGAGAGCCTGGTCCAGGGGAGTCTATCAGTGGAGGAGTACGCCGGGGAGTTCGGCCGCCTCGGCAGGTTTGTGGAGGGCTTGAGCGAGATGGCGAAGGCCCAGAGGTTCCAGAAGGGTCTAGTCAAGGAGGTCAAGTCCTTGACTAAGGGCAACCGGGATGCTACGTTCGAGGAGATCTTGACAGGAGCCTTGCTAGTAGAGGATGATCTTGAGCTTAGGCTCAAGAGGGGAAGAGACCCAGTTGGGGGTAGCAGCAGCAGCGGGGGCCAGTCCAAGAGGTTCTATTTTCAGTAGCAGCAGCTGAGGCAGTTTCAGCCGCAGCCAATCCAGCAGAGGCCAGTTCACCAGCAGCAGCACCAGCAGGGTCAGAGACAGGGTGGTACTTGTGCCTACTACAAGAAGTCTGGGCACATCTTCAATGGGTGCCGAAAGAGGCTGGGCCAGTGCCTAGTGTGTGGTTCATCGGACCACCAGATGAGGGAGTGCCGCATAGCACGAGCAGCTCCGGAAGGTGGAATCAGAGCTCCAGCAGGCCAGCAGAGGGGACCAGTCCTGCCGACGCAGCAGCAGAGGTTCGTCCAGCACCAGCAGCAGGCCAGGGGAGGCCAGCAGGGGCGAGCTTTTGCCATAGCTGCTAGAGATGCAGAGATAATAGGAGAGCGGATTGCAGGTTCGATTCTACTCGACTCCAGTCCAGCCTTTGCATTATTTGATTCCGGTGCTTCGCATAGCTTCATATCAGTATCTTTTGCGATTAGATACGGTATCATAACCGAATAGTTGCCTAGGACTTACAAGATCATGACCGGGGGTGGCATTATCCTCGTGAGTGATGTTTGTATGGGTCGGAGAGTAGTTTTGGGAGACCGTGAGTTGGAGGTGAGCCTACTCATAACGCCATTGCCGAACTATGATATAGTACTAGGCATGGATTGGTTGAGCAGGCACCATGCTAGCATTGATTGCAGAGGGGGTAGAGTTCTCTTTAGAGCACCGGGGGATCCAGAGTTCGAGTACTCCAGACGTCAGACAGAGCAGAGCAGCAGAGTCTTCTGTGGAGTCTCGGTCGAGGGGCAGACGATTCCACACCCCTTGATAGCAGAGTATATGGATGTTTTCCCTGAGGAGTTGCCGGGGCTGCCACTAGACAGAGATATAGAGTTCTCGATAGACTTGGTTCCAGGAGCGGAACCCATCTCTCAGTATGTCTATCGGGTGAACAACAGCGAGCTGGTGGAGCTGAAGAAGCAGGTGGATGTGCTACAGGACAAGGGCTTCATCCGCTCGAGTTCGTCGCCATGGGGTACACCAGTGTTGTTTGTGCCGAAGAAGGATGGGTCAGTACGCATGTGTATTGACTATAGGGCACTCAACAACCTCACGATCAAGAACAAATACCCACTGCCGCGGATCGACGATCTATTTGACCAGTTGAGCGGAGCTCGGGTATTTTCCAAGATTGATCTGAGGTCGGGATATCACCAGGTGAATGTAAAAAGGGAGGATATTCCCAAGACCGCTTTCAGGATGCGGTACGGGCAGTTCGAGTTTTTGGTTATGCCGTTTGGGCTAACCAATGCACTAGCAGTGTTTATGAACCTTATGAACAAGGTGTTCCACCAGTATCTGGATCAATTTGTGGTGGTGTTTATTGACGACATCTTGGTATATTCCAAGACTGAGGAGGAGCACGAGGAGCATTTGAGGATCGTGCTGAAGACTCTTAGGAAGGAGCAACTTTACGGGAAGCTCTCCAAGTGTAAGTTCTTCTTGGATCGGGTAGACCTCTTGGGGCATATGGTGACTGGAGATGGTATCTCAGTTGACCCCAAGAAGATTGTAGCAGTTGAGGCATGGGCAGCACCGACTTCAGTTGTAGAGATCAGGAGTTTCCTGGGGCTGGCAGGGTATTATCGGAGATTTGTACAGGATTTCTCCCGGGTTGTAGAGCCGTTGACTCGATTGACCCGGAAGGATACTGAGTTCGTTTGGTCAGAGGAGTGTCAGACAGCTTTTGATAAGTTGAAGATGCGGCTGACGACAGCTCCGATTCTGATATTGCCTTCAGGATCAGGTGGTTTCACTATTTATAGTGATGCTTCAGGGAAGGGGCTGGGTTGCGTCTTACAGCAGCATGGAAAGGTGATTGCCTATGCTTTCAGGCAATTATGTCCTCATGAGAAGAACTACCCTACCCACGACCTAGAGCTGGCAGCAGTGATATTTGCTCTGAAGCTGTGGAAGCATTATCTGTATGGTGAGAGGGTGGAGATCTTCACAGATCACAAGAGCTTAAAGTATGTGTTCACTCAGAAGGAGTTGAACATGAGACAACGCAGATAGTTGGAGTTGATGAAGGACTTCGACATTGTACTGCAGTATCATCCAGGGAAGGCCAACGTGGTTGCCGATGCCTTGAGTAGGTATCCGACAGCCATGTGTTTGACCATGGATCGACATTTGCTTGCCGACTTGGAGAGCCTAGGGATTGAGGTGATCATGCCCGGAGTGCAGATGCAGCTATGGGGGATGCAGATTCAGTCAGACTTGGTGGAGAGGATCAAGTCGGCACAGTTTGAGGACGTCGCTCTGCGGTGTCTCCAGGAGCAGGTTCGAGCAGGATTGCTGGAGGGCGAGTTTTCTCTTGCAGAGGATGGTGCCTTGAGGCACGGTTCCATATTATGTATGCCCAGTGGAGAGCTCAGGAAGCAGGTTATGCAGGAGGCCCATAGATCTCAGTACTCTATACACCCGGGTGCCAACAAGATGTACCGAGATCTGCGGGAGCATCTTTGGTGGTCAGGGATGAAGCGGGAGGTGGCTCGCTTCGTGGTTAGGTGTTTGGTCTGTCAGCAGGTCAAGGCAGAGAGGCAGAGGCCCGGTAGATTGTTGCAGCCGCTGTCCATTCCCGAGTGGAAATGGGAGCATATCACTATGGACTTCATATCAGGATTGCCACACACACAGGGAGGGAAAGACGCGATTTGGGTCATCGTTGATAGGTTGACCAAATCGGCCTACTTCTTGCCATCCAAAGTGGGTACGCCTACAGAGAGGCTGGCGGAGTTGTATATGCGGCAGATAGTCAGGATTCACGGGGTTTCGGTCAGCATCGTCTCAGATCGGGATAGCTATTTTACTTCCCATTTCTGGAGGAGTCTGCAGACCAGCTTGGGCACTCAGCTCAAGTTTAGTACTGCATACCACCCCCAGACGGACGGACAGTCAGAGCGGACTATTCAGACCCTTGAGGATATGATGCGGACGTGCGTCCTGGACTTTAGAGGTTCCTGGGAGGATCATCTTCATTTGGTGGAGTTTGCTTACAACAATAGTTTCCAGGCTAGCATTGAGATGTCACCTTTCGAGGCTCTGTACGGGCGTAGGTGCCATACACCCTTATCATGGGATGATGTTGGTGAGCGAGCTTTACTGGGGCCAGAGATGGTTGTTGATGCGGCCGAGAAGGTGAAGCTCATCAGGGACAGACTTCGCGTGGCACAAGACAGACATCGGCACTGGGCCGATAGCCACCGAAGGCCCTTAGACTTTAAGGTACAGATTAGAGTAGGATTAGATTTAGGTTTATTTGTTTGTGATTTTTTATCATGTTTGTTTATTATAATTAATTGAGACCTTGCTTGTGATTAGGTCGGAGACAACGTTTTCTTAAGGATATCTCCGACTCGTGGTACGATACGTTTTTGTGGAGGCGGGAAGCTTAGCCCGCGTTTCATCGGCCCTTTCGTTATCAGCGGGAGAGTCGGTGACGTTGCATACAGGCTAGACTTGCCGCCTGTACTAGTGGGGGTCCACAACGTATTTCATGTATCACAGTTAAGACGGTACGTGGCTGACCCTAGCCATGTGCTCGATCATTCAGAGATAGAGGTTGGGCCTTCTCTCAGCTATCCAGAGCAGCCAGTGGAGATTCTGGATCGACGGGAGAAGGTTCTGAGGAACAAGGTGATACCCTTGGTGCGCATCGTATGGAGGCATCATTCTCCAGGAGAGTCTACCTGGGAGCGGGAGGATAAGATACGCGAGCTCTACCCTTATCTTTTTGGACCGTGAGGTATGCTTTCTATCCTTCTCATCAGTTGTATTTCGCCTTTCAATTTCGAGGACAAAATTCTTTTAAGGAGGGTAGATTTGTCACTACCACATTTCTAGAGTGAGGGTATTTTTGACATTTTTGGGGTAATTTAAATTTATTAGAATTAATTAGAATTTATGGGAATTTTTAGAAATTATTTTGGTATTGTTTGGACTAGATTGATTTTGGCTAGTTTGGACCAATGTAGACCAACCTAGGAGCTAACCCTAGTTAGTATGGACTTGGTTAGGATATATGACTCTAGTCTAACCTAGCCTAATCCTTGGTTTGGTCATTAGAACCTAATTAGTAATAGAAATTAAAAAGTCATAAGTCATGGCCTATGATTTACAGTCATTATTAATCAAATCAAACATAGCCTATGTAACTTGGCCCAAAGCCCAAAAATCAACCTAACCCTAATCCCAAGAAGGTGTGGCCGGCCACTTATTGCCTAGGGATCACCACCATATAAGTATCCTCATAAAATCTAGGGCTAGCCTCCTTCCCTAGGAAATCATTTCAAGAAAAGAAAGAGGTGAGTCTCCATGTTTAAAAAACTATAAAAAATCCATTGTAGGTCCTTTTCCTCCCAAATTAGTTGCAATAGATCCTAATATTATTGTTCTTGCTGTTATTGGAAATTTGTTTCAGTTTGAGGTTGTTTTGATTGGATTGGGATACCAATAAAGGAGCTCACAAAGAGGATTTTTCATTGGAAGTTCATCAATAGGTAACTTTGTCATTTTTCCATGGATTTTCAATTTGTCTTCATGAATAGGAAGCCCTAAGGGTCCCCTAAGTGTCCGTATAGGCTTCGTGTCGAGTTCATTGGGTTTCGTATCCGTTTTGGACACGTATCAGTACCTGACCAAGACTGTTTGTCGAAATGCCCCAGTGGACCCTTCGACCTAGTTTCCAGGATATTTTTGAATATGAATATTAGTTTTAATCTTGCTTATTGATTTCTGTTTGTATGAGGTAGTGTTCGTGTCGCTTTGTGTCGGATTCGTGGAGTGGACACGCGTCGCACAAGCTCGCACGCGCTACAGTGTTCCCCTGCCATTCGGGTGTCCTAACGGACACGACATGACACTATTTAGGATGAAATTTTGGTGACGCTTAGGACACGTGACTGACATGACACAGACCTATTTTAGCTCATCTTATCAAGCGGATTGGGAGAAATTCCACCCTTACCGAATTTATACTTCACGTCGTACTGTTGAAAACACGCGCTGATACGGCGTTGTAGCGTCGGACACGACACACTAGGACACTATATAGATTGACCTAGACCTAGCCCTAGTATAGGGGTACACGTGTGTTCAAGCACGAGGCCTAGTTTGGCCTGTGTCGTGTGCACGACATGCGTGCACACACGCACGAGCCTGTGCACACTGCACAGTGCCTGTGTGCACTGTAGGTGTTTGTTTTCTGTTTGGACATGATTGTGTCATAAGGATGGACACGTGTGGACCCTGGGACACACTCACATAGTATATTTTAGTTACCAACCTCTATTTTTGTATTTTACATTGTTTTGACTTGTGAATTCTCGAAATGCCCAATTTCCTGATACTTAAACCTGAGAAATTCCAGTTTGTATATGTTGAGCTTTGCCATAAATTTTAGACCTATTTAATACTGTTATATATTGGTTTTAGCTCCTAAATCAGTTCTCCTATATGTAGTCTAGCTATGGTGTGAATTTGGGGTGAACTGCATTGAGGATTGGTTGAGATATGGGGTTTTGAATATGTGGCCTGAACTGTCATGGTCTGGACAGTGGGATATTGTTGGTATTGCAAACTGAATTCCTTTCCTATCTGCTGTTCTTGATTTCTGGACACATGACACTGATTTTGATACTGATTTCTTACACTGCAATTTCCAGTTTTGATTCTTGATAAGGTTTAAAAGGATATATTATGTTATGGTATTCTCTGTACATTGAAACCATGTTAGGATATGGGATTATGTATTGTGTATATTGAATTAATTTTCTCCTGTTATTCAGTGGTTGTTCTTCTAAACCTGAGAGTTAGTTGTGATGGAAACTGAGTTTATATCAGTCCACTTTTCATCCAAGTTCACACACATTGTTTCATAATCTCTCTCTCACACACACACCCTCTTATTCCCCTCACAGTTCACTCATAGGTTCACACATAACTCACACACAGTTTAACATCACTCCCTCACTCCCACACCACAGTACACTCTAACACACACTTGTCTCTCACTCTCTACACACCCACACACACACACACTTTTCCCTCTTTCTTTATTGTTTTATAATTCCTGTACACTATTTTTACCATCACACACACACACACACACAACATTTCCTCCTCTTGACAGTTTACTTGTACACTCTCCCTCTCTATATACACATTCCATAGCCTTCATATAGTTATGTATATAGTATGTATATATATGTAAAACATGTAATGTTACCTATACATATATGGGTTGAGCTATATATATATATGTGTATAATATATTTGATGTCCTATTAATTGCCTATAACCTATGTATAAACTTGTATAGGTATTATGTGGGTTGCCATATAACTTGTGTAATTGGTCTAGATAGCCTAGTAGTGTTGTGTGCTAGCTAGTGTAGGTTGAGTGACCTAGTATTGACTAATGTAGTCTAGTGTAGACTAGTTTGACTTAGTCTAGACTTGGTTGACCTAGTTTGACTTCTAGGGTTGACCAGAGTTGACCAAGAGTTAACCATGGCCTAGATTGACCTAGAATCATGTAGAATGCATAGTAGAACTTCATTTTACCATTTTAGGCTTGTTGTGACTTGTGCTGTTCTAATTAGGAGCCAGACACCACTCCTCGGACAGTACCTTTCATATTGGACACTCGGATACAGGCGAGTACATTCTCTGATTATTTCATATCCTGCTTAGAACTATTTCCTACAGTAGATTACTTTACTTGTACTGTCACGTTGGTCACACAGATTGGTAGTATATGAATCCCTTCTTGAGATGTTATCCTTAGGGAGCATCGGGTACTCTATGTTCTATGCGTTTCACTTACATAGCGTATCACTATGCTCCATTGGTTCTTCGATCACTTGTGACATATACTCTTATGATCACAGAGTCTTCCTGGAATCCTTATCCCATTTATGGGTCTACTATGTATCACCCTTCGGGAGCTTATCACCTTTCGGAGGCTTACCATCCTTCGGGGGCTTATCACCCTTCGGGGGCCTTTCATAGTATCATAACATAACCTGGTTGGATCCTTGTGTATTGATTGGGGGTACGGGGGAGTAGAAGTAGACATGTGAATAATACCCAAGTAGTATCTTATCAGAATCTCTTCTATAGTGTCTTATCAGAATCTCCTATGCTATTTACATGTCTATATTGTACTCTGACTCACTAGCCACATGTTAGCTCTTTATTTATAGTAGATATTTCTATTACAGCTTTCTCTCTCTGTTTACATACTGCACTTCTTTCAGTACTTGTATCTTACTTTACTGCATGATTATATCTTCTAACCTGCTATGAACTGTTGAGATGTACTGTACTCGCTCCTGTCCTGACTGGACCTATTGAAAATATTACAGAGGACGAGGAGGAGGCTTGCCTGGACACTTACTACGGGGCAGCCTTAGATGACACCTGCGAGCTGGACCCTCAGGAGGACCCAGCTCTAGCTGAGGATATCACCCCGAATGCCTAGATTAGATTAGTTAGGCTTATTTTACTTTATGCAGTCTTGAGGCATGTTTTAGCTAGACTTTATTTGGAGTTCAGAGTTGTATATATTCTTTCATTCTATATCTGAGACCATGTACTTCTGGATATTGCTGGGATTGTCTTAAACTACTTTTCATCTATTTATCTCCTTGAGTTCTATTTTATATCGTGCTATCTCTTTCTTAGTTGTGATTGAGTTATTACTGCTATGTCACCCCCATTCGGGGAGTATAAATTGTTTAGAGATATATTGCTAGTTGATTGTTGACCTAGGACAGCGTTCTACTGCCGACACTGCGGCGTAGGCTGGGCGTTGTTACGTTCTCGTACACTCACAGTGGGTGCGGATTGTGACACGAATCTCATGCGGCAAGAGCAACATGCGGCTCGGGAACTGATCTTTATGCGGCAAGCAGCTGACCAAGCCCATGCGGCTGAAAACAACAGCGCGCATGCGGCCAAGAGAGGCTTGCCGTATGAAAACTCATGCGGTCAAGTACTGTTCTTCTTCTCTACTTCCGGGAATAGAACCATGGAAGCCATTGTTTCTAAGCTCTCTAAATCCTTCATTCCAAGCCCAAATCTGGACTTCCATAGGTAAAAATGGGGTAGAACGAAATTCTCTACAACATGGAACCATTAAAACTTGCAAAATATCAAAGTCACTAGATCAAAACCCAAGAAATCAGAAAATATATTAAACTTAGATCTATATGAAATGAGCCATGGAAATTGAAAATGCTAAATACTAAAGAGACTTAAGATCAAGTAAGAAAGATGATGGAATATTCCATCATGAAGCAAGTTGGCACTTGCCTATGCGACTGGGTAGGTGGGGAGAGTTATGGAGGATGAAGAAGAAGAGTAATGAAGAAGAGAAAGGATTTAGGGTTTTAAATGAAGAGGGGGTAGGTGGGTTCATGTTGAGCCACCCAAGGCTGGAAAATACACCAACTCGGGCCGAACCCAAAAGCAAAGCAGAAAATAAAATACTGAAGGTAAAATTGCAAAAAAATTAATTAACGCAAAATTAAAGGAATTTAAATACAGAACAATACATGATAAATATTAAATAACTGTATTCAAGTAGTACATGCATTTAAAATACGTATTATGGGAACGGGAAGTAACACAGCTCCTTCGGGACCCTGGTAGCTATCGCAGAAGAAAACGCAATCTCTCAAAATGTAACTATGCAAAAATATGTGTGGAGCTAGGTCTCGCGAATGACCCTCCCAAACTCTTAGAGATCGAGCTCAGAGAGCAAACACACCGCCGACCGCTGGTCTACGACAGCAACATCATCTTCTGTAAACACTGCCAGATGAGTGGACACCTATTGCAGCTCTGCTTCCGTGCCCACCCGGAGTTAAAGAAGCCAAGCACGCGCGACCCGCGTGCGCCGAACGCACAACGCACCCCAGACACAGGTCGCCACGCTCAGACTTCTAAAACCATCCTTCAGATTGACGGTCCGACACGTCAACAAAGCTCCGCCATCGTCCCTTTCCATCCTCCTCCTGCCATCTCCCTCAACAATGTCTTTGAACTCCTCTTACTCATCGCTCCAGACAACACCATCGACAATCCAAGTGAGCTCGCTTCGTCTACCCCCGCCGAAGACGCCCAGCCAGATCCCCCGAAGACCTGTTGCCATTCAGAACAATAAAACCTCCCTTACACACTTCACCCCAGCGTTGACTTCGCGCACAGAGCCCCACCCTCCAACTCAACCACCATCCACTCCGAGTCTATCATCTCCCCCCATCCTGAGGATACTCACCTCCACCACCTTACCACCGGTCGCCCTCCACAATATGGAGGGGACTCTACAGAGAGCTGCACTGATCTGCCTTCAGAATCGTGGATTCATAAGGCTGAGATTTCTCGTCCCGCATCCGAGCCGACCACTGAGGTGAAGCCCTCGCGGTACCCTACTCCACCCTTAGCGGACGTTCAGCCCAGTTTCAACCCCCCATTAACCGGCAGATTCTGGCAAGCCAAGGAAGCGAGTTTTCTGGACTGCAAAAATTCGTTATGTGCCCTGGATGATCTCGAGTGGTCTACGTCCCCCTCGACAGATGTTTACGGTAGCAGCGAACCCGACAGAGTCGGCATAGCAACTGGTGCTAATGGGTCCACCATCACACCCAACAAAAAAACCTACTCCAAGAAGAACAAAAACAAACAAAAGCAGCAGACGGCCATGACAACCAGGTCGGCCAAGAAGCAAAAACTCCTCCCTCCCAAAACCACCTCAAATGCTTAACATTATCTCCTAGAACGTGAGAGGTTTCGAAAACAAACCGATGCTGAATAGAATTCTCAGCCTTAAGAAAACCAATCAAATCGAGCTATTAATCATCATCGAACCAAAAATTCCCTAAAGTAGAATCAAAGATACGCAAGTCAAGCTCGGATTCCCTCAGGCTATCGTTGGATGTAACGACATCTGGATCATTTTCGTGACAGAATTCAAATTTGGGATCGACCAAGACTTACCTCAGAGTCTTTCTTATTGGGTGGAACATTCGGATCTCAATTTCTGCTCTATCCTCTCCGTCGTTCATGGGAGTTGCGACTATACCGAGCGAAGACAGCTTTGGGATGACCTTCTGGCAGCTTCTTTACCCCTACATGGTCTTCCATGGTTTTGCATAGGTGATTTCAACACGGTGTCCTGCAGAGAGGAGAAATCCGGAGGACGCCCACCACCCCAGCCCGCGATGGATGATTTCAACGACTTCATCTTCAACGGTAACCTAACCCCCATACCTTTCAACGGCAGCGAATTCACCTAGTACAACATGTAGGAGGGCCACCGACGATAATACTCTCGATTGAATCGGGCGATGATCAATGACAGCCGGTCAGACATGGGTCTGATCACTAACCTCTCTCATATCAACTCTACTGAATCGGATCACTCACCTCTTCTCATCATGATCAGAAACAACCACAACACCAAAAAATCTTTCCGCTTCCCTGACTTTTGGCGACACCACCCACAAATCCAGAATATCGTTGCCTTCGCTTGGAACTCCGTCTTGGATATCGACCCCCTTACTAGGATGGCGGCCAAAATCAAAGCCACTCGCAAGGCATTAACGTCCTGGAGCAAAGAGGCTTTCGGAGACATCTTCCAAAAGATTAAGGCGGCGGAGGACGATGTCACCCGCGTCGAGTCCTTGTTCGCCACAGACAGATCTCCGGACGCCCGCGCTGCGCTTAACCTTGCTAGAGCGATCCTCAAATCGAGGCTGAAAGTGGAATGGATTTCTGGCGGCAAAAATCCAGACAGACCTGGGATATCGATGGCGACCGCAACACCAAGTTCTTCCATGCATGTGTCAAAGGCCGTAGAAATAAATTAAAACTGCATCGAATTTATGCCGAAAATAGGGTCATGGTGGACGACCAGGAAGGCATTCAGGCCGCGGCGGTTAACTTCTATTCGAATCTCTTCACTAAAAAGCCGGTCGTAAAAGACGATGCGCTCCTGTCCGAAATCCCACACCTCATCAGTGACAGCGAAAATGAGACCCTAATAGGCACTCCATCGGAGGAGGAGGTCAAGGCGGCTGTCTGGTCCATTAATGAACACAGTGCTCCAGGGCCGGACGGATTCAATGGGGTCTTCTTCAGAGCATGTTGGGACATCTTAAAAATGACTTATTGGAGGCCACCTTAGCCTTCTTTCAAGGGGCGAGATACCCCAATTCCATCTCTTGTGCCAACATCATCCTTATCTCCAAGAAAGATAACCCGAAAACCTTCAAAGACTTCTGTCCTATCAGCCTTTGCACCTTCACCAACAAGATTATATCGAAGATCGTCGCCAACCAGATATCCAATCTCCTACCCAAGATTATATCCGAAGAACAAAGCGGGTTTGTCAAAGG
>JANAVB010040216.1:4011440-4121440 GCA_029216955.1 Iris pallida | reverse complement strand
GCTGCCCCAGCTTATATCCCCTGAGCAGAGTGGTTTCGTCCAGGGTCGAGAAATAGTAGACAATATCCTTCTTGCCCAGGAGATGATGGCCAAGATGAACAAGAAACATAGAGGAGGGAATGTTGCAATTAAATTGGATATGATGAAAGCCTACGACAGAGTTGATTGGCGATTCCTGATGAAGGTTCTCCGACAATTTGGCTTTCACAATAAATGGGTGGATATGATTCTTCGCCTTGTCAACAATATTTGGTACGCTCCATTGATCAATGGCGAGGCGACGGAGTATTTTCAGGCTTTTCGAGGTATCAGACAGGGAGATCCTCTCTCCCCAGCCATGTTCATTCTTGCTGCAGAGGCTTTGTCACGCAATCTCAAGAGATTACCAGAGTCAGATGGCTTTACTCTCTTCACCTCTCCTCGTGGTTGCCCTCCTATTACTCACTTAGCATATGCTGATGATATACTCCTCTTTTCTTCTGGTGATCTTCGTTCTATTACCAAAATTACAGAGCTACTATCCCGTTATGAGCTTGCCTCGGGCCAGTACATTAACAAGACCAAATCTTCGATATTATGCCGGAGGCTGTTCTACAGGACAGAGGAACAGAGCTTGCGCTCAGAACTGGTTACAGCATTGGATCTCCCCCATTTACATACCTTGGGTGTCCCCTTATGGCTGGACACAGGAACATGGCAATGTATGAGGAACTGCTCAGTCGAGTTCGGAGCAAGTTAGAAGGATGGCATAATAAGATCCTTTCTCCAGGAAGTAAGCTAGTGTTAATCAAATCTGTACTCACTTCAATACCTGTTTACACGATTGCGGCTTGTAATCCGCCAGTTGTAGTCTTGAATCGTATGGAGAGTATGTTCTCGACATTCTTTTGGGGAGCTCAAGATGGGATATCTAAAAGAACCTGGCTTGGTTGGGACAGAATGGCGAGAACAAAATAAGAAGGAGGACTGGGCATTAAAAGGCTAGAGGAGATGATGAATGCTTTTACGATAAAGCTATGGTGGAAATTCTTGACGCAGGATAGCGTTTGGACAACGTATTTTAATGCCAAGTATTGCTCGTTAATCTCTCCTGAGAATGTGGTGATCACGTCAAATGCTTCACATGTGTGGAAGCGACTTTTATCAGGAAGGAATATGGCTCATCACAATATCTTGCAAGTAGCTGATAGCTGGAAATGGGGGAATACTCATTCAGGTACTTTTACTCTTTCATCTGCATGGGACTTAGCTAGAGTGCACAAGCCTATTTGTCCAGATTTCTCTCACATATGGAGTACTTGTATTCCAATCAAATGGTCGGTGCTTTTCTGGCGTATTCTGCATAACAAGCTGCCTACAGACGACAACATTGCCCACCTTGGTTATAGTCTTGCTTCTAAGTGCCATTGTTGTGCCAATAGCCAGGAGGAATCACTTGAACACATACTGCATCAGGGAGATATGGCAATGGAAGTTTGGGGTGCTCTTCAACATGCTTATAGCGTCAAGTCGTACGGTCGAACACTTCTTGCTCGGCTACATGACTGGTGGAGGAAAAAGAAGAAGCATAGGAAAGAGATTGCTGCTGCGGCCGTCTTATGGGTACTATGGAAAAATAGGAACAAGATGCGATATGAGAATTACTCATACACTGTTGATAAGCTAGTGGCAGAGGTCCATAGACAAGTGGGGAAGGCAACTCTCAAGTGTAGACATGTGTAGTTTCTGCTTTTGTACTGAACTCTTCTTATTTTGATCAATAAAGTTAGTAGTGTTTGAAAAAAATATATATATATATATTTATTTATTTATATATATATATATATATATATATATATATATATATATATATATATATATATATTTACACACACACACACACACACACACACACACACACACACACACACACACCCACACACCAATTATCATGATAATAATAATAACAAAATGTAGGAGAACAAAATACAGTAAATCAATACTAGATGTACTTGAAATTGTAGGTATAGCCTAAATATTGCCAATTGTACAAGGATAGCTAAGTATTTTTTTATCCTATTTCAAAAATAGAATATCAATTCAATAACAATAACTCATATTATATATATATATATATATATATATATATATATAAAGACCTATTTAGACAATCAAAATTAATAAATGTAATATCTACGTCTACATGGACGTCTTGGTCTCACTACAGGACAACAAGGGCTCGTTTTCGGTTCGGGTCCAATCCGAGCTAAATCGACACAACCGATTTCCTTTAAGTCATAATATTAATAAATAACTAATTAATTTGTATATGGAAGTCAGGTCACAACTTGGTCTGGTTCTCCTAGTTATGACACACTTATGGTTGGGTCTTCCTGGTATGGTTAATATACTAGTCAAGGCACGCCACTGCACTATTCGTGCCATAATTCCTAGCCGCCTTGTACTCCAATTCCTAACCATGACTAAAATTATCTACCGTAATAATTAACTAAATAATTATTTACAAAAATCTAAAAATCGTAATCCAAATAAAATATATCAAAATTTCGAGAAGGTGGATTACATGTTGAGGGAGAACAAACTCTTCGTCAAGCGGGAGAAGTGCTCGTTTACATAAGAAGATGTGTCATTCTTCGGACACTGGATCGGGCATGGCAAGATAAGGATGGACGGCGTGAAGGTCCAGTCCATACGGGAGTGGGAGGCTCCCACCATGCCGACGGAGCTGCGATCGTTCCTTGGCCTGGCGAACTACTATCGGCGGTTCATCCGAGGACGTTCTGCCATCGCAACGCCTCTGACCGATCTGTTGTAGAAGGATCGGGCGTGGAGCTGGACGTCCCGATACGAGGAGGCATTCGAGGCACTGAAGTGGGCTGTGACGGAGGAGCCGGTCCTATCTCTACCGGACTACTCTAAGGCATTAGAAGTGAATACGGACGCGTTCAACTTCGCCATCGGTGGGGTGTTAGTGCAGGAAGGGCACCCCATCGCGTTTGAGAGCCGCAAGTTGAATGATACCGAGCAGTGCTACACGATACAAGAGATGGAGATGACCGCGGTCATGTATAGCTTGAGGACATGGCGGCACCACCTTCTCGGCACCAAGTTCATGGTCATGACAGACAATATTGCCACGAGCTACTTTCTGTCCCAGAAGAAGCTGTCTCCGAAGCAGGCGAGATGGCTAGATTTCCTAGCCGAGTTCAACATGGAGTTACGGTACAAACCAACAAGGAAAATCAGGTGGCCGATGCGCTCAACAGGAAGGCCGAGCTGGCATTAGTCTGCTTGCTTAATGGAGATATTCTGGACTATGTTCGAGTGGGTATCATGGAGGACCCGCTGACACAAGCTATAGTGAAGCTTGTCAAGGAGGGCAAAACGAGAAGGTTCTGGCTGAAAGACGGGATTCTCTTAGCCGAGGGTGACAGGGTGGTCATACCCAAGTAGAGTTGCTTGCGGAGACAACTGCTCAAGGTGTGCCATGATACGAAGTGGGCTGGACACCCGGGGTAAAAGCGGACCTTGGCGCTACTGGAGGCTGCCTATTACTGGCCTTGCATGCGCGAGGATGTGGAGAACTATGCGCGCACTTGTCTTGTGTGTAACAAGACAAGGTGGACCATTAGAAGTCCGGGGGCCTACTGGAGCCGCTTCCCGTGCTGAGCAGGCTGTGGGAGAGCATAGCGATGGAATTCATCTCCGTCCTACCAAAAGTGGGGCACTCGGGTCCATTCTCGTGGTGGTGGACCGATTCTCCAAGTTTATGACCTTTATTGCTGCTTCAACGGACTACACAGTAGAAGAGGCCGCACGACTGTTCATCAGCCACATGGTAAAGTTTTGGGGCATCCCGGTGAACATATTCAGCGATCGGGATCCCCGCTTCACGGGGAAGTTTTGGATGGAAGTGTTCAAAATCCTTGGGACGGACTTACATTTCTTAACCAGCTTCCACCCGCAGATGGACGATCAGACGGAGTGGGTCAATTCATTACTCGAGGAGTACTCGCGGCACTTTGTGAGTGCCAACCAGAGGGATTGGATGCATCATCTTGACATTGCTCAGTTCTGCTACAATCTTCAATGGAGCGAGTCGTCGCACAGTTGCCCATTCGAGTTGGTGATAGGTCGACAGCCACTTGCCCTGTACATGCTGAGGGAGTAGAAGGCCTGCGGCCAACCAGTTCACTTCAGACTTCAAGGCAAAGATGGACATTGCCAAGGCATTTCTGGAGAAGGCCGCAAGAAAGATGAAAAAATGGGCCGACGCGAGGCGACGGCCGGTAGAGTACAAGAAAGGGGACATTGTGATGGTGAAGCTACAACCGCAACAGTTCAAGGTGTTCTAAAAAGTACACAAAGGACTGATTCGGAATTACGAAGGCCCCTTCCCCATGCTCAAGAAAGTAGGCAAGGTGGCCTACAAGGTCCAACTCCCCGCCAAGCTGAAGATTCATCCAGTCTTCCATGTCAGTTGCTTGAAGCCGTACCACGAAGACTTGGATGATCCCCAGTAAGAAGTTCCGAAGTGACCCACGGCGACCATGACTACGTCCTTCGATAAGGAGGTAGAAGCCGTGCTGGACAAGAGGACCATTCGTCAGTGAGACATGTCCCCGTATGTTGAGTACCTCATTCAATGGAAGGGAATGTCACACGGTGAGTCTAGCTGGGTACGCTACATCGGTTCGAGGCCGAGGTCTAGGCGTTTCTCAGCGAGCATGGTTGACGAGGGTGTCAACACCTTAGGTGGGGAAGAATGTAACATCCCAAATGTTGTGCCCCGCCCGAGGCCAAGTTGTATAACCTTTCCACAGACCAAGGTTATGCGGGAAGCTTCTAGAACATTCCAGAAGATGGCGGAACTCTCCAGAAGACGATGGATTTCTCTGCAAGGCCCATGATCAGTCTAGATGGACCAAGATGCTTCTGGATGGCCCGTGAAGTTTCCTTTTATGTCCCTAGAGAATAATCCTGGAATATGCCATTCCAGTTTTAGTAGGAAGAATAATCTCTGAAATATTCCTTCCAGAAGTTTCCATGTAAAGCTCTATGAGCCATTATAAAAGGGGGAGGCCTCATTTGTTCCTCACCACCTAAAAAACTTGTAAGCATTCTCCAAGCAATAAAGAAATTCTTACGAGTCCCATCTTTGCTCCACTCTTCTTATTTTCCTTAGCGATTTAGCTAAGTCGTGTTGGGAAGGCTTGCACGAGTCTTCGAGGAGAAAGATAGTGTGCCGTACGGGAAACCATCTGTTGCATCCTTAGCGATTTAGCTAAGTCCGTGACACGCAGTTTGGTTTTGCCACATGTCACCATCTGCTGTATTCTGCCCAAAAAATGGACAACCAGATGGCGACCTAGGTTGGGCTGAGCTGAACTGTCAGCAGCGACTCCTAATAAGGAAACCAGCCCAGTCAACCGCTGACTGGGCTAACATGTGGCCTGCTCCTCTCAGTCTGGGTGGTTGACTGTGCGCTGTTGTCTGTGTAAATAAATTCAGAAAATTGATTTCAAAACATTTTGGATCCAAATAGCTCCAAATAAATTCCTAAATATTTTTAATAAATCCTAAGAAATTTTAAAAAAATATTTCTAAGTGCCTAGAACCTAAATAAAAATATTTTATCTCAAAATATCTTTGTGTGATCCCACAGTAATTTCCAAAAGCCTATGAAGAAATAAATTCTATAGGTTGTAAGTATCTAAAAATTTCCAAAAATACAAAAAAAAATTCAAAAAAATCATAAAAAATTTTAAAAAATATATCTAGTTATCTATAGCCAAAATAAAAATATTTGGTCCCAAAATACCCCTGAATGACCTTATAGTAAATCCTGAAAGCCAATAAAAATAATAAACCTACCTATATTAATTTTCTAAAATTCTAGAAAATCACTACCAAAATAAATCATATTGGCGACGAATTTAGCGACGCCAGTCATATACGTCGGTAATATTTGTGTATTTAGTGACGTTATATAAAAATATCGCTGAACGTCACTATCAGCAACGTTTAGCGACCGTTAGCGCCACACATTATGCTTTGGAAAGCTGATGTCGTGGTCTAGTCGCAAAACGTCACTATTTTGTTTAACTCAGCGATGTTTTACAACTCCATATTAGGGACGTCGCCAGTTTTTTATTGAATAGCGACGTTTAGCGACGTCCTTTGTGGACGTCGCTAAAATGTTTCATATAGGGTTCCACCCGATCAATCTTTTATTTTCTTTTACCCAAAATTTTCAATCTCCCGCTCCCCAAATTTCTCTCCCCCTTTCTCTCTCCTCTCCGGGGACCACCTCCCTCCGACGACCCCTCCCTCCGGCTACCCCCTCCCCGCGGTGACCCCATTCCCTGCGGTGACCCCTATTCCTCCGGCGTCCTCCCTCCACCGCTGATTCCCCTCGTCGATGCCGACCCGACTTCGACGCCAACCCGACTCTACCGCTGCTTCAGCCCCGACGACCCCGATCCGACTCCGACCAAGGCAGGTAAACCCTAACCCTAACTTTCTCCTCCAACTATGCTCACACAGATACGATACGACATACACGACATGCACACACACAGACACGACACACAACACGACACACACACACAGCTCTACAAGAAAATAAAACATACTTGGTGATCACCACTAAGGTAGTTTTCTGGTCGAATCTGGACAAACTCAGCAGCCATGACTTATGATCCCGTCCTCTCAAGTCTTGCAGGTACAAGTCCTACGGTTGGGTCACAAGTTAGGGCTGAATTGAGTCTCTTCCAACTTTATTATAGGTATTTCAATATAATCTATAACCACATTAAAAATTGGACAAATGTTAGATTGTTCTAGTGTAAGCGTTGTAGGCATCTGACCTGATCGGAGTGTTAGTAACTGTTTAGAGTATCTGTGGGTGTGTGAATAATAATAATAATAATAATAATAATAATAATAATAATAACAACAACAATGTTAAGAATTGGTATACTTCACGATACCTAGCATGATTTTGAGGATCAACATTTGGGAACATATCCTATTAGTCCAAAGATGAGCCCATCAAAAAATAGGATAATTAAAATAAGATCCTCTTGACCAAGTAACAACTCTAGCAAGATGGTCGCTAAGAACCCAAGACTAAAACTTGTAAGTTCTGGTTTTTAACTCAATAGAAAAAAAATCTAAATCGGTTTTAATTCGATTCTCGATTGATTTTAGCACATCCAAGGTCATTTTTATGATCGATCATAAACATTATCTTTTTTTGGGCATGCACATGTTTGCTCTTGTTCTTAGTCATGGGTGAGCACATATACCTATGTACCGCTAGTTGCACACCCGTACTAATCCCACCTGCATACGCATTTATGTTCTTGAGAAACACAACTACTAGGGGCACACCATATCTATAACTGCTCGCACGTACGTACTTGTTCTATTACTGCGGACGAGCACAAACACATTTACCCGCGTGAGCACCCATGCACCTTTATGTCATGGACACTTGTGCGATAAGCCACCCCCTTAAAATATGACTAAGCTTTCTATAAGGGGCCTACTCTCCCTCTTCCCTTTCCATCCTCATATGTACAGTATAAGTTTTTAAGCAAAAAATGAGGTTGTTGAACTACCAAAAAAAGGGGTAAACCAATGTGATCAAGAACAGACAATCTTTTTGAAAGTTTGAGCGATGTTGGCGCATTGACGCAAAAATTGAGGCATCTATTTTGTACTTAATAGTCGCATGTCACATGAATCAAGGTGCATGATTCATCACTTTCAATTGAAGTGTCATCGACGCATGATTTTTTGAAAATCAGAGCATCATCTATGGCTGACAGTGTTCTAGCCTGTACCTATAAATAAGAGTGGCTATATGTGAGTGAGTGTCATTAGAGTGTTAGAGAGTTAGTTCAGTCCTAGTACCTAGAGTGTATAGAGTATCTTAGAAGTATAGGTATGATTGGTACAGTGTTTTAAGCCATTCTCTAGAAATTAATTTTTCTTATGCCAAGCCTTTTGGGCATATCAGAGTTATAGATTTTTTTCGAAAATATAGTATAACGCTAATTGCCTCAAAAGGCTTGCATAAGTAAGAGTGTATAGAGTGAGTATACTAGTAGTATATCGTAGTATCCTAGAGTGTATAGAGTGAGCTTCCCTACTTCTTTTCTTCTCATTCGGTTCATTGAGCCGACTATTCCGCATCATATGATATCTACCTCTACCTCAGCCTAAAGAAGTGTAGAAATATTAATGTTAACCAAGGTTCACAATATCGGTATCGGTATCGGGCAATTCATTACTAAGGTCAACATGAAAATCTCATCAACCCATTCGGTCTATAAGATTTATTTCACTCAGTTTGTCAAGACAAGTAAACTTTTTAAATATATACGGTATATATACCGTCAACGTTTGGTTTTGCCTTGTAGCTACAGGCAGTTGCCTACATTTTGCCTTATAACTTGGCCTATGTCCTGTGCTTGAGCAGTGTGTACTTCCAGCTTAGGGTGTTAGTTCATGATTAGCATTGTTTAGATATTAGTTTCAGTTAAAGGGTTAGTTTAGATTAGGATATTAGTTTATGTTAGAAGGAATATGAGAGTTAGTATATGTTAAAGTAGGATATTAATTTATTAGTTAGGATAGATAGTTTGAGTTAGCATACTGCTCAAGTACAGGCTAAAGGGTCGATATTGGGTATTAATTTAAAAAGTTTTACTTGTCTTGACAAACTGAGTGAAGTAACTCTTGTAGACCTAAAGGGTCGATATTGGACAGATGGGGTCGTGTACTCCTACAAGTACAATTATACCTCGACAGACACCTTTTTTACAAGAGGTTGGGGGAAATTTGCCCTTAGTAATGAATTGCATGTAGGAGACAAGTGCATTTTTTGAGCTGCTGTCAAAGGAAAATAATAATATTGTGATAGATGTTGAAATTCTCGAAAGACGAAAGCAACTTAAAAGTATTTTTGGTGGTGAATAGACCCCTAGTGTAGCATTGTTCCTTAACATTGGAAAAGGATTCAGCTTGGCACTCGTCTCTAAATAGACCCCTAGTGTAGCATTGTTCTTTAACATTTAAACTCCAAATTTCCTCCTATAAGAATATTATGTGCTAATAGAGTTCTTTCTTGTTTCGACTTAAAATTTCTCTGCAACTGTAGAACTCTATGATGATGTAGAATGTACAGTCAAAATACGACTTAAATTTTCTGCAAAGATTTGCAGCTTCAAAACATGACTTACGTAACCCAAGCTCAACTTGCTGAATGATTGTCAGAATAATATTAAATTTTCAAGCTGAGACGGCCAATTCATTTGTGAGTAATAGTGAAGAAGTGCCAATGAGTGAAATGTCACCAATAATCTTAGTTTTCTCTAAACTGTCACTCTCTACTGACCTCTATCTAAATTGTGCACCCATATCTAAACTGCCTTAACATTCATTCACTGACTGCAATGTGCATGTATCTATCTTACAGAATTATCCTCAATTGGATATGGATATGAATTACTACTTACGAAATCGTTTGTGGATGTACAACCGTCATCCTGATTACATGTGCGGTATGCGAGATGAATTTATAGAGGGTGTACAGCAGTTCCTGCAGTTTGCCAAGGTGTTCCCTCAGTACATGGACGGTACCAAAATTAAGTGTCCGTGTGTGAGATGTCGCAACTTGAAATATCATCCAGAAGTAGAAGTCACGTATCATTTATACTCGAAGGATTTCACGCCGAACTACTATCAGTGGAGTGCGCACGGAGAACTCGTGTCTTTAGCATCGGAGTATGAGCCTTATGTGGATATCTACAACAATGCTGCTTATTACGATGGGTTGGTGAACATGATTTTTGATGCGACGGGGCCTAATTTCGATTCAGACGATCATGATGCACCTGAGGAGGCACCGAACGCCGATGCTACACAGTTCATAGAGTTGCTGGAGAATGCAAGGACTCCATTATATCCTGGTTGTCAGGATCATTCACCGTTGGAGGTGGTTACGAGATTGGTGAGCATCAAGTCTAATTTTAACATGTCGCAAGATTGCTACAACTGTCTTATGGAGTTGCTTATAGAAATATTGCCTGATGGTGCTAAGTTGCCTAAAGACTTCTACCGGTTTAAGAGGATGGTGAGATCGCTCTGGATGGGATACAAAAAAATCGATGCATGTCGCAACGGGTGCATGTTGTACTATAAAGATGACAAGGATGAAGATGCCTGCAGATTTTGTGGTGCCGGTCGCTACAAGGACAGTGGTAGAGGAATGTCTGTCGGTACCAGGAAGCCTACCGATTTGATTCACTACTTGCTGTTGATGTCGCGGTTGCAGCGGTTGTTTATGGTGAAGTAAACTGTAGAAAATATGAGTTGGCATAAGCGGGAACAGACCGAAGGATTGTTGGATCACCCATCTGATGGAGAAGCATGGAAGCACTTTAATCGAGAGTATCCAGATTTTGTTTCTGATTTACGTAATGTCAGATTGGGTCTCTGCTCCGATGATTTTACCCCATTCAGACTTTCGGGATCCCAGTATTCGTGTTGGCCTGTGATCGTCATTTCGTACAATCTACCATTTTGGATGTGCATAAAGACTCCGTATATGTTCCTCACCGTTATTATCCCAAGTCCGAACAATCCGAAAAGGAACATCGATGTGTATTTACAGCCATTGATTGATGAGTTTAATCAGCTGTGGGAAATAGGTTCCAACATGTACGATATTTCTAGAAAACAAAATTTTTAGATGCGGGCAACACTTATGTGGACCATCAACGACTTTTTGGCCTATGGTATGTTATCTGGATGGAGCACGCATGGTCGTCTTTCATGTCTGTATTACATGGACCGCACTAAGGCTTTCCGTTAGAAACACGGAGGCAAACCGTGCTTCTTCGATTGTCATCGACAATTCCTGCCGAAGGATCATCCGTACCGGAGGAACATGAATGCTTTTCGTACTGGCGTTGTGGAGAAGGCTAATCCCCCGCCTAGGTGGCCCGGATACACGATATGGAAAGAGGTAAAAGATTTACTAAGAGCTATTGAAGAGCCTGCTACGGGCTACAAGTGTGACGGATTTGGTCGCACTCATAACTGGACGAAGAGGAGTATATTCTGGGATCTGCCATATTGGAGCACCAATCTGATTAGACATAATCTTGATGTCATGCATATCGAGAAGAATGTGTTTGACAACATAATTAATACTGTAATGGACGTAAAGTGGAAGACGAAAGATAATCCAAAAGCTAGATTGGACTTGGAAGAAATATTTAGACGTCCTGTATTGCATTTGATAGAGGACGAGAATGGGAAGTTGAAGCAGCCTAAGGCAATTTTCTCATTGGAGAAGGAGGATAAAGTGAGACTTTGTAGGTGGATTCAAGGTCTGAAATTTCCAGATGGGTATGTTTCGAACTTGAGAAGATGCGTCGACCTCGAGGAGAATAAACTGACAGGTATGAAGAGCCATGATTTTCACGTATTCATGGACAGGTTAATTTCGATTGCATTTCAGGAATTTTTACCCCCGGTTGTTTGGGATCCATTGACCGAGCTTAGCATATTCTTCAGAGATCTTTGTTCTAGTAAGTTGCTCGTCGATCGTCTAGAAAAGCAGGAGAATGATATTGCGGTAACATTGTGCAAGTTCGAGAAGGTATTTCCTCCTGGATTCTTCGACTCCATAGAGCATTTGCCAATTCATCTTTCCTACGAGGTACGTGTTGGCGGTCCCGTCGGTTATCGGTGGATGTACCCGTTTAAGCGGTATTTGAACCACCTAAAGAGGAAGGTAAAAAACAAGGCTCGGGTCGAGGGTTCTATTTGTGAAGCCTATATTCTCGAGGAGATTACAAACTTTTGCTCGACGTATTTCAAACCTCATGTTGCTATAAATAGAACGAGAGCTCCGAAAAACGACGACGGTTATCAAGAATCTAATGATGGAATACTGAAAGTATTCAATGCGTCCGGAACGCCTTCGAAGAAAATGAAAAAGAGATATTTGAATGACGAAGAGCTAAGGGCTGCTCAGTTGTATGTATTACTCAATTGCGATGAGGATGATGTGGAGAAGCTAGAGGGGTAAGTAATTAATGATGAGTTTACATTATCTCAATGTAATAGTATAAGCTAATATTATTGTACTAATTGGCGGTTGCTTCATTGTTTTTCAGCACATATAATGATGAGTTGAGGTCGATCAGACCCTACCTAACAGACGAAGCATTAGAACAAGAAATGATACGTCATTTTCCTTCTTGGTTGAGCGAATATATAAGCAGCCCGGTAATTACTGGCCTCTTTTAATGCAACTGCGCAATAAATAACTTACTATCTCTTCTTTGGTATTCAGGTCGATCGTCTAATTTCATTCGAGATTAAATTAATTAGAACTCTTGCCAAAGGACCAATTACTTTTCTTAAAATTTGGCCAAGTTACTGTGTTAATGGCTTTCGGTTCAAGTCGACAAATGCTCCGATCAGAGACAGCTTCCTAGATCTTGATTCCACGAAAAATAGTTGTTTGTGTATCAAATCTTCAAACTACAAAGACGTCAATCCATGAAATGATTTCTTTGACATCTTGCGAGAGATTATGGAGTTGACGTATAATTATGGCAGAGAACCTGCAAAGATCGTGTTGTTCAAGTGTGAATGGTTCGATCCGACTGAAAATCAAGGTTGGAAAATTGACAAGCATGGTCTTGTGGATATAAACTACAAGCATAGATATCAAGGCTACGAACCATTTTTCCTAGCAACTCAAGCTTAGCTCGTGTACTTCACAGCTTATCCGAGACAGGGAGCAACGAAGTCTGACTGGTGGACAGTATGCA
Organism: Iris pallida; assembly: GCA_029216955.1. Taxonomy (NCBI): domain Eukaryota; kingdom Viridiplantae; phylum Streptophyta; class Magnoliopsida; order Asparagales; family Iridaceae; genus Iris; species Iris pallida. The sequence continues at coordinate 4,108,580 of JANAVB010040216.1, read as the reverse complement.
AGACTAAAGCTAGAGATACTTTTGATATTGACGAAAAAGCTTATCAGAAGGATGAGCTACCTCTTGTAACCAATATTGTTGATGTGGACTCCATGGAAGTTATGCAATACACGACACATAATGTAGAAGATGTAGAATTATCCGAAGAGGAAGACGAAGCCGACGAAGGCGAAGATGAAAGTAAAGATGAGGAGAAAGATGAGGTCGAGGAAGACGAACAAGATGATTATTCTAAAGACGATTGAGAGAGGTGTACTTTCATCTTGTAGAATGTACTATCTGAACTTAGATGTTTCTTATAAAATATACTATCTGGACTTAGATGTTTCTTGTAAAATGTATCATCATACGTTGTCTTGGTTATTATCTTGACTTTGTTGCACTTTCATATTTCTAGTCTCTATTATTTGTTGTCTTTGTTGTATCTCATCATATGTTGTTATCAGGCATGACAGGTCGTCGCGGATCGTTCCGCATTTTCCGACATGGGGCACGGGGTACTAATACTGGCAGAGGACAGAGTACTCCTTCGGTACCTACTGGTGGTACTGCTAGAGGATGGGGTTCTTCTTCGGTACCTCCTACTGGTACCGCCTCTGGATCCTCGTCGTCCAGTACTCCTGTGTATCGGATAGTAGCTCCGTCTGCCACGATGCTACATGACATATCTCCTGCGACGAGTAGTTCCAGGCCTGAGACTGCTCCCGAGAATAGCGTTCCTCCTGCTGATACGACGATGGAGGTAGATGAGCAGATGGAGGAGGTTGCACCGACGACCGACCAGTATCAGGCAGATGATGCATGTGCACCTCCAGAGGAGACGAGGACGGAGATTTGGGATGACGTTACAAAGTAAGTATTTTGGTTTATCATTTTTCTGTGTTTATCATAAATTAACTTTTCTCATGAATATAATATGTCTGTATAGATATCATCCCCTGTCGGTATAGAGATGCCTAGGCCAGCTCCTGAGGCAAAATTATGGTGGTCCTTGGATAAACTACTCGGATGCTCCGGATGATAGGAAGGCCTACTGGTTTGCGTGCTTCAAGGTTAAAATAGATTTGCTTTTAACATTAATCATTTGATTTATGCATATTATATATTACTGAAAAATATTTGGTTTACGTACTCTTCTAGGATATGTTTTTCTATCTACCGTACTGGGCCGAGCTGATCGAGGGGATGTTTTCTGCTGTCGCTGCTAAGCTGATCCGTGACGCTATTAATGATCAGAAGGCTCATGATCGTACCGGAAAGCCGATCCAAGGTTGGATCACCCCTGATCAGTGGGATGCGATGAAGGCTCGATTCAACGAGCTAAGGTACAAAAAAAAGTCCGAAAAGGCTAAGGCGGCTAGGCAGCATGCCTCGAAGTGGTACGGTGGGTTAATTCCGATGACGAAACATTTCCGTCATCTGGTATGTATTTTTCTTTCAGAAATACTATTTTAATGCGAATCCGATAAATTATTACTAAGATAATATATTTAATTAGAGGGAAGGAAGGTCGGTAACGCCGACATGGTGACCGTCTTCCTGGCCACCCATCGGAAAGGGCGATGGCCTTATTGACGAGAGGGCCGAGCTTGCCTATATAAGTATTATAATACTATTTGTTAATTATAATACTTTGTGTTAATTTTAATATAATATAGTAAATATACATGCAAATAAATATTCATGTAGTTAGTAATAATAAGTACATTAATTAGAGATTAGAAATCATAGAGTATTGTCCATACTTTCTAGGCCGAGTATCAGAGGCTTCGAGACCGAACGACTGCTAGTGCACCTACTGCGGGAGAGGCTGATACTTCCTCGCAGCCCACTCAAGCTCCATCGGCGGACGAGTTGTGGATGACCGCCGCTGGTGGCCTCCGTAGGGGCGTATACTACGGTACGGGATGCTATGGCGCCCTAGTTGCGAGCCAGTCCTCTAGGGCATCCCCTGCTAGTGTGCATGGTCCACAGCCATCCCAGGGGTCTGCCCGAGTCCACCAGATGATGAAGTCTCTCCGGGACGAGCTGCTATGACGGATTCAGTACCAGTCTCAACACCAGTCGGACGAGCCTGAGCTTATAGCACGATTGGATGCGCTCGACCGCAGTATTATGGAGCTCTAAAATGTGACTGAGTGGACAGAGTGGAGCGTCACCGATCTTAGAGCGTCGACAGAGCACAGCGTATTGGATCTGCAGGCATCACAGATGACCATGGGCTAGAGGCTGAGATTGGTGCAGGATTCGGTGGCTGATAGCAGCGATAGAATGCTATCTACCATAGATTCATACCACCAGCGATTTACAGCGTTGGAGCGTTATCATCCTCCTGGTGCACCTTCATCATCGTCGACTCTGCCGGCGCCACTGCCTTCTTCATCGACACCGATTCCACCGACGTTACTACCTCCTTTATCGGTGTCGATGTCACAGGAGGACTATGAGCTTTTCTTGGCCCTTCGTCGCGGCGTGCCCCTTCCTGCTCTAGATCCCCAGTAGTCCTACTTAGGACTATTTGTGATGATTGTTTGAGTACTTGTATTTCTTTGTATTTATTTGTGACACTTGTTTGTTGGTTGCATAGATACATTGGTTATTGGTTGTGTAGACCCATGACAACTTGGATATTTGTTTATATATGTTGTGTGGACTTTGGTTATTTTATGTTGTTATTCGTTTCATTTGGATGTTAATTTACCGGTGTTGAGTGTTCCACCGAAGGGGTCGGCGAACCCAGAGATAAAATGTGCTTGTGTATTGTGTTTCAGATTAAACTGTAGGAAGAAAATGATTCTATGGAGAAAAGTGCATACTGTAATTTATTTTTTTATTTTTTTTTAAATTTAGCGACGTCTACCGACGTTTACCGACGCCTTCCGACGGCACATTGCGTCGGTAGACGTTGCTAAACTGGCATATATTGCCAGGATACCGACGTATAGCGACGTCAGTTTTGTCGGTATGCGTCGGTAACCGTCGGTAGACGTCGGTAACTTTCCCAAGATTTTACCTCATTTTCCCAGGATATACCGACATATAGCGACATCACAAAACGTCGTTAATATTCCCCAGGATATACCGACGTAGTGCGACATCGTAAACGTCGGTAATTTTCCCAGAAAATACCGACGTATAGCGACATCCTAAACGTCGCTATTTCTTCGACGAAACGACGGTAACGTCGGTATATTACCGACGTAGCTCTACGTCGGTAGACGTCGGTGTTGGCGAAGATCAGCGACGTCTTTCCAAACAGCGACTAAGGTTTCCGTGACAAGAGGAAAACATCGCTAAATATGTCGCTAAACTAGTTTAGCGACGTCGTTAGGCATTTTAGCGACGTCTTTAGGCGTTGCTAAATGACTTATTCTGGTAGTAAATTCTAAAATACCAAAATAACTTATTTAGGGCTACTCAGGGACCCTAGTGACCTAATATCACCATAGTACACCTATAAGCTTGGTTATGATCTCTTTTGATCTCAAAATAAACCCTAAATAAAATAATTAAAAAAAATCCTAGGAAGTAGCAGATGGTTGTCCATTTTTTGGGCAGGATGCAGCAGATAATTTATTTTTTTATTTAGGAAGTAGCATATGGTTGTCCATTTTATTTATGGTTTTTTAATTATATAATTAAATAGATTTTTTTCTCTCTTTATTTTTTTCTATATATATATATATATATGTATATATATATATATGTATATATATATATATATATATATTATATATATATATATATGTTATATATATATATATAAAAAATATATATATATATATATATATATATATATATATATATATGAGTGCTCAAGAACCAGCCGGCAGGTTTTGTATTGTGAAACCAACCTATGTTATACACGTTGGATTGGAATTAAATGGTTGAGATTAGACGACTTAAAAAGTTGGTGGGATCTACACCTTTTAATCTCAACTACTAAATTCTAATCCAACATATGAACATAGGATAGTTCAAACCAACCAGCTAATTTTGGAGGATTTTCAGATGCCTGATGTCTAATGAAGGTAAAATCTATTGGTGATGCTTCTTATTTTATAACTTTTATTAATAACTATTCCAAAAAAAATTGAGTCTATCGTATAAAGACCAAGGATCATTTGCTGCCTACTATCAAAGAGTTTTAGGCCTATGTTCAAAAGAAGACGAAGAAGAAGTTATAGTGTGTTCGGTCCGACAATGGTGACAAATACATTGGTGCCTTTGATGCTTATTGCAAAGGACAAGGGATTCGATTCTAGAAGAGTTCTACAAACATACCTCAGCTCAATGGTGTAGCAGAGTGTATGAATAGGACACTAATAGAGAGGGTATGGTGTTTGATGTCAGAAGTAAACTTACTGGGAAGTTATTGAGGTGAGGCTCTCGACACTGATGCTTATGTTATGAATTTATCTCTGAGTGCTCCTTTCAGGATAATGTGTCTGATAGAGTATGATACGGCAAGGAACCGTCGTACAACACCTTCGAGTGTTTGATTTTAAGTCCTTTATGCATGTACCGAAGGACGATAGATCCAAACTTGAGCCGAAGATAAGGTAGTACATTTTTGTCAGCTATGGTCGGAATGAGTATGGCTATAGACTCTATGATACAATAGAAAGAAAGCTCTATGGAAGCAAGCAAGTGGTATTCGTCGAGAATCATACCATGACCAACACTCAGGATTTTGAGTTTCCCTTTGAGGCTAAGGAATTGCCTAAGTTAGATTCATCATGCTTCGAGTTGTTTATAGAGTACATTATAGAGATTCCAATTATGCATGCAGTCATGCACCTGAAAAACAGGTGCTCCATAGATTCCACCTATTGGTGGCATAGAACGCGGCCCATGCCTTCTGTATATATGCCAAATCTCTGCAGTCTATCTATCGTCATAAGTCGTCCCATGTAAAGTTTGTACATACAATACGACATCTTCATAACACTATCTTTCACCCATACAATGTCTTGCCAAGCCACTTTTAACCTGGCCTCCCTAAGGCTATCTACCCCTTCGCGATGAACAAATAGCCTGCCTCCATTTTTGTCCCACACACATGCATCTGCTGTCAGAAAAGTGTCAATCCTAGCCTCCCAAATAAGTCCACCCAACTGCCTCGTGTACTCGTGTAGCTCATGCCTCATTTCCCTATTTCGCATGATGATGCTGACCATCTCCCGTTGGGGGAGTCTAGTGTACTCATGCCTTCCTATCCGATCAGTTAGACTCTGATGGTCTATCCATTGGTCACACCATAAGTCCGTAGACCTTACGTCTTTGAATACCCTCAAGATATATTATTTCAATTTAACTCAATAGTGAATGATATTTTTTGAAGACGACGGAGTCATTATTATTTATCTCTCTCTTCCAAAAGTTGTTCCCACAAAGGTATTTATTTTCCTTCCACGTAGCCCAAAGCGATCCCCCTGAAATAAGTTTCCAGGCCAGTTTGACGCTTGCAACATCCCATAATAATCGCATGCAGCAACCTCAATCCGACTCCTCCTACCTCAATTGGCCGGCAGAGTGCCTCCCAACCTAAAGCATGAATCACCCCTCTCCATATATATATATATATATATATATATATATATATATATGTATATATATAAAATATATATAAAATATATATAAAAATATATATATATATATATAAATATATATATATATATATATATATATTTATATTTATATTTTCTATATATATATATATATATATATATATAAAATATATATATATATAGAAAATATAAATATATATATATATATATATATATATATATATATATATATATATATATATATATATATATATATATATAGAGAAAACCGTAACTTTATTGAAGTAATAGGCGCAAAATGCCAAAGCCTATATAAGTAAGCGCGCACAACGCGTCCAGAGAGAAGAAAAAAAGAACAAATAGCGCAAGACGCGCACAAAAAGAAACAGGGCTCTACGACAGCCGACAGGGGCATCACAAGAGACCCTGAATAAGACCTAAACGAGGGCCTCCCAAAAAGTGTTGGAGGCGTGAGAGCAGCGCCTTCTAGCTTTGAGAATTTGTCTGATAACCTCTCTGAATAATTAGGTATGAAGGAGTTGGCGACCTTCATATCTGAATTTGTTCTTGTTCTTCCGTAAAATCCAAATTCCAGCGGCTGCGACGATCTGATGTCCGTGGGAACAGCTCTAGCTGGCCAGGAGATCGTGGAAGCCCTCAGTCGGGGTGGCGATACTAAGTCTATTGTATAGATTGAACCATATTTGAGTCGCCAACTCCCCCGAAAGAAGGATGTTCTTTGGCGATTCCGAATTATGCTCAACGCAGTAGCGGCATCTGGATACGAGGCTGAATCCGATAGATTTGATAGAGTCGTCCGTTGGTAGCTTCCGGCGTAATGCACGCCAGATAAGGATAGACCATTTGATTGGAATGTAGGACTGCCAAAAATTTACACAAGTGGTATCTGGTACGCTACTGCCTCTGGCCACAATTCTGGCCGAAGCTAGCGTGAAAGTACCGCCTGGGTTAGGGGACCATCTCCACGTGTCGGATATGTCAGTGACCCACAGGTTAGCATCCAGAAGACCATCGACCGTCGGCTGACCCAGCCAATCTCTGATTCTCCCCCAATTCTATCCATAACTGCCCTCTTATAGATCCCTAATTTTGTATCCCAATGGAGTACGCTCGTTGGGCAGGATGTTGTCTTCTCCAAGCCACCATTCCAGATAAGCCGATGAGCGTCCGTCGCCTAACTGTAGACGAATTAAAGGTTCAGCGATGTATCGTCCACTAATTATGCGATGCCACAACACCGAAGATCTGTTGTTAGTGACCGCCTCCGACAGATGAGAGAATCTGGAGTATCTAGCTCTCATGAACCTCGCCCATAGCAAGGTTTCCATACGCAACTTCTACCACAGCTTCATGGAGCAGGCGTCAACGATGTGGGCCAGTCTACTGAATCCCAGACCTCCTTCCACAGTTGGTTTGGCCATGGTATCCTAACCGGCCCAGTGATGTTTGTCCTTTCCGTGGCAATAACCCCAGAAGAACTTAGCGAAAAGGGCTTCGAAGGAGTGAAGGACCTTCTTGGGAGGGGAGCAAACAACCAAGATGTACAACGGGATAGAAGAAAGAACGTGTTTGATAAGGATCATCTTGCCCCTGGAGATAATGTTGCGTTGTGCCATCCCGCGATCATTTTACGGATCTTGTCTACAAGTTGGTCGAGATACCCGAGTTAGACTTTTCGTATACCAGCGGGTAACCCAAGTATAGGAAAGGCGGGTAGGACGTGGCGAACGATGTCATGTTGGCGAGCACGACAACGCTGGTTCTGTCAGCTTTGTGATGGGTATAGATGACGCTCTTGTTTTTATTGACGCGCTGTCCGGAACATCTGGAGTATCTCGTTAGCATACTTAGAACCACCTCAATCGATCCGATATCTCCAAAAAAGAAAATAAGGATGTCATCTGCATACATCATGTGAGTGATAAGTGGACATCCAGTAGTGGTATAGAAGTAATAAAAATCGGGCATTCTGGGTATGCTATTAAGTCTTCTGCTGAGCGCTTCTGCCGTAATGATAAAAATGGTAGAAGAGAGGGGGTCCCCCTGTCTAACTCCGCGAGTAGATCAAAAGAAACCCGCCACCTGGCCATTGATGTATGTGGAAAACGATGCATTATTGATAGATCTAAAAATGATGTCAATCCAGGATTCGAAAAATTCGAAAGCCCTGAAGACCCAGATCATGAATTGCCAGTCCAGGCGGTCGTAAGCCTTCTCTATATCCAGTTTGATGGCGACATTCCCCCTTTGGATGGGAACTACATATATGTAATCATCTTTTGAGGGAGTAGAATGTTGTCAGTGATGTTCCGGCCTTTCATAAACCCACATTGTTCTTCGGAGATGATCATGGGGAGGAGATTGGACATCCGGTTGGCTAAGATCTTCGATATGATCTTGTTGGTGAACGTGCATAAGCTTATAGGACGGAAGTCTTTGAAGGTTTTTTGGTTGTCTTTCTTGGGGATTAGGATGATGTTGGCGCAGGAAATGGAATTGGGATATCTCGTCCTTTGAAAAAATGCTATAGTAGCCTCCAATATGTCGGATTTTAGGATGTGCCAACAAGCTCTGAAAAAGACGCCATTGAATCCATCTGTCCCTGGAGTACTCTGTTCTTTTATAGACCAGACGACTGCCTCTACCTCCTCCTCCGAAGGGGTAGTCACCAGGGTCTCATTCTCGCTGTCGCTGATGATGGATGGGATAACGGACAAAAGCGCAACATCTTTAACGACCTGCTCTTTAGTAAAAAGGTTAGAGTAGAAGTTCTCTGCCGCCGCCTGAATGCCTTCCTGGTATTCCACCAGAGCGCCATTATCGTCGGATATCCGATGTAATTTTAGTTGGTTTTTGCGGCCTTTCACACACGCATGAAAGAATTTAGTATTCCGGTCACTGTCGCTGTCCCAGGTCAATCTGACTTTTTTCTTCCAGAATTTCGTAACCACCTTAAGCCTGGATTTAAGAATAGCTCTGGCAAGATTGAGCGAGGCACGGGCACCCGTCGATCTGACGATGGTAAACGAGGTCTCGGCGCGAGTGACGTCGTCCTCCGCCTCCTTAATCGCCTGAAAGATGTCTCCAAAAGCCATTTTGCAACAGGACGTTAATGCCTTACGAGTGGCTTTCAGTTTAGCCGCCATTCGTAACAGAGGGTCAAGTTCCGAAACAGAGTTCTAGGAAGAGGCTACGACACTCTGGAATTAGGGATGGTGCCGTCAGAAGTCGAGGAAGCGGAATGCTTTTTTAGTGCTTGTGTGGTTGTTGCTGATCATGATGAGCAGAAGGGAGTAGTCCGATTCAGTGGAATTCAAATGAAAGAGGTTGGTGATCAAACCCATGTCAGTCCAACTGTCATTGAACATCGCCCAATCCAAACGAGAGTACTGGCCCCGATGGCCCTCCTGCATGTTGCACCAGGTGAATGCACTACCGTGGAAGGGGATGAAGGTTAAGTTTCCGTAGAAGATGAAATTATTGAAATCGTCCATCGCTGGCTGTGGGGGCGAGCGACTACCAGATTTCTCCTCTCTGCAGGACACCGTATTGAAATCTCCGACGCAGAGCCACAGGAGACTTTGGTAGGGTAAGGCAGCTTCCAAAAGGTCTTCCCGATGTAGTCTACGCTCAGGGATGTCACAACTTCTGTGGACAGCAGAAAGGATGGAGCGAGACTTGAGGGTCGGATGTTCGACCCAACAAGATAGAGCCTGAGGCGAGTCTTTTATGGTTCCAAATTTGACTTCTGGCCCGAAGAAAATCTAGATGTCATTGCATCCTGTGATGGCATAAGGGAATTCGAGCTTGAGTTGAATGGCTTTGATTCTTCTTTGAGGAATTTTAGGTTCAATAATGATAAGGAGGTCTATTCGATTGGTTTTCTTGAAGTTGAGGATTCTATTCAGCGTCGGTTTATTGCCAAGTCCTCTCACGTTCCAGGAGATGATGTTAAGCATTAGATTGGGTAGTGGAAGGGAGGTGATTAAGCTTTGTGGTGGACCTTGTTGTCTTAGCCGTCTGCTTCTTTTGTTTGTTTTTGTTCTTATTAGAGGAGGTTTTTTTGGTGGGTGTGATGGTGGACCCGTTGACAATGATGCCCTTGCTAGACCAGCCGGGTTCACTGCTACCATTGTCATCTGTCAAGGAGACAGTAGCATCATTTTCATTTTCTTCCAGGGCGTATAATGGATTGCCGCGGTCCAGGAAACCCGCTTCCTTGGCTTGCCAGAACCTGCCGGTTAAAGTGGGGTTGAAGCTGGGTTGAACGTCCCTCTGTGAGGGGGAGGGTGCCGAGGGTGCCCTGCGTCTGACGAGGGTGTCACGACCCGCACCCTAGAGTTAGGGCACGAGAACGTAACAACACCCAGCCTACGCCGCAGTGTCGGCGGTAGAACGCTATCCTAGGTCTTAATGCATCTAACAATATAAGATTAAACAGTTTATACTCCCCGAATGGGGGTGACATAGCATAATGTAAACTCAATCACATCTAAGGTAGAGCATAAAGGAAGATAGATAAAACATGAAATCGAAAAGAGATACAACAGATAGAAGTCTAAGTGTCTAAGATACAAACTCAGAATACATCTCAAAACTCAAATACGGTAATCCATAAATACAACTCAAGATGACTGAAAATAAACTATAAGCAAAAACCTTAGCTATCTATGCAACCTCTACTGTCTCCTCTAGGCTAGCAGGCAACCTCCAGACTATCTGTAAAATTTATCAACAGGTCCAGTCAGGACAGAAGCGAGCACAATACATCTCAACAGTTCATAGCAGGTTAGAAAATATAATCATGCAGTAAAGTAAGATACAGGTACTGAAAGAAATGCAGTATGTAAACAGAGAGAGAGCTGTAATAGAAATATCTACTATAAATAAAGACTAACAGTGGCTAGTGAGTCAGAGTACAATATAGACATGTAAATGGCATAGGAGATTCTGATGCTACACTATGGAAGATATTCTGATGCTACACTACTTGGATATTATTCACATGTCCAATTCTACTCCCTCGTACCCCCAATCAATACACAAGGATCCAGCCAGGTTATGTTATATGATTCTATGCATAAGCCCCCGTAGGGTGATACATGGATGCCCACAAATGGGTGATTCTGGGGGTTACCCAACAGTGTAAGATTCCAGGAAGACTCTACGATCATAAGAGTATATGTCGTAAGTGATCAAAGAACCAATGAAGCATAGTGATACGCCATGTAAGTGAAACGCATAGAACATATAGTACCCGATGCTCCCTAAGGATAATATCTCAAGAAGGGATCCATATAGTACCAATCCGTGTGACCAACGTGACAATACAAGTAAAGTAATCTACTGTAGGAAATAATTCTAAGCAGGATATGAAATGATCAGAGAATGTACTCGCCTGATATCTGAATGTCCAAGGTAAAGATACTGTTCGAGGAGAGGTGTCTGGCTCCTAATTAGAACAGCACAAGTCACAACATATCTAGAAGGGTAATATAAAGCACTACAATGCATTCTACATGAATCTAGGTCAAACTAGGCCAAAGTCAACCCTTGGTCAACTCTGGTCAACTGCACTAGTCAAACTAGGTCAAACTAGGTCATGTCCTAACCCAGCAAGTCTTACTAGGCCTAACCAAGACTATCCTAGAAAGCACACATCAATACAAGGCTATACAAGCCAACATACACCCAACTCTATATAGCATGCAATTATTCAATACTCAAATAGGCAAGAATTCACATTGGATATACACTAGGTAATCTATTACTTTGAGCTATATATGTCTACACATATATACACATGCATATATTGGTATTCAACATTAGGTCTATAATTATGGCATTTCTAATGGTTATATAAACTTATATATTACAACACAATATGCTAACATATATATAATATACATACATAGCTAAGTTAACTATATTCATAAATACTTATTTAAGAGGCTATGTGTGTGTATGTGAACATGGCAAAGGGGCAAGTGAGGGTTAAATGGGCATACATAGTGTATACATATCAAAGAGTGTCAAAGTATAAGTGAACAATGTGTCAAGTGTGATAGTATTAACATAGTGTAAGGGGGTACATGAGGTAATATAGGATTTGTGTTAACATAGAACATTACATCTCATTAACTTGTATATTGCATACATTACATCTATTATTACATTACATTCATGCTTGCATTCATTCATCATTCATTTATTCTCTTGTACCACTATATGCACCATACATTACATACTATGGAACCTACATATTCATTACAAGCCATACTTATACATGCTTACATTAGATAGGATACTTACACCTTATACATCATTTATTTAACCATTTACTCATGCTTGCATTCTCTATTTAATTACATAATGTATATACATTAACATGGGTTAAAATCAAATAGAACATTATATTACACACAAGGGTGCACAAAATGCATATGCCGAATAGTAACTCCTACTAATAATCAATAATGTACCAACTCAGCATGAATTAAATTCTATAATTAACGTATGTTATAGATCTATGTGTTAGCTTTCCGAAACTTCAAACGGATCGCGTTTTCGTTTCCGGAAACTCCCAGAATCACGAAAATACCGAGAACGCGTTTGTCTTTCGTACAGCTGACACTCAAATAATTCTCCAGAAAGTTACAAAAAGAATTAGGTCTAATAATATATGTTTTTGGAAAGCTAACTTCAATACGCTTCTTTTAAAAAAAATGAGAGATTAAAACGAGCTTTGAGCTAGAAGTTATGATATTTCTAAGTTAGGGCTGAAATTAAAAACGTGGATAAAAATCATGACGGATTTAGATAGTTTGAGCCAAAAGAATACACAATATATATCCTAATTATCCACAACAATAATAGCAATAATAATATGAGGAACCACACTCACAAACTTGATTATATAATCATCATGAACCATTTATTACATATATAAATATAGATACACTCTCATTACAATATATAAATATATATATAAAAATCTTTATATGTAACATGAACACATCCACAACACAAAGGACACTCCTATGACCTCCAAATGGACACAAAATAGACACAAATGGAGATACAACCATGGGGATCATTCCTATGGATTTAAAATAGACCAATATGCATGAGAAAATGAAAAGGAGAAGGGATTTATATCTCCCGGTAGATCGAATCGAAGAAAAGTCTTTCCGGAGCGACACCGACACGTAGAGATTCCAAAAGGACACGAACGAGCTCCGAATCCGACCAAACTTGGGTAGCTTCCTCTTTGGCTAGAATGGAGAATGAAAAAAGAAGATTTGGTGGTGAAATGGAAGGATTTGGTGGAGAAATTGCTAGGGATTGCTCTCTAGGAATTTGGGGAAGAACAAGAGAGAGAGTGTGGATGAGAATAATGAAATGAACTTGAGCCTATCCTCTCCCAAAGTGGCTGGCCATATGGGGCTATTTGTCCTATTATGGTAAGGTCCAAAATGCCCCCACTAACCTATTCTATGAGAATTAGGAAAGGGCTAATTGGTTGGGGCTAAATTAGTCATTCTAAAGTCTCTAATCACACTAACCTTATCCATAATAATTATTCTAACCTCTAACTAAAATATTTCTATCATATGAAGTAAAATTAATATCATGTGGGCCATGCCTAACTAGTGTGTGGGTTCCACTAGAGTCAAACTACCCCCGGGTCCCCGTTTCAAGTCGGATTGAGTTGAAATTCGAACCCGACTCAAATAACCCCAAAACAATATCATAAATTGTAAAATAATGTCAAAATAATTCAAAGAGGTCAAATACAAAAATATTCTTGGGCCAAAAATGATATTAAAATATCATAATCACATGGTTAGGCTCTAGGTCAAACAGTCTCTAGGGTTTCACTAGCAAAACGTCAAAACCACAAGTCATTGATTTAAATAATTTTAAAATGATTTAAAATCACCAAAAATTATATCATGAATTAAATATCATTATTAAAATAATTATAAACACAAAATTTTAAAATTAACCTCATTTGGGAAATTGGGTGCTACAACTCTACCCACCTTAGAAAAATTTCGTCCTCGAAATTTAAGATCGATAGTACTCCTTCTAGAGCCTCTAACCTACCCAATATCTAAGGTAACACTTCCTAACACTGGAATAATAAACGGACATCTAAAAAGTGTCAATCTAGGAATACCTCCAATACTGCTCTGCTGTACGGCGGTAATGGAATTTTAATAAAATATGGACTGGAACCTATATCCAAGGGACTGGACCTATTTTAAAGTGGTCTTAACTAAGGATGAAAAGGAACTGATCATAGGCTATAGGTATGCTCAAACTATTATCTTCCGATTAACCATCTATTAATACATTCTATTACCATAGAAACGATACATTACTAAGACATATAGGCCCCTATCTCTCATAACACATTTATACTCACCAAAAGACTAGTACATCCTATCAAGGCTGATACTATAATCTCTCCTAAATTTCCTAAGCTACATGTTTATAGACACACATCCCCACATCAAGGACTAACCTATATATATCTACAACTGATACTAATGGGGTGACGTCCCTATTTCCCAACAATCAAGGTCAAAAAAATATTTATCTAAATCATGCAATTTGAAGGAATAGTATACAAGGTCAGGGCATACCATAGCAGTTGGAAGTCTCACCTGGGCACACTAATCATTCTAGGTCAAAACAGTACTATGGTATCAACACACAAACAATCTAGGGTGTCCTAATTGGGAAGGTAAGGGAACAACAATCATCAAGGTTGTAGGGCTGTCTACCATCCTATATAAAAATTGGTCATTAACAAGCAACTAAGAAATTATTAAAAGGTTACTATTCCATAAAATGGCAAAAATTGAAAATTTAAGCACAACAAATCACAAATAGATTTTTGTCTTGACACGATCTAAGTTGATCAATTTTGGGATAAAACAAGATTTGGGCAAGAAGGGAAATCAATAAAATCAAAGTATGAGCACGAGCATCCAATGATGGAGGTTCAGGTCATAATTAAATTTAATTCGACTGAGTACGAATACGAGGTTCATAGGCGATGAAAAGATTTCAAGGAGAATTGTCAAGGCTGTCGCGAATGAGACTCTAGGGTCAAGTTTAACTATGTCGCCATTCTCGTAGATTGATACATGAAAAAGCGAACCAAAGTGCAATAGGTTGATCAGACCATCATGTACCGGTTCTGATTAGACAATATGTTAGTGGGTGGCCACCCAATAAAATATGTTATGACCAAGCTCGAAAATAGATAAGCTTGCAAAACTAAGGCTAATTTAGCAGCACAAGATATAAGGGTGGTAATGATGAAAGGAATTACATAGTCCAAGTTTCTTAACCAACGGGTTAAGTAATCAGATAAGGTACAAGGTTAAGCATATAAGGAAACAAGTAGAACACCATCACATGTCGGGTCGAAAGAATTGAGTCAAGGCTGGATTTCTAATTGAAATAAGAAGAAATTTAGTATAATGGTAGAGGTTATAGTTTAGCCAGTTGACCAGAAAATCATATCAAGAAAATAGAGTACAAGAAGACGGGTTTTAATAGAACATGATATACCTACACGAAGGTGAGCTCGTCTAGGTCTTGCATATAAGATTTGTTGGAGGGTAACAGCTAGTATTACATTCCGAATATCAAAGTCACGATAAGGAACGTCAATGATCTCAATTAGAAAGTGGGAGTTCAAGAGGTGGTAATTAATGCACACACAAAATAATGAAGATCGAGTTAGTCATCTGCTTCTGATACTCTTAAGTTCATCTGGTCATAACTTGCCAATCATATCTTTACCTCACCAGTCTCCATATGAAAATTTAACCTTTACTTAAACCCTTACCATGACTACCGTAGGCAATTCCCAATTTCCAAACATCTCTCTTGAAGCACAACCCTCACATTTAGGAATCAACATTAACCATTTATTTAAATTTCAAAGTTCTTTCACCTTGTCTTAAATTTAACCCAAAACCTCTAAATCCCGTTTACGAATTCCTTGAACTTGTTCAAATTGTTCTCCTCGTATTATTTAATTTAAATCTCTATGCCTTACAAAACTTATCTTCCATCATAAAATCAACTTTCGTATTTTCTTCGACATACACCCTTGAATATTATTCTCCTAAAAATATTTCACAACAATCTCTAAACTTCCATAACTTTGTGCTCTCTCTATCCATAGTCATTTCCTCGCAACATCTTGTTTAATATCCTTATTAAACACAATTAACTTCTCTTTTCCATTACTAACCTTCTACATAGCCTCAGAGTAAAAGTTTTCCCCAGAATCAATAACCAAGATTTTATAAGTTCTCAAAACTAGGTTAACCTCTGATATCCTCATTAGTTTTGAATACACCTATAAACTATCTCATAACCCCAAAATTTCTCTAAATGTAATTGTTTCCAGATTGGCAGTATACATCTCTTTATTCTATTCGAGACCTTTACCACATTTCTATCTCAAGTTTCCATATGGAACACTCCACATTTGATTTCCTTTAGATTATCATAAAATAACCAGTTATGTCTTCTCCGAGCTACATAATTTACGTCACTTCCTTAACATTTCTCAGGCAAAATGATATTAAGATTCAAGAGTTGTCAAGGTATAGCTGACAGAATTATATACGAGACAGGGAATTGATATAATCAGGACAGGTATATAAGACAAGGAATGATGGTAGTAAAAATATTGGCAGGAAAAGAATGATAATAGAATCTGTTCTGCTTATCTATTTAAAAGAGAGACCCATTTTTTTGAAACAAAAATTATAATACCAAATCCAAAATAAGGCCTAGCAAAATTATTGGTTTATTGTATTAAGAAGAAATAAATTTTTGTAAGAAGTTACACAAGGTTTATAAAAAATAGCTAAAGCTACATCCTAAGTAAACAATTAGAAACAAAACAAAATAACAATAATTCCTTCTCTTTTTTTTGAATGACTGAAATAAAAGTAGCAAAAACATGTTCGAAAATATTTAAGGTACAATCTGATAATCATATGCGTCTATCCAAAATTATGGTACTCTAAATCCTCGTCATACTAGTGAGCAAGGCTACGATAATCACAGAGTCCTTGACTTATGCATATACCTCTAGAATCATGGTATTTAACATTTTTGCGATGCCGCTAGCTTGGCTGCGAAAACCTTAAATTTCTACACCCGAGAAATATATCCAAAATCAGACTATATGTCCTTACCATGCTGGCTAATGTGACTATAGAAGACAAGATTTCCATAACTTAGATGACCTAGCCCATATAATTTCATCTTGCCAAAAATTAAATTAAATCAACAATGAATACCAAAAAAAATCAAATTTATCAACGAACATCAAAATTCAGAAATGAACAAAATCCTTCAAATCATATAACTACAAACTCGGATGCTATAGCTAACATCAAGATTCAAATTTCAACAATCTTCATCAAAATCAATAAATACAAACTCAAATTCAATAATAATCCATCAAAATCAAATTCAATAGCAGAAAGTAAAGATAAATCAAATCAAGAAAAAAGAAAAGAGTTTTCAAATCGGAGTTAAACAAGATTCTCAAGGGTCGTCCCAAGAATCTCTCAAAGGATCCTAATTATGATTGAGTATCTTCAAAAATATATCCTAATCCTACTGCAGGCTGTAGTGGTACTCTAGTTCGAATACCACTACACAAACTCGACCTGTATGGGCCACCACTAAAAACGTGTCACGACCTGCACCCTAGAGTTAGGGCACGAGAACGTAACAACGCCCAGCCTACGCCGCAGTGTCGGCGGTAGAACGCTGTCCTAGGTCTCAATGCATCTAACAATATAAGACTAAACAGTTTATACTCCCCGAATGGGGGTGACATAGCATAATGTAAACTCAATCACATCTAAGGTAGAGCATAAAGGAAGATAGATAAAACATGAAATCGAAAAGAGATACAACAGATAGAAGTCTAAGTGTCAAAGATACAAACTCAGAATATATCTCAAAACTCAAATACGGTAATCCATAAATACGACTCAAGATGACTGAAAATAAACTATAAGCAAAAACCCTAGCTATCTATGCAACCTCTACTGTCTCCTCTAGGCTAGCAGGCAACCTCCAGGCTATCTGTAAAATTTATCAACAGGTCCAGTCAGGATAGGAGCGAGCACAATACATCTCAACAGTTCATAGCAGGTTAGAAAATATAATCATGCAGTAAAGTAAGATACAGGTACTGAAAGAAATGTAGTATGTAAACAGAGAGAGAGCTGTAATAGAAATATCTACTATAAATAAAGACTAACAGTGGCTAGTGAATCAGAGTACAATATAGACATGTAAATAGCATAGAAGATTCTGATGCTACACTATGGAAGAGATTCTGATGCTACACTACTTGGATATTATTCATATGTCCAATTCTACTCCCCCCGTACCCCCAATCAATACACAAAGATCCAGCCAGGTTATGTTATATGATTCTATGCACAAGTCCCCGTAGGATGATACATGGATACCCACAAATGGATGATTCTGGGGGTTACCCAACAGTGTAAGATTTCAGGAAGACTCTACGATCATAAGAGTATATGTCGTAAGTGATCAAAGAACCAATGAAGCATAGTGATACGCCATGTAAGTGAAACGCACAGAACATGTAGTACCCGATGTTCCCTAAGGATAACATCTCAAGAAGGGATCTATATAGTACCAATCCGTATGACCAACGTGACAGTACAAGTAAAGTAATCTACTGCAGGAAATAATTCTAAGCAGGATATGAAATGATCAGACAATGTACTCGCCTGATATCTGAATGTCCAAGGTAAAGTTACTGTCCGAGGAGAGGTGTCTGGCTCCTAATTAGAACAGCACAAGTCACAACATGTCCAGAAGGGTAATATAAAGCACTACAATGTATTCTACATGAATGTAGGTCAAACTAGGCCAAAGTCAACCCTTGATCAACTCTGGTCAACTGTACTAGTCAAACTAGGTCAAACTAGGTCATGTCCTAACCCAACAAGTCTTACTAGGCCTAACCAAGACTATCCTAGCAAGCACGCATTAATACAAGGCTATACAAGCCAACATACACCCAACTCTATATAGCATGCAATTATTTAATACTCAAATAGGCAAGAATTCACATTGGATATACACTAGGTAATCTATTACTTTAAGCTATATATGTCTACACATATATACACATGCATATATTGGTATTCAATATTAGGTCTATAATCATGGCATTTCAAATGGTTATATAAACTTATATATTACAACACAATATGCTAACATATATATAATATACATACATAGCTAAGTTAACTATATTCATAAATACTTATTTAAGAGACTATGTGTGTGTATGTGAACATGGCAAAGGGACAAGTGAGGGTTAAATGGGCATACATAGTGTATACATATCAAAGAGTGTCAAAGTATAAGTGAACAATGTGTCAAGTGTGATAGTGTCAACATAGTGTAAGGGGGTACATGAGGTAATATAGGATTTGTGTTAACATAGAACATTACATCTCATTAACTTGTATATCGCATACATTACATCTATTATTACATTACATTCATGCTTGCATTCATTCATCATTCATTTATTCTCTTGCACCACTATATGCACCATACATTACATACTATGGAACCTACATATTCATTACAAGCCATACTTATACATGCTTACATTAGATAGGATACTTACACCTCATACATCATTTATTTAATCATTTACTCATGCTTGCATTCTCTATTTAATTACATAATGTATATACATTAACATGGGTTAAAATCAAATAGAACATTATATTACACACAAGGGTGCACAAAATGAATATGCCGAATAGTAACTCCTACTAATAATCAATACTGTACCAACTCAGCATGAATTAAATTCTAGAATTAAAGTATGTTATATATCTATGTGTTAGCTTTTCGAAACTTCAAACGGATCGCGTTTTCGTTTCCGGAAACTCTCGAAATCGCGAAAATACCGAGAACGCGTTTGTCTTTCGTACAGCTGACACTCAAATAATTCTCTAGAAAGTTACAGAAAGAATTAGGTCTATTAATACATGTTTTTGGAAAGCTAACTTCAATATGCTTCTTTTTAAAAAAAAGGAAGATTAAACCGAGCTTTGAGCTAGAAGTTATGACATTTCTAAGTTAGGGCTGAAATTAAAAACGTGGATAAAAATCATGACGAATTTAGATAGTTTGAGCCAAAAGAATACACAATATATATCCTAATTATCCACAACAATAATAGCAATAATAATATGAGGAACCACACTCACAAACTTGATTATATAATCATCATGAACCATTTATTACATATATAAATATAGATACACTCTCATTACAATATATATATATCTATATATGTAACATGAACACATCCACAACACAAAGGACACTCCTATGACCTCCAAATGGACACAAAATGGACACAAATGGAGATACAACCATGGAGATCATTCCTATGGGTTTAAAATAGACCTATATGCATGAGGAAATGAAAAGGAGAAGGAATTTATACCTCCCGGTAGATCGATTCGAAGAAAAGCCTTCCCGGAGCGACACCGACACGTAGAGATTCCAAAAGGACACGAACGAGCTCCGAATCCGACCAAACTTGGGTAGCTTCCTCTTTGGCTAGAATGGAGAATGAAAGAAGAAGATTTGGTGGTGAAATGGAAGAATTTGGTGGAGAAATTGCTAAGAATTGCTCTCTAGGAATTTGGGGAAGAACAAGAGAGAGTGTGTGGATGAGAATAATGAAATAAACTTGAGCCTATCCTCTCCCAAAGTGGCTGGCCATATGGGGCTATTTGTCCTATTATGATAAGGTCCAAAATGCCCCCACTAACCTATTCTATGATTACTAGGAAAGGGCTAATTGGTTGGGGCTAAATTAGTTATTCTAAAGTCTCTAATCACACTAACCTTATCCATAATAATTAGTCTAACCTCTAACTAAAATATTTCTATCATGTGGACTAAAATTAATATCATGTGGGCCATGCCTAACTAGTGTGTGGGTCCCACTAGAGTCAAACTACCCCCGAGTCCCCGTTTCAAGTCGGATTGAGTTGAAATTCGAACCCGACTCAAATATCCCCAAAACAATATCATAAATAGTAAAATAATATCAAAATAATTCAAAGAGGTCAAATACAAAAATATTCTTAGGACAAAAATGACATTAAAATATCATAATCACATGGTTAGGCTCTAGGTCAAACAGTCTCTAGGATTTTACTGGCAAAACGTCAAAACCACAAGTCATTGATTTAAATAATTTTAAAATAATTTAAAATCACCAAAAATCATATCATGAATTAAATATCATTATTAAAATAATTATAAACACAAAATTTCAAAATTACCCTCATTTGGGAAATTGGGTGCTACAGAGGGGCTGGTGGTTTTAGATGTGAGACCAGTTGGATGAGTGTCGATACGCCGGGGTTCGAAATTATGTTCTTGCTGGTTCTCCGTCTGAGCCTCTCCAAACTGATGCAAGAGGTTGGTGGTACAAGGAGGAGAGTGAGGGTCCTCAGATGGGGGAGTTAATGAACTCTAATATGTTGTGGGATGAGATGGGGTTGGCACAATGTGGGAACAGATGATGCCTAGTTGAAGTGCGTGAGGGGGTTATGTCGCTCGACAGAGCAGCTGGGCTTAGGGGAATCTGGCCGGTCGTCTCCGTTGGGGATAGACGAAGAGGGCTTGCTGGAGTTATTGGGAGCCCTGTCAGGAGTGATGCTTGTGAGAAGTTCAAACGAATTGTTGAGTGAGATAGCAGATGGAATGAATGGTACGATCGCGGAACTAGTCATGGAGGTTCAGCGGGAGCTGGGCAGAAGTGCTAGTCCGTTGATCGGGAGAGGAGGTTTGGGATGCCAGGTCGGATTAGCAGTGTCAGGGTTACGGTGGCCAGCCGGCGCGCGCAGGGTATGCGGGTTAGCCTTCTTAAGCTCGGGATGGGCACAGAAGCAGTACCGTATGGAGTGACTGCTCATCTGGCAGTGTTTACAGAAGACGACGTTGTTATCATAAACCAGTGGTTGGCTGTGGGTTTGATCTCCGAGCTCGATCTCTATAAGTTTGGGAGGGTCATTCGCGAGATCTAATTCTACACATATCTTCGCGTAGTTGTATTTGGAGAGGTTATGAGTTTTTTCTACGATAGCTACCAGGGTCCAAAAGGAGCTGGCTATCCATTTTAGGGCAGCTACGGGGAAGCATACCAGGAGAAGGTTGGGTAGAGTGATCCATGTGGATATGATTGTCGAATCCACTTTGGGATTGAAGTTAGGAGACCATTTGACAATTTTAACGATCTGTGCACCAATTTTGACAGTCCTCTTGGCCCGAACTAAAGCGTAGTCCGGTTCGGCTGACATGTGGAGGAACATGTGCTTGGGGTCAAACGGAGTGACCCGGTATGCAGCAGAGAGGCTCCACCTGGCGACAGCTTCCATGACTATGTTAATTTTCGGGCAACCGGAACCAAATTTGAGGACAAACGTGTTAGTGAAGGAATATGATAGGACAGAGATTTTCGTCGCTGCGAAGGGGACCAGGATGGGGTAGCCGTCAATGGATGGCGAGAAATCAATGTCCGAAAGCTGGATCTCAACTACCGGATGTGGTAATTGCCTCCTACGGTCTGGCCGGAGAGCCTCAGCATAAGAGGGAGCACGTGGGGGGGAACATGCTGGAGATGTCCGAATGAGAAGTGTCTCCGAGTGGGACCTTATTTACTGAAATAGAGGAGAGGCCGGGATCGGAAGAGGAGGTGTGGCCAGCGTGGGGCATAGGGGGAGGGATGGTCGGGCCACCAAAAATTAAGAGGGAGGCGGCCGTAGTCGATCTGGGGAGGGCAGGTTGTCGCTGGTCCCCAAAACCTGCGAAAAGGGATACTGACGAGGCGAGTGTGCGAGAGCCAAGCGCAGGTTGCGCCGGGAGCGCGGATGGGGGATGGAGTGCTGCCCAGGACGGGGAAGGCACGAGATTAGGCGGTTGTTCCCTGAGGGAGCCCGAAAGTGAAGGTGCGCTGACGGGGGCTCCCAAAGTGCCGGAGATCGTGCTGCTCGCCTCAGGCGCCAAATGGCACGAAGGAAAAGGGTCGCAGCCCTCAGCTTATGCCAGGGGGCGAGCACAACCTGCTGCTATCGCCAAAGGCCTAAAAGAAGTGCGCCTGCCCACGTGGGCGTCGACAAGAATGGTGAGAGCATATGGAACATGCCCACGTGGGTCGTGCCAGGACATCTGGTCAACAGAACCAGCACAGATACGAGCAGAAGACAGGAGGCCTGTCACGCCTCCCGATGAGAGAGTTCCAGGCATGACACCCGAAGGGTGGGTAGCCTCAGTCAAAAAGGAAAGGGTGCCGACTGGAGCTCCCAACGCGCTAGAGTGCGCGCGACACTCGACAGGCGCCAAAGAGCGCGAAGGAGAACGTGCGCAGCCCTCAGCTTGCGCCAAGGGGAGAGCACAACCTGCTGGTTGCGCCAAGGGGCTAGAGACCCTGCCCACGTGGGCTACGATAGGACCAGAGAGAGCAGAGGGGATATGCCTTCGAGGACCGTGCGAGGGCCGGAGGTCTGCTGGGCCAGCGCTGGCGTGAGCAAAAGCCAGGTGTTCCTCGAACCTAACACCGGGCACGTGTCCCGTCATGCATCACGAAGGGAGAGGGCAGCCCTCAGCTAGCGCCAAGGGGCGAGCGCAACCAGCTACATGTGCCAAG
This sequence comes from Iris pallida, assembly GCA_029216955.1. Lineage (NCBI taxonomy): Eukaryota > Viridiplantae > Streptophyta > Magnoliopsida > Asparagales > Iridaceae > Iris > Iris pallida. The sequence goes on along the minus strand of JANAVB010040216.1, from coordinate 4,085,204 downwards.
GAACGTAGCGGAGGGGCCCTGTCCACGTGGGCCTCGACAGACTGAAGAGAGCAGAAGGGACATGCCCTCGACGATCGCGCTTGGGCAGCCGGTCTACTGGTCCTACGCTGGCATGAGTAGATGAAAGGTGTTCCTCGAACCCAACACCAGGCACGTGGCCCGGCACGCCTCCCGAGGAGAGAGCGCAATCGGTTGGAGGAGGCGAGTCTGGAGTGCCAACTGCGCCAGGCACAGCGTTGAAGAGGAGGGCCGAATCACGCTGGTCAGACGAGGGGACCGGACCCGCAGAGGCAGGAGTGCCAACTCCGCTAGGCGCTGTATCGGAGAGGAGGCAGGGAGGGGAAGGCCGGCCCTCGAGCGAGGGAGCCACGACCAGAAGAGGTGAAAGACAGGCGATGGTCGGGTGAGAGCGTACCCACCATCGTCCTAGGAGAGTGAGTTGCTCTTCCATCCGATCGAGGGATAGGGGGCGCCGAGGATGGAAGGGGAAGACACAGTGGGGGGACTGCCGCGGCAGCCTCGGCCGAGGAAGATACGGGTGACGGCAATGTCGTCTCTGCCTGCGGCTGACGGACGGAGAGGGTTCCTCGTCGGACAAAGGAGGAAGGGCAGAGACAGAGCCTCCGACATCCGACGGCCGGCGTGAAGACAACGACGAGGGGGGAAGGGAACATGGAGGCGACAGGGAGGGAGGAGTGGGTCCGGGGGAAGAATGGAGGGAGGGGAACATGTCTGTATCATGTGTGTGTGTGTGTATATATATATATATATATATATATATATATATTATATATATATATGAATCTTGAGTTCACGGTGAAGCCTTTTTAGTTTTCCAACTATATAATTGATAAAATGTATCGTAGCTCAATTGGTAGGTGGAGACAACCATCCTGGCTAAGTGGGTTTGATCTCACAGGAAAGATAGTGAACTTTCCATTTAATGGAATAACAGATGACAAAATAGAAATTATGTTTTCTGAAAGGGGCAACATTAAAATTTTGAGGACACAAATGTGTTTGCTTGAACATAATTCTTAGGCCGTCTCAAGTGGGAGTTTATATCTCCCCTATTTCTATGGTAGTAATACATTTTAGAAAATAATGCCTCCAAACGGAGATTTTTATAACAATTTATATCCTATGTGAAGTTGATGTAGGATGGAGAGTTTCTATGTAGAAACCCTCATAGAAACTCTTTATCCTACATTACCGCCACGTAGGTGTCTGCCATGAAATATAAAAGAACAGAACAATTATCGGAGGATCGGACTTTTACTTCACGTTACAGACTCGCTTGTACAAAGAAAGCCTAGGGACGAAAACCTAGGTACAGCAGTCTAAGTACAATTATTTATTTTTGATTCTGGGGGATGACGATAGAGGCTCGGGAAAGACACGGCCGCTCTGCCTTACTCCTTGGACGATCGGTATGCAGCCTTGGCTCGTGGAAGATCTGCTTCACATGGACGAAGAAATGCTCTCCTTGCTCTCCTCGTGTTGCTCTCCTGGCTTCTCTCTCTCTGTGGTTATCGAAAAGGGGGGAACTCTCTCTGTATATCTGTCTTTTTTTTTATTATTCTTTTGTTGTCGGGGGGGTCTGTGCAAAGAAATGATGCTGGCTATTTATAAGAGTGGGGGTGATCATTAGGGTTTGCTAATGATCATTTGTTTGGAATGTCGGCGCTCCTTCAATCTATCTGAACCCTTGATCCTGATTACAATGAATCTAGGCCATTAATGCAGATAGCACCGAATCTTGTGAGCAATTAATGTTAACTGCTTTAAATCTTCATGATTAATTATACCAATGTCCGATTGCTCGCCACGTGTCCCATTGGCTTGATGATAAATGATATGCCCTGATCTCAGTAATTATGATGATGATGTCAAATATATTTGTTAGGATTCGGTTAAATCCTTGATTGATCCGATGCCACGTGTTTTAATTGTGGGTCCTGCCAGAGCCGCATGGGATAGGCAAGACTTGAACCGCAGGGAGATAATCTTCATGAGCCGCATGGGACAGTACTTTATTGAGCCGCAGGGGATGAACTCTCAATGAGCCGCATATGCATAATCTCTACGAGCCGCATAAGCTAGCGTTGTATTAAGCCGCAGGGACTGGATTCTCGGTGGGCCGTATATGGCTGATTTTTGCTGGCCATATAGGATGACTTCTTAGTGAGCCGCATGAAGCGGTTCCCTATTTAAGCCGTATGAGACGTGCCACGTGGAAATCTAGGACTTCTGTCGGATCGGGTCAGAGATTTTTTTTTTCCGAAGAGTCTGTCATTATGGCAGAACCATTATGACGCTTTATGTCAGAGCCGTCACGGTCGTCGAGTCGTGTCAGGGCATTAAATGAGGCCACTACTCAAATGGCCAGCTGTAGGGAAGGATCCCAAGGAGGGATGTGGCGTCGATCGGGCCGCATATTCCTGCTAAACCGCATACACTCCCGAGCCGTATAAAACTGAGAGTCTTCTTTGAATCGCGTAAGGCAGCTCCTGTATGAGCCGTATGGGCTTTTTCCCAGAGCCGCATGGACCATTACTCTGATATTTTCCATGCTTCTACAGGACCCCCTTCAAAGTTTTTAATTTACAAAATTGAAACACTTTGAATAAGAAGCATAGCCCCGTTCATGTCGCATAAGTGTCTCAGCCGCATAGACTCATCTGGCCGCATAAGCTCTTTGCCACGTGTCCTGACTACGTGTACAAATCTTCATTAAGTGCTCTTTGATTCATTTTGAATTAACGCCGTCTTTTGGAGGAGGATCCCAAGGGTCGGTTTTGCCTTGACCGAAGCATTTTTGCCTTTATCTTTTGAAGTGGCGCGTAATCCGAGGCGTAATCTAAGACGTTTGTTTGTTTTATGGGTCTCTTTCTCCTATAAATAAGAGACTTTTAGTCTCTTTGGGGTTTCTTTACCTTCTCTCTTTCGTTCTACCTCTTTGTTGCAGACTTCCTCTTCGTCCTCTTCTCTCAGCGATCGGCAATGGCTCCCAAGAAGACTGCTGCTGCTACGGGCAAGAAGGCCGCATCATCTTCCGCGGCCGCGAAGGGCAAGAAAGCCGCATCTTCATCGACTACGGCGGCGAACGTGGCGGCTCCTCCGATGGCTAACGTGCCTGTCTTTCACTTCGACGTTCATCCGTCCATTGCTGGTAGGGCCATTAATATGAACTGCCATGGCTACGTCGCATATTTTATGCGCGAGCCTATATTCCCAAGTATTCCGTACATACGACTCATATTTGGACCGCATGGGATTTGACCCTGGCCTGAGCCACATGAAGGTTGTTTGCATAACTACTTCATCATCAGGGCCGCATAAGCCCATCTGGACCGCATGAGTTTTTTTCTCAGACCCTGCCGCTTAAGCACATTTCAAACTGAACCGCATAAGCTCATCCTCGCTGAACCGCATAAGCTCCTCCTCGCGGGGCCGCATAAGCGTTTTCGAGCCGAATAAACTTATTCAAATCGGACCATATTCGCATACACTCCCTTCGAACCGCATAAGCTCCTTCACACTGAGCCGCATGAGTTCCTTTCGAGTGAAACCGCATAAGCTTATTCGTACTGGTCCGTGTGGGCTCTTTCAAACTAAGCCGCATAAGCTCATTTGAACTGATCTGTATAAACCTTTTTAAACCGAGCCGCATGAGGCTATACTGAGCCGCATAAGCATCATGTAGTTTTGTGTTTCAGCTATCTTTTTGACTTGTTTCTTTTGCCTTTTCTTCAGTGAATCTGCCAGTGAATCCTGCGGGGGAACTTATGGTAAGCTCGTGTCAGTTTGCCTCGGGCGTACATCGGGATAACTTAGTTCGTCAAGTGTCCGAACAGCTACTTGTTGACGAACCTTTGGAGCGACTAAATGCTATCAGGGTTCAATTTTTTCAATTCCTTGGTGACATAATAAGCTCCGGGCAGTCTGATGGGAAGTATCTGAAACCGGTCTTTCTCTTTGGGGATGCGTTGGTCGTAGAGAACTCCCGAGTACTGGATGTTTCCGAGAGTTGGGATTTTGACCTGGACGGGATGCCAATTCACATCCCTATTATGAAGCGCCATTTCCCTTTTGAGTGGTTCAATATGATCGTTCTGGAAAGGCAGATGCCGGACACCCTCACTCCAACCCGACCGGGGATGTTTGTGGGTGACATCCGTTATAACAGAGCCACTGGGTCAGTACGCGCGGTCAAAGATCCGGCCAGTCGGTCCGTGATGGGGTTAGTTCCGGGTACCTTCATCAACACCCCCGGTCCTAATTTTTCATTCTCCCAGGCTGATACCTTCCTGAGTCAGCTTGCTCACAAAGGGTCCTATCCTGTTGGCAGGTTGGTACTGCCGAGCTGGTTACACCCCATTCCCCCGTGGGCTAATCTGACCTCATGGATTCTACGGAAGTACGAAGAATTTTTGCGGGAAGTCAACCTTTATGAAGCTATCCGGGGTACCAGCCACGGGTTGCCCGTTAATAAGCCACTATTCATGGCCCTTCTGGAGATGTACAATCATCGGACGGAGACCTTTTTCACCCCTGTCGGGGAATTGGGACTCGCTCTTCACGAGATGTATGCTGTCTCCAAGCTCCCCTAGGGGATGAACCCTTCGAGGTGTACACTCCGACGAATGAGGAGCTCCAAGATTTGGATCGACGATTCCCCGGTTTCGTCGCCGTGTATCAAGAACTATTGTGCCATCATAGCACCTGTCACCGAACGACTATCCAGAAAAACGACAGCTCGGAAGGGGACTCTCCCCATACTAAATCTTGGGTCTCGTACCTCTTCAAATTCAGTGCGGCTGGCCAGGTTACTTCTCGAGACCGTCTGACTCCTAGGGAAGTAGAGGACTTGATGTCGACCGCTAGGAGGTCGAGGTCTAAAAGTGACCGGTTCGGGAGCCAGATTGATTCCTTCAGCTACTTTTGTTATGGTACCCGGCGGCTGTCAGAGAAGGCACTCTTGGCCGGGTTTCTAATGGTATGGTTGCGCAACTGCGTGGTCTCAGGAGGGACAGGTTCTATTGAGAGGATCAGTCGCCACTTCATTCTTTCTGCCGTGAAGTTGGCCTTTGGGGTCAGGCTGGCTCTTCTTCCTGCCATGGTGTGCAATATTCAGCATGGTCTCCGCGCCTTATCGTCCAAGGTCATTGCTCGTGACGTAGCAATGGACTTTGAACGTGTAGAATTGCCTTATCATTACTTACTGGGATGGCTGTTGCTGCATTATCAGTCCTTGATGAGACCTGGAACGGAAGATGGCGTTACAGATGACGACGCATTTCTTTTCAAGTATCACCATCAGCCTTGGGAATGTAGTATCATGTCGGCGTGACGGAGGATGCTGGCGAGAGTGGACGGGTATAATTTCTTCATGTCCGTTCCTCGTTTCACTGATCAAGAGGTGAGAAGTGTTCATGTTGATGGGGTTGGACCTCCTCATTTCTTGCCTGAAAAGATGCGTTTCTGGCTGCGTAACATTTGCCCAGCGTATTTAGTTTACCGGAATCGCAACACTGTGTATTTGGAGCCCTACTTGCCTAGTAGGTTTGCCCGTCAATTTGGGTATAGTCAGCTATTCCTCGGGCGCCCCAGTTCTCACCTGGGATTTGAAGGTGGCATTCTTGACGGTATTAGGGCATGGAGCTACTATGACACCTGTCATACTCGGACTAGCTTCTTGGTCCCTGCCGCACACGTGATAGGGGAAATCCTGCATATGGCGGCCCTATATCATGTTACGGCGAATCCTCCTCCCCTCGATTTTGACTCGAGGACTAGCTTCATTGTGGGCACTCGCCTGGCGGAGAAGGCTACGACGTCGAGAGCAAAGAAGAAAGGGACGAATAGAGTTCCTTCGCCCGATTCTGGGTCCTTCGACACAATTGAGGAAGACAACGAGCGGGACGACGAGGACTCCCTTTCTTCGGGTGACGAGACAATGGCGGGTCAGCCTCCCGTCATGGCAGGTGAGATGATGACGGATCAACCGTCGGCTGTATTTGATGAAGCAGTGGACCAGCTACCATCTGTGTCGGAGGTGGTACGGGTAGAACTACCGCCCGTCAAGCCTGGTCCCTCACGTAAGCGAGGCAGGCGTGAGTCTACTGGCGGAGGGGTAACTTTTTCTGTAAAGAGAGCGGCGGTCGGTCCCCGTAGACTGCTTATCACGGAGAAGGATGAGGATGCAAACGGTATTCCAGAGGTAAGTCGGAGCCTTCTCTTTGCTGTAGTTTTCTTCTTTTCTGAAGATATGACTTAATTACTTCTCTTTGTAGATGTCTGGTGAACCGTCCTTTCCTGAGCCGTCTATTTCCCCTGGAGCTGATCCGGCCCTTGCTGCTTTGATTAGCGACGTGTCGCCGCGGTCCTTTCTGCGGGTGCTCTCTCAGCGGTGGCTGGAAGCTCCCAGGTTGCTGAAACCTCGGCCCGAGGTGACGAAGGTTTCCTTGGACCCGTCCCTGAAACCGCTGATCTTCAGCAATGCGACGTCGATCTCGGTGCGCCCCCTCCCGAGGATGCAAGGGCGGAGGAGTCTATTGTACCTGACTCGGAGGCTGTTGGTGAAGGGGCTATGGTGGCTGCAGGCGAACCTCGGCCTTCATACTCCTCCACTGGTAAGATAAGCCAGATATTGACTAGTGAGGGGGCTTATTTGCTCTATCAACATATTCTCCGGGTCAAATCGATTCATGGTTACCTTGGCCCTGCAGGTCCTGACCATTTACTTCCCACCGTGGATGTTCTTGGGGAAGGCTCGGCCTGCCGTGATATGGAAGAAAGGAGCGTTCCCTCTTCTTTGCCGTCCCATGTCGAGGGGCCTCCTGCCAGCTCCAGGCCGACGGAAAAGGGGTTGGCGATGGTCTCCGCCTCATCCTCCGCAGATTATACGGCTCCGGAGACTGACCTCTCGACCCTGCCGAGTATTCAAATTTTGCAGGCTGCCGAAGAGGAGTTGGCCGCTGTTCAAGCGTCCTTCTGTGCGGAGTTGGTTTCTCTTGTGGCAGGAGCGACGGATTCTGTTGCGTCTTCTTCGGTGCTGACAGCCACACTCCCGTTGACACCGACCTCCACGGAGACTCTGGACGAGGTGACGCAGGACGTGGTCGACAGCTTCTATCGTCATTTGAAAAGGGGCGTAGACGCTGCCATGGAGCGGGGGACCCCATTTTCTCTATCTCTCCAGTGTGCCCGGGGTCAGATTGCAACCTTGAAGTCCCTTTCTGACGGGGTGGGATTGGCTGCACTGCTGGAACCTAAGCTGACAGAAGCTGATCAGCTTGTGACCCAACTACTGGCGATACGACAGGCGGGCTTGCCTGCTGTGATCGAGCGGGAGCGGGTCCTTCTTGCTGCTCGGGATAGGATTAAGCTAGCCCGAGATACGGCTGGGCCAGTTGTACGGGGAGACCTTGATAAGTTCTCTACTTTGTATGACCAGCTGGGTCGTAGGAGTCAGGCTTGCCGTGCTCGGGAAGAGTCTGCTTCTCGTGGAATCGCTGACACGAAGGAGCGTATTCTTGGACTTCAGCGGGAATTAGCCTTCTTAGATTCAGAGTTGGAGACTGCTCAGGCGGAGCAGGCGTCAATCGTTCGGGAGGCCGATAAGGTTTCCCGATCTTCTGATAACCTGGAGCAGGCCTTTAAGAAATTTAAGGATAACTGGCAGGCTCACGCTCACCTGGAGGACGAGGCGGTGCTGACCCACGAGGCGGAGCGTCGAGCCTTCCAGAGGTTCGAGCGGTCGGTTGTTTTGCTGACGGACCGTCTCAGGGTGTTATGTGCCACAGAGCAGTGATCAGCTGTCTGTTTTCTTTGCTTTCTTTCTTCTTTTTTTGTAAGGGATGTGATCCCAAATGAAGTAGTACGTTGAATTTTGAATAAATGAGCATGTTTCAACTCATCATCTCTTTCTTGTACTTGTGGCGTCTGTGAAATTAGACTTGCTGGGGGATTATTTGTGGACCTGTTATCCTAGGCGTACCTTGGTTTTAGGTACGGATAACAAGTTTGGACAGGATGTCTGGAACAGCCGTGGCGAAGTGGTCATGGATGTTCTTGGTGCTAGGAAAAAAGAATGCCGTAGAGCAGCTGGGCTCCCGGGGCATGGTGGGGTGGTAGATTTATGCTAAGAAGCTTAGCAAAGGAATATTTGTGGACCTATTATCCTTGGCGTACCCTGGTTCGGGATAAAGATAATAGGGCGAAAGAAAAAAAACAACATATTTGCTCAGAGGTTATGAGGACATGGCAAGCATGAGGGTTTTACCGTGGAATCTTCCTGCTCAGAGGTAATGAGGACATGGCAGGGGAGGTTTCACGGCAGATATTTGTGGTCAACAGCGGACATTTATGGACCTATTATCCTTGTCGTACTCCGGTTGTGGGTACAGATAATAGGTCGAAAGGAGACCGACATACTTGCTCAGAGGTAATATGGACATGGCAAGCATGAAGGTTTCTTCGACGGAGCCTTTCCACTCAGAGGTAATGATGACATGGCAGGAGTGGGCTCAATGAAGAGGGGGTACATAGAACGACTCAGAGGTAGGAGAACGTGGAAGTTCTATGTGAGGGGGCGGTTTGTTTTTGGTGGAAGTGAAAAAGACTCAGAGGTAATGAGGACATGGCCATTTTTTTGGAAATTTGTGGATCGATTACCCTTTTTTGTGCACTGAAAGCACGGGTAGTGGATCATGAGGGAGGATCTCTTCCAGGAAGAAAGTTCAGAGGTATAATCGTACGTGACTTACTGTCTGAAAGAGTGACCGGAATATGAGTTTAGAGGCACCATCGGGTACATAACTCGGTAATTTAAAATATTAAGAAAGTGGGAGTCCAGCGGCACCAGCGGGTACATGACTCGATAATCTGAAGGGAATGTGGGGGTGAGTTCAGGGGCACCAGCCGGTATATGACTCGATAATCTGAAATGTTGTGGGTGTGAGTTCAGTGGTACCAGCGGGTATATGACTCAAAGATCTTGTAGCGAATGTCGTTTAGTCTTAATATTTCTTTAGGAACTTGCCTTTGACGGGCAGCATGAGCAAGTCTCCATTTTGCTTTGCGAGGCGGAAAGCACCGTTGGAGAATACCGTCTCAATGATAAATGGGCCCTCCCACTTTGGCTGGAATTTGCCGGCGGTCTTGTGAGTCATGACCATTGGCCTCCGGACTGCCAAGACGAGATTACCTACCTGGAATTTCCTGATTTTGACCTTCTTGCTGAAGGCTCCTGAGATGCGTGCTTGGTACAGCTCGATCCTTTGCTGAGCTAGGAGGCGCTTTTCATCTAAGGCCTCTAACTCTTGCAGGCGACGTTGGTAGTTGTCGTCTGTCGTTAATTGATGTGTGAGGGTGACACATAGTGAGGGGATCTGGGTCTCCAAGGGGAGGACTGCCTCACTCCCGTATACCAGGGAGAATGGTGTATTTTCGGTAGCTGTTCGGACCGTGGTGCGATAAGCCCATAAGCACTCGTCGAGCTTCTCGTTCCAGTCACGTTTGTTGGAGGAGACAAACTTCTTAAGAAGTTTGATGATTGTTTTATTGAACGCTTCTGCCAACCCATTTGCTGCCGGGTTGTACGGCATCGAGGCGATATTCTGAATACGGTATTTATCGCAAAACCGATAGAATGCGTGGCTTGCAAACTGCGGCCCATTATCATGGATGATCCTTCGGGGCAGTCCAAAACGGTAGATGACGTGATGCTTAAGGAAGCTGATCACGTTTGAAGTCTTAACTTCTGCAAGTGGGACAGCTTCCGCCCATTTGGAGAAGTAATCCGTGATCGCAAGTATGAAGCGATGTCCTCGGGAGGAAGGGGGGTGATTGGACCAATGATGTCCATTCCCCATGCTTCGAATGGCCAGGATGCCACCGTCGGATATAAAAATTCGGATGGTTGGTGGATGAAGTTCGCGTGGACTTGGCAAGCTTTGCACTTTCTAGCATAATCTATCGCGTCTGCCACCATCGTGGGCCAGTAGTAGCCCATTCGGCGAAGGCGATCTTGTAGTTTTGGGCCGGGCTGATGGGCCCCGCAGACACCGTCATGAGCTTCTCGCACGGCTTCTTTGGCTTCTGTGTTCGACAGGCACCGGAGTAATAATCCGTCATAGGAGCGGCGATACAGCATCTTCGTCTCTGCATCGTAGAAGAATCTGAGAGAACGCCGTCTGACAGAAATGGCTTCCTTTGGGTTCTCTGGGAGGATGTCGTAGACGACGAAGTCGATGAATGGCTGTCTCCAGTCTGGTGCTTCGTCGACCGTCTGGGCGGAATAACTCGCCACGAATTGAACATTGTTCTTGGGGCAGACCAGTTCATGGCCTATCACGTCAACCGAATGATGAGCTTGGTTTGGCACTGCTAAAGAAGCGGCAAGGCCTGCTAGAGCATCGGCTTCGATATTTTGGAGTCTGGGGACGTGTTCGATGAAGAATCCCTCAAACGATGAGATAATGTTGATCGCAATTTGATGGTAGGGGATTATGTCTTCATGGCGGACCTCGTATGAGCCCCGGATCTGATTGACGATTAGTTGGGAGTCGCCGTACGCTTCAAGGTATTCTACCCCCAGCTCTCTTGCCAGTTGGAGACCAATGACCAGAGCGTTATACTCGGCCACATTGTTAGAGCAGGGTTCTGTGAGGGAGTAGACGCGATTGATCACCAGCCCAGTAGGAGAAATCAATACCACTCCGACCCCAACGACGATGTTTCCCTTGGGTCCGATTCTTGAAGCGCCATCGAAGAACATCCGCCATATGTTATCGTGGGTGGCTGTATTCGAATCGGCGACCTCATCTGGGATCTCTTCATATATTCTGGATGACTCCGATCCTGGATGGGTTGCAAGAAGTCTGCCAGGGCTTGACCCTTGACAGCCTTCTGCGGGACGAAGATCATATGATAGGGGGACAGCAATATTGCCCATGTAGCGAGGCGAGAGCTGAGTGCCCCTGGTTTAGTCATGAGGACTCTGAGAGGGTTGACTCGGGAGATCACATGTATGGTTTGCCCTGTGACGTAGTGCCACGTCTTTTGAATGGCGAACACCAGGGCGAGGCATTCCTTCTCCACGGCGGTGTATCGATGTTCTGGCCCAACCATCATTCGACTGAGGTAATATATAGCTTGCTCATGGCCTGCATTGTTGTTTTGTGCCAACAAAGCACCAAGGGAGTGTTCCATTGCCCGTACGTAGAGCAGGAATGGTTTTCCAGGAACCGGGGCTACCAAAACTGGAGGATTTGATAAGTATTCTTTGATGCTGTCGAAAGCACGCTGGCATTCCTCGTCCCATACGAATGAGACTCCTTTCTTTATGAGGTGCGTGAATGGTCGGCATCGCCCGGAGAGGTTGGAAATGAACCTTCTGATGTAAGCTAGCCTTCCTTGGAGGCCTCTAAGTTCGAGAAGATTTCTCGGGGGAGCCATCTCCATGATCGCCTTTGTTTTCTCGGGATCTACATGGATACCCTTGGCAGTAATGATGAAGCCTAAGAACTTCCCGCTGGATACGCCCAGAAAGGACTTCGTGGGGTTCATCTTCAAATTGTGCGTTCGCATTAGATCGAATACCGTCTTTAGATCCTGCAGATGGTCTCCCTTGCTACGGCTTTTAACGTCTATATCGTCAACGTAGCACTCCACCGTGTTGCGTAAGTGGTCTCTAAAGATGATGCTCATGGCTCTTTGATATGTGGCGCCAGCATTCTTTAAGCCGAAAGGCATGACTGTGTAGCAGTACGTGCCGATCGGTGTTCGGAATGATGTATACTTTTCGTCGTCAGGAGACATTTTGATTTGGTTGTACCCCGAGAAGCCATCCATGAATGACATGCGTTCGAAGCCGCAAGTATTGTCGATCATGATGTCTGTGATAGGAAGGGGGAATTCATCTTTGGGGCACGCCTCGTTCAGGTTGCGGAAGTCGATGCAGATTCGAATCTTCCCATTCTTCTTGAGGACGGGTACTATGTTGGCGACCCAGTCTGGATGTTGCTCTTCGCGAATGAAGCCACTGGCTATCAGTTTGTTGACCTCGGCTTCGATCGCTGTAACGCCCTAGTCCCAAAATACATAGGACTAGATCGTAATCATGCCAGCTGTATACATACGAAGTATGTAGACCCTCGTATATATACATAAGCTGTAAATGCAGTAACCAAGGTACTAATTCTCATCCACAAGAAATAATAATGATTTAAAAGAAATATTGAATCTGTCATGTATACAATCGTTGGGCGGAGACAAAGTCCACTACCAACAAATTTTAATATAAATCAATATACAAGGAGAGGAATTTGGTAGAGCAATGAGATGACGATCCAAGAGCAACATCTCGATGAATAGAGCGCAAGTCATGGCCTTAGCTAGTGCACCTGCAGAAATACAAGAACACACACCTGGCGAGATAACCAGGTCCTCAGAGGGACGTAACAAGATACTCAAAGAAGATGCCATAATAAACTGAATATATAATATGTCACAAACCAAAATAAGTGACAAGACGACAACAAGGTAATCTAACCATACTATTGTGTCATGCAGTTAAGAACAAACCTCCAACGTATGGGTATCTGGCTCAGTAGCAGTAAATCAGGCATGGTCCCATCAGGATACCAGAGACCTCAAAGCATAACATTCATCGAATGTCAGAGGCCAGCAGTATCAGTAATAGGAAAGTGCATACGGACCCATACGTTAAGGAACTGTTCTTCCCACCCAATGTCTAACTGAGTCACATCCATGTCTTATCTACCTCTACTAACTGCTAAGTCTCCTAACATGCCTCTATTAGCAGTTAGCCCTAACGCATGCGCATGGGGGATCAGCCCACACACAAGAACCTCTACATGCTACTCATCTCACACATCCTCGTGGTACAACAGTGTCAAGGTATATGCGATACACTACAGACGGTAGTCTCTTAACTCTAAGTCCATATGCAGTCAAAGGATAATAACAAAGTATATCTAATATCACTGAGCAGACAGTAAATCAAGAACAGTAAGAACTGGAAATAACTGAACAATGATATGTAATAAAATGCAAACTAAATATAAACAGTATAATGGCAAGGTATCTTGCCTGAGGGTGGTGCGAGAAGCAGCAAGAATCCATCAATCAGAATCGTCAACACGAAAGTCAAAATCCACAAGAAGCTCCGGATGCTGAAACAAACATCACGAACGAGTTTGGAATAAAAGATATACCTAGGAAACGCCTGTCCAAAAGTCAAATTCTGGAACAGGGGCAAAATCATAATTTCGGGTCAAAACGATATCCGCCGTTGGACCCGCTTTGCACCAAAATGCGTGCCGAACTCTACGGTCTCTAAAGTCGTCAAACTATATGTCTACGATTTCAGTTTGAGGAGAGGAACTCAACGGTATGTCCAGTTTTGGATTCCGAGAAGCCGTGCACAAAATCGCCCGTTTGAGTGGGTCGCGGGCCCGCCAAAAGTGGGTCCCGATTCGACCTTCTCAGAATCAAACCAAACTTGGCATGCAGGACCAGAATTTCGATCCGGACCTGTTGGCGCAAGTTTCGTCTCGATTCGACGACTGTACACAAAGTTATGGACAAGTTTGCAAAATGCCGATACGGGGTATTTCGACGGATACACGTTGATTTCGTCGCACAAACGCGACGAAACTGAGTTCCGCCAGTTCCCACATATCCGCAACGTCCATACGCGTCTTTCGATGCATATAATGCGCGACCACGTCGTCTGGTTTGTCGGGGCGACGTCGTATCGGACAAAAATTTCAGAAATTAATATTTTAGAAAACAGTTTTCTCACAAGTTTAACATGGAATTAATACACACACATAAATCGAAATACTAATCTACCAGTTACGTTTCCATCATGGTTATGTTGTCTTCCAACGTGTTCAATTAGTTTTTACGAAAGGTTACTGAACAGCGAGAAAAGTGGCCGACAAGTTTACGTTTCAAAACAGTTTTCAGAAATCAGAAAAGTGGGTTTTTCTCCAACTTCGTCTCGATTTTTCGAGCAAGTTGGATGGCCATGTCAAAATCCACCTCGGGAATCTTGAAGAGGGTCATGAGGGCTTTCTACAGGAATTTACGGCTCTAAAAACGGACTAGAATCGAGAGAGAAATCGAACGGGGAAGTTGGGTACCTGGAGTGGGAAAACTGCTCTGTGGGTGACGCGGGGCTGACTTCTAAAGCTCCGTTCGTCGCGTACAAAGCTCCGTTGCTGGTGAAACGAAGTCGAGGACGAAGAGGGTATGTTCTGCTAAAATTTTTGTTTTGGGAGTCTAGGGTTTTGAGGCTTGTAAAAAGAGTTATATATATATGGAGATGTATGTGGTCGGCCAACTAAATATTGCTATTGCTGTTGCTTCTGATTATATATAGGATTGGGTAAATTTGCAACATAATGTTGCTGATGTGGGGTCGGCCCCTCCCTTAAGCCGAGCACTTGCTGCTATGGGTTAGGGAATGCATGGGTTATATAAATATATATATATTTATATATATCTTCTTTGCTTTAAACTTATCCAATCTAGTTGATATATATATCATATATATAAGGGTCGGCCTCAAGCTTTGTGCTGTTGCTAGTTCTATTTGTAAAGGGGGGCGGCAAGCAGCATGCTGCTGTTATTTGTGGCGTGGGTGGTCGGGTGGGGCCGACCACCCATGGCCTTATTCTTTTTTTTTTTTTTCCAAATCAAAACTTAATCTTTTTAAAATCTTTTTAAACATAACTATTTATATCTATATATGTATATATCTAAAAATATACCAAAAATCTATTTAAAATCCAATTAACAATTTAAATATTATCTAACCAAATTTTGAATATATATATATTTAAACATATCTACATGTATTTATAAATTCAATTCACAATAAATCAAATCAAATTAATAATATCTTAACAGATTAAACATGTTTATTAAATCTCCAAAATTTAAAATAAAAATTTAATATAATCTAATTATATATATGATGCACCAAAATATTTTTTTACATATACACACAAATTTAAATTGCCACAAAGGCAACAATAATAATATCTCATTAATATCAAATAATACTAACAATAATAAAATGCCTATTTAAATTTTCACAAAATAACTTTAGTAATAATAAAATAATAAAAATCATCCCAATGGGTGTACTTTATCGCTCATCCATGTATGGGTCCAGAAAACTGTACCATCTTGTAAAATATTATTTTATTAATAAAATATAAATTTTATGCCAAAAGTCAATAAATATTCAACAAGTCTCAAAATTATTTAAAAATATTTGTACACATATGAAATGTTTCTACATGGCCATCTTAGTCACCCCACATGCTTACATGGGCTTACTTTTGTTCGGACCCTGTTCGGACTGAATTGGTCATACCGGGTCATAAAAAAAATAAATAAAACCATAAATTGTATAAACTCATTTTTAAGTCTAATAAAATAATAAAATAATAAAAAAAATTTAAAAACAAAAATAGGGGTTTTACATCCTACCCAACTTACAAGAATTTCGTCCTCGAAATTTAGAATTTATAGGGTAGATAGGGTTGAGGGATGGAAAGAGTTCGTCAATACCAAAATGCAATTAAATTTTGGAAGAGGCGATAAAACGACGTTCAACACCACCATACCGTAAAAAATTGTGGAGTCGATATATACAATAATATATCATGGTTATGGAATTGAATAAGGATCGCTAGTGATGGTAACAAACTTTTGAATATCCAATTTTTTTTTAGAGAACTGTAAGGAATTGAGTAGACCAAAGAAATAATTAGACATTTGGAAAATGTGGTTCCTAGAGAGAAACTGGAGACTAATCGCCTCGATTGGGAGTTTGATTTAAGTGAATGATTAGAATCATTCTCGAGTGCTCGAGAACATTTGGAAGGCACGATAATAATTCTAGGGTTGAGAATGAGGAGTAGTTAAAGGTGAGGATACAGCCACATGAGTCGGTCGGTGGCTATCTACATTTGTGTATAATTAACCGATTGGGCAACCAAAGATGATATCTTGAGTCTATCTAGCAAATACAGTGCCTTGTCTTTCCAAAATAAGTAAAAGACAAGAACAACAAAGATTTCAATGACGGTGTTATACATTGAGTACGAATTACGGGGTTCATAGGCGGCAAAAATAATTCAAAAGTGAATTGACAAGGCGGTCGCGGATGAGACTCTAAGGCAAGTTTACTATGTCTCCATCCACGTAGAATAATATGTAATAAGCGAACCAAAGTGCAATAGGTTGATCAGACCATCATGTACCGGCTCTGATTAGACAATATGTTAGTGGGTGCACCCAATAAAATATGTCATGATCAAGCTTGATAACGAAATAAGCTTACAAAATTGAAGATACATTAGCAGCATGGGATAGTCAAAATATGTGCAAGGGAGGTACTGAAGAAGGAAATTAAATAGTCCAGGATCTTTTAAAAATCGAGTCTTGCCCGAAGTTTGGGCCTATACAGTTGTCCTAGTGTTTCTTCATCTATGGCTGGGTAGACTTGATAAGGTAGGGTCCTCTGAATTTATAGTCTAAGTGAACTTACCAATGTGGTTCATAAGAAAAAAAAAGTTTGCTAGGTGGTGAGGTATTCTACCCAACTTACAAGAGTTAAACTAATAGTATCATGGGACAATGGTCAAGCAATCACGGTAAGGCACAAGGTTCAACATTAAGGGGTTTAGTATAACACAATCACATATCGGGTTGAAAGAATTTAGTCGAGGTTGAATCCCTATCCGTGGTCGAAAATATATCGGTATCATGGTAAAGATTATAGTTTTTTCATTTTGATTAAAAGGTCATATCATGAAAATAGTGTACAAGGTGACGTATTTTAGTGGGACATGATACATCTACATGAAGGTGGACTTGTCTAGGTCTTACACATGAAATTTGTTGGAAGAAAAGTCTAGTGTTGTGCTCCAAATATCCAAGTCACGGTAAGGGACGCCAAAAGATCTAAAATAGAAAGTGGGAGTTCCCGAGGTGATAATTAATGCACAGAAATTAAGAAGATCAAGTTAAGCATGAAATAAAATTAATTTAAAGAATCCAGTAAAAATAATTTAGGAACACAATTCCGGAGAGAAGATAGTCTTCTAGATGAATACAGTTAAGGAACCATTAACTCATTATTCAAATTACAATTGGGTTAGAAGGTCGCAATTAAAAGATCTAGAATTGAATGAAGGTCGAGTAAGTCGAGTTGGTAGTGCAGTCACATAGCTGGGTAGATGACTAACAACACTTGTGTATATACTACTATCATGGTCATAAGTGACATGGCAATTAGTGTGGAATACTTCTAACTCAGTGGGGCTACCTTTGTGGCCTACCATTAATATTTTAACTCGAGTTTCCTCCAAAAAGTTTCAAAAATAAACTTGCAAAAATAAATCACCAAAATTTGTATTCACTCCACGCCGTTCAAATTCATCATAAAAATTTAAATCACTCCCATAAATCTCAAAGCAAAATTTTATCACATTACTACTAACCTTTTCCAAAGTTAACGTTTTAAACTCAACTATTTAACTCATGAGTTCATAATTTACGAATCCATAAAATTTCACAATCAATCAAAAAATTAGCACTCTAAAATTTTCAAATAACTCATAATAAAACTCTTAGCATTTAAAAGCAATAATAAAAAAATTTAAGCTCCATGCTCTCATAAATTTTAACTTCCATTCATGCTAAGTTATTCCAACAAAATCACAACTTTTAAATGGTAACTTCCTGTAATCAATCCAAAAAAATTTCCATCACATCCTTCGAAATTCTCCAAAAATTTAATATTAGCAATCCCACATTAAACTAAAATTTTCAAATAATCTTATAAGTCAAAATCTTCTTCTTTTTTTTTTACCAAAAATCTAAATAGATTTGTAAATCCTCAATCATAGGACACAATTTAAAACAAAAAATTCTCAAAAATTGTTTTCATAACTTTCAAATATTTAAACCAAAAAAATCAGCATCATTACTTCCACTTAAAATTCAAAATTTACTAGACACAAAATTGCAAGTTGTATGATTCAAATTTAAATAATTTATACTGCCATATTTAAAATCTAAGATAATTTTCAATCCAAATTTATAACTGTTCCAATGTGCATAACTATAATACAATAAATCATAATCATTAAAACTCGAAAATCAAATAAATTTTATATTTGTTCAAAGACGTATATCTATCACCCAAAATTTTAAATATCACAACTCAAAAATGCAAATCAATTTTATACTTGCGCGATGATGTATAATTATAACCCAATAAATCATAAATATCAATCTCAAAAAGACAATCAATTTCTTAAACCAAGTATGAAATCCTATAAATCCTCTGGTTTTTTACTATTTAGAAATCTCAAGGCAAAAACTTTCCGTGGTAATATCCTACTTTACCAATTACTAATCATTAAATCACAAAAAATATTTTTAACTCAATTAGAGTCTTGAATGTATTCCAATTGCCAATATAACCATTCTAGCCATGTGTTTGACCTATGAGCATATACTAGTGTAGTCATCTTCCTAGTTGACACTAAGCACGAAAACAAGAATCAACGGTAGAAAGGAATCAAGCAAGTTGCAATTCAAGAAAGTCAAACGAGAGTTCGGAATTTGAAGCCAAGGGAAGAGGTCAAGCTGTATGGATGAGATTCCTAGATTCTAATCCTATGTTGCAGGTTCACATCGGTATAGTAACGTAACTGAAGTGACAAACTCGACCTGCATGGGCCACCACAAAAACATGTAACGCCCCAGTCCCAAAATACGTAGGACTAGATCGTAATCATGCCAGCTGTATACATACGAAGTATGTAGACCCTCGTATATATACATAAGCTGTAAATGCAGTAACCAAGGTACTAATTCTCATCCACAAGAAATAATAATGATTTAAAAGCAATATTGAATCTGTCATGTATACAATCGTTGGGCGGAGACAAAGTCCACTACCAACAAATTTTAATATAAATCAATATACAATGAGAGGAATTTGGTAGAGCAATGAGATGACGATCCAAGAGCAACATCTCGATGAATAGAGCGCAAGTCATGGCCTTAGCTAGTGCACCTGCAGAAATACAAGAACACACACCTGGCGAGATAACCAGGTCCTCAGAGGGACGTAACAAGATACTCAAAGAACATGCCATAATAAACTGAATATATAATATGTCACAAACCAAAATAAGTGACAAGACGACAACAAGGTAATCTAACCATACTATTGTGTCATGCAGTTAAGAACAAACCTCCAACGCATGGGTATCTGGCTCAGTAGCAGTAAATCAGGCATGGTCCCATCAGGATACCAGAGACCTCAAAGCATAACATTCATCGAATGTCAGAGGCCAGCAGTATCAGTAATAGGAAAGTGCATACGGACCCATACGTTAAGGAACTGTTCTTCCCACCCAATGTCTAACTGAGTCACATCCATGTCTTATCTACCTCTACTAACTGCTAAGTCTCCTAACATGCCTCTATTAGCAGTTAGCCCTAACGCATGCGCATGGGGGATCAGCCCACACACAAGAACCTCTACATGCTACTCATCTCACACATCCTCGTGGTACAACAGTGTCAAGGTATATGCGATACACTACAGACGGTAGTCTCTTAACTCTAAGTCCATATGCAGTCAAAGGATAATAACAAAGTATATCTAATATCACTGAGCAGACAGTAAATCAAGAACAGTAAGAACTGGAAATAACTGAACAATGATATGTAATAAAATGCAAACTAAATATAAACAGTATAATGGCAAGGTATCTTGCCTGAGGGTGGTGCGAGAAGCAGCAAGAATCCATCAATCAGAATCGTCAACACGAAAGTCAAAATCCACAAGAAGCTCCGGATGCTGAAACAAACATCACAAACGAGTTTGGAATAAAAGATATACCTAGGAAACGCCTGTCCAAAAGTCAAATTCTAGAACAGGGGCAAAATCATAATTTCGGGTCAAAACGATGTCCGCCGTTGGACCCGCTTTGCACCGAAACGCGTGCCGAAGTCTACGGTCTCTAAAGTCGTCAAACTACATGTCTACAGTTTCAGTTTGAGGAGAGGAACTCAACGGTATGTCCAGTTTTGGATTCCGAGGAGCCGTGCACAAAATCGCCCGTTTGAGTGGATCGCGGGCCCGCCAAAAGTGGGTCCCGATTAGACCTTCTCAGAATCAAACCAAACTTGGCATGCAGGACCAGAATTTCGATCCGGACCTGTTGGCGCAAGTTTCGTCTCGATTCGACGACTGTACACAAAGTTATGGACAAGTTTGCAAAATGCCGATACGGGGTATTTCGACGGATACACGTTGATTTCGTCGCACACACGCGACGAAACTGAGTTCCGCCAGTTCCCACATATCCGCAACGTCCATACGCATCTTTCGATGCGTATAACGCGCGACCACGTCGTCTGGTTTGTCGGGGCGACGTCGTATCGGACAAAAATTTCAGAAATTAATATTTTAGAAAACAGTTTTTCTCACAAGTTTAACATGGAATTAATACACACACATAAATCAAAATACTAATCTACCAGTTACGTTTCCATCATGGTTATGTTGTCTTCCAACGTGTTCAATTAGTTTTTACGAAAGGTTACTGAACAGCGAGAAAAGTGGCCGACAAGTTTGCGTTTCAAAACAGTTTTCAGAAATCAGAAAAGTGGGTTTTTCTTCAACTTCGTCTCGATTTTTCGAGCAAGTTGGATGGCCATGTCAAAATCCACCTGGGGAATCTTGAAGAGGGTCATGAGGGCTTTCTACAAGAATTTACGGCTCTAAAAACGGACTAGAATCGAGAGAGAAATCGAACGGGGAAGTTGGGTACCTGGAGTGGGAAAACTGCTCCGTGGGTGACGCGGGGCTGACTTCTAAAGCTCCGTTCGTCGCGTACAAAGCTCCGTTGCTGGTGAAACGAAGTCGAGGACGAAGAAGGTATGTTCTGCTAAAAATTTTGTTTTGGGAGTCTAGGGTTTTGAGGCTTGTAAAAAGAGTTATATATATATGGAGATGTATGTGGTCGGCCAACTAAATATTGCTATTGCTGTTGCTTCTGATTATATATAGCATTGGGTAAATTTGCAACATAATGTTGCTGATGTGGGGTCGGCCCCTCCTTTAAGCCGAGCACTTGCTGCTATGGGTTAGGGAATGCATGGGTTATATAAATATATATATATTTATATATATCTTCTTTGCTTTAAACTTATCCAATCTAGTTGATATATATCATATATATAAGGGTCGGCCTCAAGCTTTGTGCTGTTGCTAGTTCTATTTGTAAAGGGGGGCGGCAAGCAGCATGCTGCTGTTATTTGTGGCGTGGGTGGTCGGGTGGGGCCGACCACCCATGGCCTTATTCTTTTTTTTTTTCCAAATCAAAACTTAATCTTTTTAAAATCTTTTTAAACATGACTATTTATATCTATATATGTATATATCTAAAAATATACCAAAAATCTATTTAAAATCCAATTAACAATTTAAATATTATCTAACCAAATTTTGAATATATATATATTTAAACATATCTACATGTATTTATAAATTCAATTCACAATAAATCAAATCAAATTAATAATATCTTAACAGATTAAACATGTTTATTAAATCTCCAAAATTTAAAATAAAAACTTAATATAATCTAATTATATATATGATGCACCAAAATATTTTTTTACATATACACACAAATTTAAATTGCCACAAAGGCAACAATAATAATATCTCATTAATATCAAATAATACTAACAATAATAAAATGCCTATTTAAATTTTCACAAAATAACTTTAGTAATAATAAAATAATAAAAATCATCCCAATGGGTGTACTTTATCGCTCACCCATGTATGGGTCCAGAAAACTGTACCATCTTGTAAAATATTATTTTATTAATAAAACATAAATTTTATGCCAAAAGTCAATAAATATTCAACAAGTCTCAAAATTATTTAAAAATATTTGTACACATATGAAATGTTCCTACATGGCCATCTTAGTCACCCCACATGCTTACATGGGCTTACTTTTGTTCGGACCCTGTTCGGACTGAATTGGTCATACCGGGTCATAAAAAAAATAAATAAAACCATAAATTGTATAAACTCATTTTTAAGTCTAATAAAATAATAAAATAATAAAAAATTTTAAAAAAACAAAAATAGGGGTTTTACAATCGCGTCCATGATGCCCGGACGGAAGCGTCGCTGTTGCTGCTTGACTGGCTTTGCATCCGGCCGTATGTTGAGTTTGTGGAGAGCGATGTCAGGATTTAACCCTGGCATGTCTTCATAGCTCCAGGCGAACACATCAATATACTCTCTGACAAGTTCTAACAGCGACTCCCGTTCTTCGTCAATTAGGCTTTTATTGATGAAAATCGGTTTTGAAGAAGATTCGCAGCCGAGATCCACTTGTATGACCTCATCTTCAGTAGGAGGTTCTCTCAGTTCGAACCGCTTTTCCCATTGTGCGTCCAATTGTTGGGCCTATGGCTCAAGCTCGAGGATTTCGGGGATGTCTTCGTCTTCCTCGTAAGCGTCGGCGAATGCCATGTTGACTGACATGACTTGTCTGAATACATCTCCGATGCTGGTATCTGAGTCGGAAGTTGGTACTCCGGTTGAATGTGACTGCCAGTCGTATTCTTCGTCTGAACTTTCAGGGGTCGTAGTAGACGTTATATACCCTAACCCGTATCGAGTTTTGTTATAGTAGTTCCGTGGTTTGCCCGCCGGGGCTAGCGACTTCAAAGGTAATCGTCGCCCAGTGCCGTAGTTCAATCCTGGCGTCGTCTCTAGATCATACCCCTGTTGCTGTATGAGATATTTGGATTGAGGGCTATAGAGATACAGAGGCAGTCTTCCAGCATCTGACCCGAGGTCGACTTCTTCTATGGCGAGGAGATGCGGGTTGTTCGTCCGGCCGAAGATGATCGGATGGTCTCCTCTCTCGAATATTCGGTAAGCGTTTTCTACTGGAGTAAGCTGGATCGCGGTGTACACATTTGTCACCTGTGTGTAGGTGAGTGCCTATACCGTGTTCCATAGCATACATTGTACATAGCTTATTGAGTTCGGTATAGTTCAAAGATAACCCTTTATTGATGAAGTAAGGTATCTTTTCTAGGGAGATTACATCATCAGCGGAGGGGACATCAGTGTAGGCAGCCACATACTTGGCTAGCTCCGGTTCCTCTTCGGCTACCTCCTGTGTGAACGAAGATTGAGAGGACGACCTGGGAAGCTTGATTGTCAGTGGTTCGGTTGATGGAGCAGAGCGTGGAGTTGTTGGCAGACTAGCGACCCCCAGTTTGGCATTTGATGTGGGGCGAGGAGTGGCTGGTTCGCTAGAAGTGTCAGACCTCGCATCGGGGTGACGACCCTTCCTGGGAAGGCGTATCGTCATGGGCCTATCCGAGGGGTTGAGCTTCCCAGCTTGTGGTTGGCTGACTCTTGGTAGCCTGATTGTCAGTGGCTCAGTTGTGGGTCTCGGCACTTGGCCGGACCTTGGCAGCCAGATTATCATTTGCTCCTCCTGCACTGAGAGGCTGATTGCGTCCTTCCGCAGAGTGGAGGTAAGGGGTGCAGACTTGCCCGGCTTGCGAGCTTGGAGGTGGATCGTCAGGGGTCCTTCTGATCCCGTGGCTATTTCGGTATGAGTTTGTGCGTCTCCTTCATCAAGGTGCCTCTTCGACTTTTCGTATAAGCAGGAGTCCGAGTCGTAAGATTCGACCCCTTTGAAGGGATCGATATCAGCAAATTCTGTCTTCACGAAGCCGTATTTGTCGACATATTTGAAGCACTGGTATAGCGTGGAAGGCACGATCATGTAATCGTGTATCTATGGGCGCCCCAAGAGGATGTTGTAAGAAGTGTCTGCATCTATGACGTAGCAGGTGACTTCGGATTGGAGGTCGCCAATTTGACACTTCAGACGAATCTTTCCAATAGGGTAGCTCCTGCCCGAATTGAAACCGCTGATGGCGGTGCTTGTAGGTGTCAAGCGATGCATTGGGATGCGGAGATGATGTAGCAGACCCTTCGGGATGATGCTTATGGAAGAGCCAGGGTCAATATGCATCCGATCCACCTTCACGTCGCCGATGTATCCCGTGTAGTATAGCGGGCGATCATGTAGGTTGGTTTTGATGAGCTTGTCCTGCGGAGTGAAGACGATGTTGGGCATTGCTCCCGTGCAGGCACTGTCTTGGAGATCCACAGGTGAATCCTCCCCGGTGAGGTTGGATTGAGCCAGATAAGCATCGGTATTTTGGAGTGCTTCGCTCAATGCAATACGAACGTCCTTGGAGAGCCTTAGGAGTTCGTATAGTGACAATTTGGTCGGAGTGTTAGCCAATTGTGCTAAGATGTCAAAGTTATAGGGCCTCTCTAGCCCACGGGGTGCGTCCTTTCGGAGGAATTTGTCGAAGCGAGTCTCCTTCGGCCTAGGCTTGTCAGTCGTCGAAGGCTGAGCCGGTCCTGGAGCATCAGTTGTAGTAGGTTGATGATTTTCAGCTGGGCTGTCAACCACTGGTTGTGATTGTGCTCCGGACCGCGTGACGACGGCTGTAGCTTCCTCGTTGTCTGCTGAGATTGTGTGGCAGGTCCTGATTTTTCCACTCTTCTTTCTGTTGGTGGAAGATAGCGTGGGCCGAGTTACTTCTGACACCAAATCTGGATAGACCCACATGATCTCCCCTCGTGAGGTGGTGAGAGGTACCAAACCAGCAGCCTGATCTCGGGGAGGTGGAAGATTGGTAATTTCCATTGTCGCCAAAGGGACGGGGATCACCCCGTCTTGAGTCTCCGTCGGAAGGAAGTTGTCGAATTGTATGGACACCATATTGGCTGCTACGGTTACCTCTTCGAAGTCGATGGCCAGAGCGTTTGAATCGATGAGGCTTTGGATGTACCGTTTTAGTTGGTAGCAGTCGTGTGTAGCGTGGTGTACTTAACGGTGGTAATAGCAAAACTTTAGGTTCTCCAAATCAGTCGGCCGAGGCTCCCGTCTTGGTGGAGGAAGCTGAATTCTATCTCCTTGTATGAGCATGTCCAAGATAGGCTTGACGTGGCCGTCTTCAAAAGAGTAAGTGATCTGAGGCCATTGTTTGTCTGCTGGTTTTGACTCGGGCTTCTGGGCCGCGTCGGCCACCATAGCCTGCTTGCCTCTGTTGTCCCGATTGTTGGAGGGGCTACCCCCATTATCGGTATTGGTGCTGGGACGCTTGCACTTGTTCTCTCCATCCGAGATATGCAACCCCAGTTGGCGAGCCTTCCTTAATCGTTCTTCGGTACTTGTAGCACTGATGATAAAAGCCTTCCAGTCCTTGAATTGACTTTCGCCCATCCAGAGACTAATTGTTGGGAGCAGTCTCTTTTGGCAGATTTCAATCAAGGAAGAATCTGGATTGTCGGATGGTAACTTCATTGCGGTTTGACGAAATCGCTCAATGTAATTCCTCGTCAGCTCTTTCTTTCCTTGGACGACGTCCATGAGGGTAGACATTGTGACGTCCTGGCCTACCTCGTAGAACCTCTCCAAGAACAAGTGTTTGAAGCCAGCGAAGGAGTGGATGCAATTGTCCGGCAGGTTGCGGTACCAGTCGAAGGCGACTCCTTCCAATGCCCCGATGAATAACCGCGTGAGGATAGCGTCATCATGAGGCAGATGGTCGGTGGTGACCTCGAAGTAAGTGATGTACCGACTTGCTGAGGTCTTGCCATCATAGGGGTTGATATTGAACGGCTTATATCTTGGTGGGAATGGAACATCCCTCCATTCAGCAGGATATGGTTGCTGTATTATGAAGTCTTAGAGTTTTCTCGGGCGTGGAACATTGCTCGGAGCTCTTGAACTTCTCTCCTTACTTCTCGGGTCTCATCTGCCGCAGTAGGAGCCGTTACTTCGGAAGGATTATTGCCCGGGTTCGGTGCCGCTGAATTTGAATCTATATTGTTTGCGGGACCCGCGCTTGTTTGGCCAGATGTCACCCCTTGTAGAGTAGGAAGAGCCGCTTTGATCTCGTCTACAGACTTGACCAAGGCATGCAGTATGGCCTCCAAAGTGTCGATGCGTTAGCGATCACTGGAACCACCTTGATTGTTGTCCGTCATGAATACCGTCCTTACGTGAGGAGTGACGGAAGGGACGGTGGAGGGTGTGCCCTCTGAGTCATACCCGTGCATCGAAAAATCATCGGGGTAGGCGGGAATATTCTCTTCGGGTTCGGACTCGGAAGGAACAGTACCCCCAGCTTCGGAGCTTGCTTCATCTTGAGAGTCTTGGATGTCATCGGGGACGTCAGCATCTGTTGTTCCTGACGGGAGGGTTGTTTCCCCGGGCTCATCTCCCTTAAACATCGGATTGTCGTGGATGTTCGGAGGAGTGCTACCCCCAGCTCCCTCGACCCTCAGCGGTGCGGCCGATGAATCTCCCATTGTAGCAGATTTTGTCTTCGAACGGGTGTGTTGGTATACTCCGGTGGAGGGCAACCGTTTAGCCGACAATTTCTTAGCTGTAGTGGTTGATATTTTCGGACTGGAGATGCTTGTCTTCTTTCCTCTCCCCTTGGCGAGGATTTTCTGCACGGAATTGCAGGAGACAACAGGAGGTGCCTTGTCCTCCGAGCTCGGATGCTGTAATCTTTGGAAGACGGACGGCCGGTCTTCCGTCACTGTCGTGTTGTTGTAGCAGCAGTTGACGATGATCTGGGTGCAGTGATGTCCATGTGAGGACTCTTTGCACGCCGAGGCCCCTTCTCTTTCCTTGCGTTTGTGGAGGATAGCCTCACGCAGGTCAGAGGAACCACTTTGTCCGTTTGCCGCTGGGTACTGGACTCGAGCGGTCCTATGCAACTTTCCATCAGAGGCCCGCATGATAATCAGCGGGACGCCCCGATAGTCGGAGGTTGGGGCAGCTGTCTGGGCTTGATGAGCCCGCGCTGCCCTAGACTTCTTCTTCTTAGCACTTGTGGGTGCATAATAAGAAGAGTCCAAGTTGAATACCACAGAGTCTGGCTTATCATCCAGAGAATCATCAGGGTTCGGACCGTACGAGAGACGATCGAAAACTGATCGAGAGGAGCATGGAGCGGATGCTATGCGGCTGGGATTGGAAACCGTGCAGGCTGCTGCATGCGGTTGTCTTCTGCCGTCGGATGAGTTCTTATGCGGCTAGGAGTCACGACCGTGCAGGCTGACCGCATGCGGTTGGCATCTGTGGCCGCATGGGTTTTCTGCAAACGATTGACTTTGATAGCCGTATGAGTCTCATCCATGCGGTCGGCAACTGTAGCCGCATAAGTTATGCGGCTGACAGATGTGGCCGCATGAGTTTTCTTCATGCGGTTGGCGGATGTAGCCGCATGGGCTTTCTCCCTGCGGCTAATACCCTTCTGCGGCTCGGATCGCACAGAGTTCCTCTTTGCCCCTGCAAGTCCAGCATCATAGTGTTTTCTTCTGCCGGACTTGGGAACAGCAGAGTTGTCTATGGTCTGAAGTGGGGCCACAGGAGAGTCCTTCTCGCCGTCTTGAGCCACAGAGGGTACCCCTTCGAGGGCTTAAGGAGAAGCAAATGATTTTGGCCTCCACTCTTTACGAGCCTTCGCGGTGCGGGTACGCTTCTGTACCGGGCCAGCGCTGCCTTTAGAGAGCATCTCTTCGAACGCCTGTTGGTCGAAGCGGGCGACCATCTTCTGTTGTGTGGAGCCAAGTTTGGCTGCATCCGATTGCGTCACCAACTCCTCAGCCGTGGAGAAGTTATTCCCCAGCAGAGTCGCCATCGTGTCTGCCATGAAATATAAAAGAACAGAACAATTATCGGAGGACCGGACTTTTACTTCACGTTACAGACTCGCTTGTACAAAGAAAGCCTAGGGACGAAAACCTAGGTACAGCAGTCTAAGTACAATTATTTATTTTTGATTTTGGGGGGTGACGATAGAGGCTCGGGAAAGCGACGGTCGCTCTGCCTTACTCCTTGGACGATCGGTATGCAGCCATGGCTCGTGGCTGCTTGGCGTGGACGAAGAAATGCTCTCCTTGCTCTCCTCGTGTTGCTCTCCTGGCTTCTCTCTCTCTGTGGTTATCGAAAAGGGGGGAACTCTCTCTGTATATCTGTCTTTTTTTTTTATTCTTTTGTTGCCGGGGGGGTCTGTGCGAAGAAATGATACTGGCTATTTATAAGAGTGGGGGGTGATCATTAGGGTTTGCTAATGATCATTTGTTTGGAATGTCGGCGCTCCTTCAATCTATCTGAACCCTTGATCCTGATTACAATGAATATAGGCCATTAATGCAGATAGTACCGAATCTTGTGAGCAATTAATGTTAACTGCTTTAAATCTTCATAATTGATTATACCAATGTCCGATTGCTCGCCACTTGTCCCATTGGCTTGATGATAAATGATATGCCCTGATCTCAGTAATTATGATGATGATGTCAAATATATTTGTTGGGATTCGGTTAAATCCTTGATTGATCCGATGCCACGTGATTTAATTGTGGGTCCTGCCAGAGCCGCATGGGATAGGCAAGACTTGAACCGCAGGGAAATAATCTTCATGAGCCGCATGGGACAGTACTTTATTGAGCCGCAGGGGATGAACTCTCAATGAAGCGCATATACATAATCTCTACGAGCCGCATAAGCTAGCGTTGTATTGAGCCGCAGGGACTGGGTTCTCGGTGGACCGCATATGGCTGATTTCTGCTGGCCATATAGGGTGACTTCTTAGTGAGCCGCATGAAGCTGTTCCCTATTTAAGCCGCATGAGACGTGCCACGTGGCAATCTAGGACTTCTGTCGGATCGGGTCAGAGATTTTCTTCTTTTTCCGAAGAGTCTGTCATTATGGCAGAACCATTATGACGCTTTATGTCAGAGCCGTCACGGTCGTCGAGTCGTGTCAAGGCATTAAATGAGGCCACTACTCAAATGGCCAGCTGTAGGGAAGGATCCCAAGGGGGGGATGAGGCGTCGATCGGGCCGCATATTCCTACTAAACTGCATACACTCCCGAGCCGCATGAGACTGAGAGTCTTCTTTGAATCGCGTAAGGCAGCTCCTGCATGAGCCGCATGGGCTTCTTCCCAGAGCCGCATGGACCATTACTCTGATATTTTCCATGCTTCTATAGTAGGATAAAACTTGTGATATAAATTATGTTTGGAAGAAGTTTTTTCCAAAAATGATTTCTACCATAGAACTAGGGGGTACGTTCAACAAATTGGAATTCATTTATCAACAGATTTTTATCTTCGATCCGTTTGAATTTATTTCTAATTCTTTTATTTTCTTTGATAGGTGCAACTAATATGGCCCGTCAATAATAAATACATAGAATTTAGAATTCACAAAATTCATAGAATTATATATTCTAAAATGAAAAAGGTTAAGGGTTTTATTTCAGTCAAGTCTAATGCCAATACTATCTTTTTTCTTCAATTGCTGTATTTTATTCAATGAAACCGATTGATTTGTTGTTCATGTTGAAATGAATCTAGATTGATGAGGAATTAAATGTTGGAACATGTACTTTTTTTAAGTGTCTATTTATTCTCTGTTGGTATCTATTGACTGATCACAAGTCTGAAATATGGTTAGGGCACTTATGTGTCTTGAGTTTATACTAAATTCGGTAATATAAATTTGCTAAGATTTTCTGATTAATTTGATAGTCGACAATTCTCCGTTGGAGAGGGCCTTAGAGTATCTCCAACCCTATTGTGAGTTTGGAAGAAATGGTTGCCACATAGGAATGACAAACATTTTTTTTCAAAAGTACTTCTCCAATGCAAATGAGAAATAAATTGTGAAGTTGACCTGACAATGACATGACAAGGAGAATGTGAAGTTGGTTGTCTAGATCTAGACAATGCACTTCACAATGACTTTATGTCCACATCATAAATTATGAATAAAAATATATACATAAAAAAAAAGTGAAAAAGTTGTCTTGGAAATTAAAAAAAAGTAATTTTATTGTCTTCTCAAACTTTTATATTGGAGAACATATTTTTATCTCATTGTCTTATGTGAATGTCATCTTGCCACATAGGAAAGACATTGTCTTATGTCTCATGCCACATAGGATTCACGAATCACAACACAAAACAAGACAATAGGGTTGGAGATGCTCTTAGCATCTCGGGCTGCGATGGCATGGATGAGTGTGCATGGACACATTCCAATGCCATCTAAATAATCTAATAGATGAGGATGAAGAGAGATAATAAGCCAGACGGCTCCTCCAGAAAGCAAAGGAATCGAAAAAGGTTTTTTCTAAGGGCACTACCAAAATTGCTAGGGGGCATCACTTACTTGGGGGCAGCCCAAGAAGGTAGAGAATTTGCTAGTGGCACCCAAAATTTGCTAGGGGGCAGCCCAACCCCCCAAACCCTTCATTTCATTTCATTTCATTTGTCATTCTACACTCTCTCTCCTCAAGAAGAAAAAAAGAGCTCTCTCCCTCTCCCTCTCCTAAAACCCTAATTTCTTCTTCTCCACCACTCCACTCCCAATTCCTCCACCAAGATTTCTTCCATAACCTTCATAGATTCGAAGAGATGACACGCAAGTCAAAGCAACCGGAATCTAGGTACGTTCTTCCCTAATTTCTTCAAAAATTTTATACATTCTATTCAAAACCCTAGAATATTTTTAATTCTTGAAAAAGTTTTGATAAAATAGGTTTAGAATCTCTATATGGTTCTCTTCCCTAATTTTTGAACACAAGAAACCCACATTTTATGTTCAAACCCTAACCCTAGAACACGACAAACTAGCATCTCATTTTGGCAGTTTGGGTCTTATAACAGTAGGAATGTCAGGACTGTGGCTGTCCTAATGTAAATCAGGACTGCCACAGTCCTGGCAGTCATCTTGTGAAAGAGGACTGCCAGGACTGTGGCAGTCCTGATTTACATTAGGACTGCCACATGCCTAGCAGTCCTACTGTAATGACATATAGGGGTGGGTAACTACATGATGCTCATATGCGGGGGGTAACTGCATATCCTATTTCTGTTTCTATTATTTAATAACTGTATATTGTCATGTAGTCCACCGACCGCTAACAAAAGAATACGACCCACCCTGTCAAAGCGGAAGGAACGTGCGGGACCTCCTCTCGAGCGTCCGATAACAATTTCCGAATCGGCGCACGAAGCTCGGAGAGGTTGCCAAAGAGACACTAGTGTCGCGGTCGCCAACGAGCTTGATCGCATCGACGACGTGGTTGACTTCCCCTTCATGAAAAATAGGGAGTCTCGTTCAAAGGCCCGGCATGATATATAGTTAGATCTGGATATTTTTCTTGTTTCAAACTTAAGTTGGATGTGGAATAGTTATGTACTTATTTGAAACTTAATTTGGATGTGGAATGTTTGAAACTTAAGTAGTTGTGATGAATTATTGTAGTTGTGATAAATTATTGGGATAAATTATTGTAGTTGGATTATTGTGATGAATTATTGTGATGAATCTTAAGTTGGATATGGAATATTTATGTAGTTGTGATGAATTATTATTGTTTATGTACTTGTGATGAATTATTTTTTTATGTACAGAGTATCAGTATCAGGACTGCCACCCCCTTGGCAGTCCTACACTAAAGTAGGACTGCCAGGGTGCTGGCAGTCCTGACTGAAACTTGCTATAACAACAAGTTTGAGTTAGGACTGCCAGCACCCTGGAAGTCCTATTTCAGTATAGGACTGCCTGGGGGTGGCAGTCCTACTTATCAAACTCTGTGAGAAGCTCCTCAACTGAAAACTCTTTCACAGAGTATGATAAGTAGGACTGTCAGTCCCATGGCAGTCCTAAAGTAGGACTGCCAGGGTGCTGGCAGTCCTGACTGAAATTTGCTGCAACAGCAAGTTTAAGTTAGGACTGTCAGCATCCTGGCAGTCCTATTTCAGTGTGGGACTGCCAGGGGGTGGCAGTCCTACCTATCAAATTCTGTGAGGAGCTCGTCAACTGAAAACTCTTAATTTAGCACGGAGAATGGCCATTCTCCGTGTAATTTAGCACGGAGAATGGCTATCTGATCCAGTATCAGGACTGCCACCCCCTAACAGTCCTACATTGAATTAGGACTGCCAGCACCCTGACAGTCCTAATTGAATGTAGGACTGCCAGGGGGTGGCAGTCCTATTTGTAAGTCTCTGTAATTTAGCACGGAGCACGGAGAATGGTCATTCTCACCGTGTAAATTAACACAAAAAAATGGTCATTCACCTACGTTTTAACACTGGGAATGGCCATTCTCCGTGTAAATTAAGACGGAGAATGGTCATTCTGGTGCATTTTATGGTTAGTTAAAACTTTGGAGGGCCATAACTTTTGACTGGAAGGTCAAAACGAGGCCCGATTTGTCGCAAAATGAGCGTATCTTTGAGGAGGCTGAGATTAACTGCTTCATTGTTAGACGACCTTCCAAAATTTAATAATCACAAAGAAATGATGTTTGGACCTCCGTTTTAGCACTTTTGTCGAAATTTTAGAATCGCAAACAAATATTAATTCAATGACTTACAAATAGGACTGCCAGGGTGCTAACAGTCCTAATTGATACTTGCTGTAACAACAAGTTTTAATTAGGACTGCCAGCACCCTGGCAATCCTAGTTCAATGTAGGACTGCCAGGGGGTGGTAGTCATAATACTGAATCAGATAGCCATTCTCCGTGCTAAATTACACGGAGAATGTCACTATCACATTTCTAGTTTGAGGGTATTTTTGACATTTTGGGGTAATTTGAATTTATTAGAATTTATTAGAATTTATTTGAATTTATGGGAATTTTTAGGAATTATTTTGGAATTGTTTGGATGAGGGTTGACTAGGTTGACTTTGACTAGTTTTTACCCTTGTAGACCAACCTAGAAGCTAACCCTAGTTAGTATGGACTTGGTTAGGTTATATGACTCTAGGCTAACCAAAGCTAACCCTTAGTTTGGTCAATAGACTCTAGTTAGCAATAGGAATTAGAAAGTCATAAGTCATGACTTATGATTTAGAACCATTGATAAATCAACTTAACTCATAGCCTTGTAGATTGGCCCAAAGCCCAAGAAATTACAAAACCCTAGCCCTAGACTTATGTGGCCGGCCACCATATCCTCATTGGAAACCCCACTCTATAAATACTCTCTTAGTTTTAGGGTTGCCTCTTTTAGGAAAGATCAAGTTTAGAAAGAGGTTTGTTCCTACTTCATTTAATCCATAGAAATTCCATTTCATGTCCTTTTTCATTCAAATCTCTTCCATTAGGTTTTAATATACCTATACTTGCTGTTATTGGAGTTTTATTTCAGTTTGATATTGATTTGTTGGATTGGGATATCAAGGAGAGGAGCTTAACAAAAAAAAATTTCTAGAAAGTTCATCTATTGGTAACTTCTTCAATACTCATTGAAATTTTGATTTCTTTATACATTTAGGAAGCCCTAGGAGTCCCCTACGTGGTTGTATTGGTTTTGTGTCGAGTTTCATAAGTTTCGTGACCGTTTTGGACACGTATCATGAACCCATAGTAGGTGTTTGATGAAATGTCCCAAAGGACATTCGACCTAATTTCTAGAAAGCTTTTGAATATGAATCTAGGTCTTGTTATTGCTTATTGATTTTAGTTTCTCTGAGGTGATGATTGTATCATGTCGTGTCATTTTGGACACGCGAACCCGCAGTTTTCTGACTGCGTAGCAGTGCCCTGCTGCTCGGGGGCTGTAGCGGACACAACACGCATTATTATGACACGAGACTCGACACGCACCATGGGGCAGTGACTGAGATGCCACATGTCAAGTCTCACGTGTCCACATGGCTTGTCGAGAGAGATATCAGTGTCGTACTAATTTTTCACTGTGAAGTGCATAAGAGAAATCGAGCACTGATACGCTACTCGTATTCGTGCTGGACATGTCGAGGACATGAACCAGGGTGCCCTAGTCCTAGCCCTAGTCCTACTCGACCCTGGGACACGAGTGCAAGACTCATTGAGTCGTGTCCTGTCTGTACGACTCCGTGTCCTGCCCGTACGAGACTGTCCTGTCAGTCTATACTGTGGGTGACACTTGCTGTTTGGACACTTCGTGTCCACTTTTGTGGACACGAATCACCCTCTCTGACACGAACACTATTAGTATGTTAATTACCAACCACAATTGTTATACATTAATGGTTTTAATTATCAAATTTTCTCATTTACCCAAGTTTCTGATACCATGTGTTCATTCAGTGTTTTCTTCTGTTTAAATCGAACTTTGGTTGGTTTATTAACCATTTAAATGTTATTAAATTACATGTTTAAGACCCTGATACTATTCTCTTATATGTAATCTATTTGTGGTTAAGTTTTTGGGTTGTTTGGTGAACATTTGATTTCGAAATGTGGCTTTTGAGTAGGGACTGAAACTGGGTATTCAGTCTTTGTATTTCCAGGTTTTGTATATGAACTTTGACATCTAATTAACCCCTCTAAATGCTGTTAACTGATAGGTTAAGTCCCTAAACCATTTCTCCTATATGTTTTCTAATAGTGGTTCGAAGTTGGGTTGATTTGGTTATGTTTTGAACTTGGAATGGAAAGTTGAAGTTCCTATAAACTGAACTGTCCAAACTGGGACTGTTCTGTATATTAATTAATTGGTTTCATTTCCTGTTCACAATTTACACACTCTTAAACCCTCACTCCCTAAAATAGCCACTCATATGTTCCTCACTCACACTCCACACACACACACACAGAGAGTTTACACACACACACATGCCCTCTCTCTCTATATACATTTACATGTCTATATTATATATGAATATGTATATGTATAAATATCTAGTAATGAACGTGTATGTATATATTATATGGGAGTTTTATATATATGTAATGTATATCTATATGTATATATGTATTATAACCTAAAGTAAGGTATATAATATATATATCTATGAGACGTGATTGCGCCTATACCTATGTATAAGTATATGGGTAACCTAATGCTAGTGTAATTTTATGATTGTGTTAGGTTACATATCAAATGTGTAGTATTTTTTTAGATGTAGACAATGTCATATAGCCTTGTAAAGGTATGTGCTAGCTAGTGTAGGTTAGTTTAGACTAGTATAGACTTGATTAGCCTAGAATGACTTGTTAGATCTAGTTTGACCATAGTTGACCAAGTTTGACTTCTAGGGTTGACCAGAGTTGACCAAGAGTTGACTTTGGCCTAGATTGACCTAGACTCATGTAGAATGCATAGTAGAACTTTATTTTACCATTTTAGACTTGTTGTGACTTGTGCTGTTCTGATTAGGAGCCAGACACCACTCCTCGGACAGTACTTTCATATTGGACACTCAGATACCAGGCGAGTACATTCTCTGATCATTTCATATCCTGCTTAGAATTATTTCCTGCATTAGATTAATTTACTTGTTACTGTCACGTTGGTCACACGGATTGGTACTATATGGATCCCTTCTTGAGATGTTATCCTTAGGGAGCATCGGGTACTACATGTTCTGTGCGTTTCACTTACATGGCGTATCACTATGCCTCATTGGTTCTTTGATCACTTGTGACATATACTCTTATGATCACAGAGTCTCCTAGAATCTCTTATCCTATTTACTGGGTATCCTAGAATCTCCTAGAATCCTCATTTATGGGACATCCATGTATCACCCTTCGGGGGCCTTTGCATGGAATCATAACATAACCTGGTTGGATCCTTGTGTATTGATTGGGGGTACGGGGGAGTAGAAACAGACATGTGAATACTATCAAAGTAGTGTAACATCAGAATCTTTCCATAGTGTAGCATCAGAATCTTCTATGCTATTTACATGTCTATATTGTACTTTGACTCACTAGCCACTGTTAGTCTCTATTTATAGTAGATATTTCTATTACAGTTCTCTCTCTGTTTACATACTGCACTTCTTTCAGTACTTGTATCTTACTTTACTGCATGATTATATTTTCTAACCTGCTATGAACTGTTGAGATGTACTGTACTCGCTCCTGTCCTGACTGGACATGTTAAAAATATTACAGAAGACGAGGAGGAGGCCTGTGTGGATACCTTCTACGGGGTAGCCCTAGACGACATTTCGAGCTGGACTCTCAGGAGGACCCATCTCTAGCTGAGGACATCACTCCCATTGCCTAGACTAGTTTAGTTAGACTTATCTTACTTTATGTTGTCTTGAGACTGTTTAGCTAGACTTTATTTCTGTTCAGAGATTCTGAGTTGTATATATTCTTTCATACTCAGTAGCTGAGTTTTGTACTCTGGATATTTGCTGGGATATTATCTTAGACTACTTTATCATCTGCATTTCCTTGAGTTCTATATCATATCGTGCTATCTCTTCCTTAGTTGTGATTGAGTTTTTTTACTGCTATGTTATCCCCATTCGGGGAGTATAAACTGTTTGGAGTTATAATATTAGATATATGTTGACCTAGGACAGCGTTCTACCGCCGACACTGCAGCGTAGGCTGGACGTACCCACGTCTCGTGCCCTTACTCTAGGGTGCGGGTCGTGACACGTTTTTAGTGTTGGCCCATACAGGTCTAGACTAGAAGTGTAGTGGTATTCGAATTAGAGTATCACTACAGCCTGCAGTAGGATATAGGACATTAATTATTAAGGTACTCAATCATATTAGGAAAAATTCTTTTCTTGCCATCTAAATTCTTATTGTCAGCTGATCTCTTGAATTTTAGTTGTCCGACTTTGTTATTTCGCTTCTTTCTCAGAAATTGATACTCTTGTTTGTCTATCTTCAGGATGGTAGAGACTCGATCGCAGCATACCATTCATGGGGATGCTATAGAGGGGACTGCTACCTCTCAGCCAGTACAGCAGGGCCAGGGGACTGCAGCTCCTGCCACCTCTGCTCGTATTGAGACCTCGGCAGCAGCAGCAGGGGGTATGCTTCCTCCGGCTCGGAGGTAGGACCCAGTCATCCCAGAGGATCTTTTCCAGCAGCCATCGCCTACAGGATACGTAGATGCAGCGCAGATGTTCTCGTACTTCCAACAGTTCATGGACCGGCAGCAGGCTCGACAGGACAGGGGCATGGAGTTGGCCCTTACGACGGTTGCAGCTCGATCAGTGGTTCAGCAGTCGAGGACACCGGGGATAGAGCAGTTCCAGAAAATGAGCCCGAGAGACTTTCTAGGGACGGAAGGGATACTATATGCTGATGAGTGGATCGAGCATATAGAGGAGATCTTCCGCCTGGCCCGGATACCAGCAGATCTTCAGATTGAGGCCGCAGCTAGCCGGATGCGAGATCTTGCTTGTACCTGGTATCAGTCAGACCCAGGGTGGGGGTAGCTGGGAAGACTTGGGAGGAGTTCAAGGGCTTCTTCAAGAAGAAGTTCTTCCCAGATTCAGCACTCAGAGCCTAGGAGTCGCAGTTCGATAGCCTAGTCCAGGGGAGCCTTTCAGTGGAGGAGTACGCCGAGGAGTTCGGCCGCCTCGGCAGGTTTGTAGAGGGCTTGAGCGAGACGGTGAAGGCCCAAAGGTTCCGAAAGGGTCTGGTCAAGAAGGTCAAGCCCCTGACCAAGGGCAACCGGGATGCCACATTCGAGGAGATCTTGGCGGGAGCCTTGTTGGCAGAGGATGATCTTGAGCTTAGGCTCAAGAGGGGGCGAGACCCAGTTGGGGGCAGCAGCAGCGGAGGCCAGGCCAAGAGGCCCCACTTTCAGCACCAGCAGCCGAGGCAGTTTCAGCCACAGTCGATCCAGCAGAGGCCAGTTCACCACCAGCAGCAGCCGAGACAGCACCAGCAGGGTCAGAGATAGAGTGTTACTTGTGCCTACTGCAAGAAGCCTGGGCATATCTTTAATAAGTGCCGGAAGAGGCTGGTCCAGTGTCTGGTGTGTGGCTCAGCAGACCACCAGATGAGGGAGTACCGTTTGGGACGAGCAGCTCAGGGGGCAGCAGTCAGAGCTCCAACAGGCCAACAGAGGGGACCAGCCCTGCCGACACAGCAGCAGAGGTTCGTCCAGCACCAGCAGCAGGCCATGGAAGGCCAGCAGGGGCGAGCTTTTGCCATGGCAGCTGGAGATGTAGAGGTGATAGGAGAGCTGATCGCAGGTTCGATTCTCCTCGACTCCAGTCCAACTTTTGCATTATTCGATTCCGGTGCTTCGCATAGCTTTATATCAGTATCTTTTACGATTAGACACGATATCATAGATGAATCGTTGCCTAGGACTTACAAGATCACGACCGGGGGTGGCATTATCCTTGTAAGTGATGTTTGTAAGGGTCGGAGAGTAGTTTTGGGAGGCCGTGAGTTGGAGGTGAGCATGTTCGTAATGCCATTACCGAATTACGATATAGTACTAGGTATGGATTGGTTGAGTAGGCACCACACCAGTATTGATTGCAGAGCGGGTAGAATTCTTTTTAGAGCACCAGAGGAGCCAGAGTTCGAGTACTCCAGACGTCAGGCAGAGCAGAGCAACGGAGTCTTCTGTGGAGTCTCGGTCGAGGAGCAGGTGATTCCATACCCCTTGATAGCAGAGTATATGGATGTTTTCCCAGAAGAGTTGCCGGGATTGCCACCAGACAGTGACATAGAGTTCTCGATAGACTTTGTTCCAGGAGCGGAGCCCATCTCTCAGCATGTCTATCGGGTGAACAACTGTGAGCTGGTGGAGTTGAAGAAGCAGGTGGATGAGCTACAGGACAAGGGCTTCATCCGCTCGAGTTCATAGCCATGGGGTGCACCAGTGTTGTTTGTGCCGAAGAAGGATGGGTCAGTACGGATGTGTATTGACTACAGAGCACTCAACAACCTCATGATCAAGAACAAATACTCACTGCCGCGGATCGACGATCTTTTTGACCAGTTAAGCGGAGCTCGGGTATTTTCTAAGATTGATCTGAGGTCGGGATATCACCAGGTGTAGGTGAAGGGGAAGGATATTCCTAAGACCGCTTTCAGGACGCGGTACGGGCAGTTTGAGTTTTTGGTTATGCCGTTTGGGCTAACCAATACACCAGCAGTGTTTATGAACCTTATGAACAAGGTGTTCCACCAGTACCTGGATCAGTTTGTGGTGGTGTTCATTGACGACATTTTGGTATATTCCAAGACTGAGGAGGAGCACGAGGAGCATTTGAGGATCGTGCTGGAGACTCTTAGGAGGGAGCAGCTTTATGGGAAGCTCTCCAAGTGTGAGTTCTTCTTGGACCGGGTGGACTTCTTGGGGCATATGGTGACTGGAGATGGTATCTCAGTTGACCCTAAGAAGATTGTAGCAGTTGAGGCATGGGAAGCGTCGACTTCAGTTGCAGAGATCAGGAGTTTTCTGGGGCTGGCAGGATATTATCGGAGATTTGTGCAGGATTTCTCCCGGGTTGCAGAGCCGTTGACTCGGTTGACCCGGAAGGATGCTGAGTTCCTTTGGTCAGAGGAGTGTCAAACAGCTTTTGATGAGTTGAAAAAGTGGATGACGACAGCTCCGATTCTGACATTGCCTTCAGGATCAGGTGGATTCACTATTTATAGTGATGCTTCAGGGAAAGGGCTGGGTTGTGTATTGCAGCAGCACGGGAAGGTGATTGCCTATGCTTCCAGGCAGTTACGTCCCCATGAGAAGAACTACCCTACCCACGACCTGGAGCTGGCAGCAGTGATTTTTGCATTGAAGTTGTGGAAGCATTATCTGTATGGTGAGAGGGTGGAGATCTTCACCAGATCATAAGAGCTTAAAGTATGTGTTCACTTAGAAGGAGTTGAACATGAGACAGCGCAGATGGCTAGAGTTGATGAAGGATTTTGACATCCTACTTCAGTATCACCCAGGGAAGGCCAACGTGGTTGCCGATGCCTTGAGTAGGTATCCGACAGCCATGTGTTTGACCATGGATCGGCATTTGCTTGCAGACTTAGAGAGCCTTGGTATTGAGGTGATCATGCCCGGGGTACAGATGCAGTTATGGAGGATGCAGATTCAGTCAAACTTGGTGGAGAGGATCAAGTCGGCTCAGTTTGAGGACGTTGCTCTGTGGTGTCTTCGAGAGCAGGTTCGAGCAGGATTGCTGGAGGGCGAGTTTTCCCTTGCAGAGGATGGTGCCTTAAGGTACGGTTCCAGGTTATGTGTGCCCAACGGAGATCTCAGGGAGCAGGTTATGCAGGAGGCCCACAGATCTCAGTACTCTATACACCCGGGTGCCAACAATTTGTACCGAGATCTGAGGAAGCATGTTTGGTGGTCCAGGATGAAGCGGGAGGTGGCTCGCTTCGTGGCTAGGTGCTTGGTCTGTCAGCAGGTCAAGGCAGAGAGGCAGAGGCCTGGTGGATTTTGCAGCCGCTGCCCATTCTCGAGTAGAAATATGAGCATATCACTATGGACTTCGTATCAGGATTGCCGCGTACTCCAGGAGGGAAAGACGTGATTTGGGTCATCGTTGACAGGTTCACCAAATCGGCCCATTTCTTGCCATTCAAGGTGGGTACGTCTACAGAGAGGCTGACGGAGATGTACATACGACAGATAGTCAGGGTTCACGGGGTTCCAGTCAGCATCTTCTCAGATCGGGATAGTCGTTTTACTTCCCATTTCTGGAGGAGTCTGCAGACCAGCTTGGGCACTCAGCTCAAGTTTAGTACTGCATACCACCCCCAGACGAACGGACAGTCAGAGCGGGCTATTCAGACACTTGAGGATATGCTGCGGACGTACGTCCTAGACTTTAGAGCTTCCTGGGAGGATCATCTTCATTTGGTGGAGTTTGCTTACAATAATAGTTTCCAAGACAGCATTGAGATGTCACCTTTTGAGGCTCTGTACGGGCGTAGGTGCCGTACACCCTTATCTTGGGATGATGTTGGTGATAGAGCTTTACTGGGGCCAGAGATGATTGTTGACGCAGCCGAAAAGGTGAAGCTCATCAGGGACAGACTTCACGTGGCGCAGGACAGACATCGGCACTGGGTCGATAGCCACCTGAGGCCGTTGGAGTTTGAGGTACAGATTAGAGTAGGACTAGATTTAGGTTTGTTTGTTCGTGATTTTTGATCATGTTTGTTTATTATAATTAATTGAGACCTTGCTTGTGATTAGGTCGGAGACCAGGTTTTCTTGAGGATATCTCCGACTTGTGGTACGATACGTTTTGGTGGAGGTGGAAAGCTTAGCCCGCGCTTTATCGGCCCTTTCGTTATCAGCGGGAGAGTCGGTGACGTGGCATACAGGCTAGACTTGCCGCCTGTGCTAGTGGGGGTCCATAACGTATTCCATGTATCACAGTTGAGACGGCACATGGCTGACCCTAGCCATGTGCTCGATCATTCAGAGATTGAGGTTGGGCCTTCACTCAGCTATCCAAAGCAGCCAGTGGAGATTCTGGATCGACGGAAGAAGGTTCTGAGGAACCAGGTGATACCTTTGGTACGCGTCGCATGGAGGCATCATTCTCCAGGAGAGTCTACCTGGGAGCGGGAGGATGAGATGCGCGAGCGCTACTCATATCTTTTTGGACCGCGAGGTATACTTTCTATCCTTCTCATCAGTTGTATTTCGCCTTTCAATTTCGAGGACAAAATTCTTTTAAGGAGGGTAGATTTGTCTCTACCATATTTCTAGTTTGAGGGTATTCTTGACATTTTGGGGTAATTTGAATTTATTAGAATTTATTTGAATTTATGGGAATTTTTAGGAATTATTTTGGAATTGTTTGGATGAGGGTTGACTAGGTTGACTTTGACTAGTTTTGACCTTTGTAGACCAACCTAGAAGCTAACCCTAGTTAGTATGGACTTGGTTAGGTTATATGACTCTAGTATAACCTAAGCTAACCCTTAGTTTGGTCAATAGACTCTAGTTAACAATAGGAATTAGAAAGTCATAAGTCATGACTTATGATTTAGAACCATTGATAAATCAACTTAACTCATAGCCTTGTAGATTGGCCCAAAGCCCAAGAAATTACAAAACCCTAGCCCTAGACTTATGTAGCCAGCCACCATATCCTCATTGGGAATCCCACTCTATAAATACTCTCTTATTTTTAGGGTTGCCTCTTTTAGGAAAGATCAAGTTTAGAAAGAGGTTTGTTCCTACTTCATTTAATCTATAGAAATTCCATTTCATGTCATTTTTCATTCAAATCTCTTCCATTAGGTTTTAATATACCTATACTTGCTGTTATTGGAGTTTTATTTCAGTTTGATATTGATTTGTTGGATTGGGATATCAAGGAGAGGAGCTCAACAAAGGAGGATTTTCTAGAAAGTTCATCTATAGGAAACTTCTTTAATACTCATTGAAATTTTGATTTCTTTATACATTTAGGAAGCCCTAGAAGTCCCCTAGGTGGTTGTATTGGTTTCGTGTCGAGTTTCATAGGTTTCGTGTCCGTTTTGGACACGTATCATGAACCCACAGTAGGTGTTTGATGAAATATTCGAAAGGACATTCGACCTAATTTCTAGAAAGCTTTTGAATATGAATCTAGGTCTTGTTATTGCTTATTGATTTCTTTTTCTCTGAGGTGATGATTGTATCATGTCGTGTCATTTTGGACACGCAAACCCGCAGTTTTCTGACTGCGCAGCAGTGCCCTGCTGCTCGGGGGCTGTAGCGGACACGACACGCGTTATTATGACACGAGACTCGACACGCACCATGGGGCAGTGACTGACATGCCATGTGTCAAGTCTCACGTGTCCACGTGGCGTGTCGAGAGAGATATCAGTGTCGCACTAATTTTTTACTGTGCAGTGCACACGAGAAATCGAGCACTGATACGCTACTCGTATTCATACTGGACACATCAAGGACACGAGCCAGGGTGCCCTAGTCCTAGCCCTAGTCCTACTCGACCCTGGGACACGAGTGCAAGACTCATTGAGTCGTGTCCTGCCTGCACGACTCCGTGTCCTGCCCGTACGAGACTGTCCTGTCAGTCTATGCTGTGGGTGACACTTTCTGTTTGGACACTTCGTGTCCACTTTTGTGGACACGAATCATCCTCTCTGACATGAACACTATTAGTATGTTAATTACCAACCACAATTGTTATACATTAATTGTTTTAATTATCAAATTTCCTCATTTACCCAAGTTTCTGATACCATGTGTTCATTCAGTGTTTTCTTCTATTTAAATCAAACTTTGGTTAGTTTATTAACCCTTTAAATGTTATTAAATTACATGTTTAAGACCCTGATATTATTCTCCTATATGTAATCTATTTGTGGTTAAGTTTTTGGGTTGTTTGGTGAACATTGATTTCGAAATGTGGCTTTTGAGTAGGGACTGAAACTGGGTATTCAGTCTTTGTATT
Source organism: Iris pallida (assembly GCA_029216955.1). NCBI lineage: Eukaryota > Viridiplantae > Streptophyta > Magnoliopsida > Asparagales > Iridaceae > Iris > Iris pallida. The sequence goes on along the minus strand of JANAVB010040216.1, from coordinate 4,041,805 downwards.
TCCAGGTTTTGTATATGAACTTTGACATCTAATTAACCCCTCTAAATGCTGTTAACTGATAGGTTAAGTCCCTAAACCATTTCTCCTATATGTTTTCTAATAGCGGTACGAAGTTGGGTTGATTTGGTTATGTTTTGAACTTGGAATGGGAAGTTGAAGTTCCTATAAACTGAACTGTCCAAACTGGGACTATTTTGTATACTAATGAATTGGTTTCATTTCCTGTTTACAGTTTACACACTCTTTGTCACCCTCATTTCCCGTATTTCTCGTATTTTTTTTGTACTTCGTATTTTTACTCGTATCTGGATTTTAGCATGTATTTTTTTTCTCAACTTATGGAATTTCGGTATTTCTCGTATTTTGGGTTTTGACCTGGCTCGGTTTTAATTGGGTTTGGGCTCGGTTTTGTTGGATTGGTTCGGTTTGGTTCGGTTTTATGTGTTGGAACACCCTAGCCTATACTACACCCTCAACCCACCACAACTCCCCCTCTTTATAACGCCACCTACCACTCTCTCTCCTCATAACTTCCACCATTAATTTTCTTCTTCTTCTTCTCCTTCCTCAACACAACTCCCCAACCCCTAGGCAAGTGCATCTTGCCACTACCTGAGGACCCTCTTTTCTTTGTCCATTTGCTAGTTTAGGACATGGAGATCAACATTAGTTCTTGGGTTTTTATGATTTGGAGTCTCTGTTGATGTAGATCTAAGTTATTGCTATTTTCGGATTTTACATGTTTTGATCCATTTTGGTTGGTTTTCTTTGAGTTCTGATGTTTCCATGTGGAAGAGCTTTCAGTTTTACTCCAGTTGGAGCCTTAGAAATCCGAATTTGGAGTTCGGATGGCCAAGTTATGAACTTTTGAAGTTTTGGTTTCAGCCATGTGTTCTTGCTGTTTGGAGAAGACAGTGAGCAGTGTGCAGAGCTGTTTAGCTACGCACACTGAGCTACGCGCGCTCTTTAGCGCTGCGTACGCAGGCTTGAGTACGCTTCCTGTTGGAAGCGTGTCTCCTTGAGCGTGCGTGACTTTCACACACTGCTCCCTTGAGCGTGTGTGACTTTCACACACTGCTCCCTGTAGCGTGCGTGACTTTCACACACTGCTCCCTTGAGCGTGCGTGACTTTCACACACTGCTCCCTGTAGCGTGCTTGACTTTCACACACTGCTCCCTGTAGCGTGCGTGACTTTCACACACTGCTCCCTGTAGCGTGCGTGACTTTCACACACTGCTTCCTATAGCATGCGTGACTTTCACATACGCTGCCCCCCCTGAGCGTGCGTGACTTTTCATGTACGCTACCCTTGAGCGTGCGTGACTTTTCACGCAGCTGTTTCCTTGAGCTTGCGTGACTTTTTACGCAGCTGCTCCCCTTGAGCATGCGTGACTTTTGTACGCTGCTCCCCTGACCCCTTGCTTAACCTATTGACCCTTGGAGTTTTAGTTTTATTTCTTTAAGCTTGGCTCTTTTATAACCCTGTCTTTTGATATTTTATTAGATATTTCATGCCCATTTTATATCCTTACGCCTTTTGTCATGAACTTGATTTTACTTAATATGTTTGGAATGACTATTGTACATGGCATGGTAAGACAAGGAACTAGCATAACACGACAGTGACCCTAGTGGTGCACTCCTGACATGACCAACATGACTTGATAGTGGCCCGTGGCAGCGCACTCCTGACTTGACATGACTTGATAACTTAACTTGACCTGCCTTGACACCGTGGGTGGTTCTTTTTTGCTTGCTTGTTAATCCACTTGTCCAGTCTTGCATCATGTCTAGGATGGAACTCCTGAGTACCACGGTCAGGAGTACCTACTAAAATGGATTAAGGTTAATAACTAGAATAACAGTAGTCATGAAGAGATGACACAGCTACAGGCAATCCCGTTACTTGGGCGCTCTTGGGATCTGTAGCCTGCCGTCGAGTAGGGCAAATTTCTAGCACACCGTCGAGTGTTGCACCCTCTAAGTCACCTAAGGGTACATTTGTCTCCCGGGCGATGTACCCACCTGAATTCAACCCTAATCTTTCGTCCTGGGCAGCCTGGATGGTCTGCAGGGCTTGTGGCTGTGGAACAATCTCACTGCATCTTGTTAGTAATTAGGCCTGTGATAACCCTAGTTAGTTAAAGTAGTAAGTCGTAGGATCTGCTTGGCCGTGATTGATTGAATGAGGTATAACCAGTCTAGTCATGTCTTGATCCAGTACAAGATTGCTTCCTGGCTTGATTACTTACATTACTTATCTTGCCGATAAATGGTGAAAAACCAAGCTCTGTTCAGATGAAGGGTTACAACCCCGGTCCTTGTTTGGTTTACGGGTCGTAACCTGGCTATCGGAATAGTTCCATGGTTATCTCATCGTATATCACCCTGCCATATTTTTGCAAGTTTTAATCTTAATATTAAATTTTCTTGTGCTGATTGTTGGCTTTTGTTCTTATTTCGTGGCCCCCTTGTGGCACTTGCTCTTTCTGGGGTTGACCCAGCTGGTTTTGTGTGGCCAGATTTCGGAGCAGCTCCCGAGGATCTACCAAGCTTCCAGCCCAATAGTGGCGACTGGAAGGAACCCGGGCTACGAGTGGGTTTTCTATTTTGTTTCGCTCACTCTATTGTAAATTTATTCCTTGAGGCGTTTAGCCGACGAGCACCTGTTAGCTCGATGCACTTTTACTTACTGTCTGCCTACGGGCTGTAAACATGATTAACAAATCCTAGGGTTGATCATGTATGACTTAAACTCTTGCTAGTCCTAACATTTTGTACGACTAGCTTCATGATCAGCTGATATGTAATATTTGGGACGCCTTTTATTGTATATTTAATTATCATACATCTTGTAATTATATTATTTGCTTGATATTGAGACAATAGGCTTGACCTTAAGAGACTGTTGGCTTGTAGTAAACCCTTATATTTAGACAGCCGTGACCGTATAGTTGAGATGTATTCTATTTCAATATACGTAGCTGGCTATGTCTGCCCCCGCTCTCCAGTATTCTGGTTCTGGGGCGTGACATGGTTTAAGTGGTGGCCCATACAGGTCTTGTCAATCAAGAAATGTGAGGGTTTACCGAATAGATGTCTCAATCAGTATTCGCCCTTGATCTCCGCCCGTATTTTCAAATCCCTGAAATTCTTGACCTGATTACATGCTTGTATCGTTGATCTGTCCTGGTCCTTCCTTATTGTTTCCCTGTGTCGTCTTCCTCAGCGGTACTGTACCTGACCCTGCCGATCAGCGAGGTGGAGCACCTCCCGTGGACCGGCAGCAACCCGGAGATCAAGCCCAGCATTCCGGGGTAGCCTCCAGAGTGATATCTACTGGAGGGGAGTCACCAGTTCGGCCCGTCCAGTCCACAGAGCCAGATGATGGTACCTTAGTAGGCCTCATCAGAACCTTGATAGCTTCCCAGGATCGTCGAAGCGACGCCCTGCACCAGACAGTTTAAGATGCTTTGACCCGAGGCGGACATCCAGGGAACCAGGCGGCCAACAGCTTCAAGCGATTGAACCCTCCTTTCTTCGACGGCACCGAGGATGCGATTGCCGCGGATGCATGGCTTCAGGATACCGAGGTAGTTCTGGAAGCAGCTAGGACACCCGAGAATGAGAAGGTGGCGGTGGTACGCCTGCAGTTGTTGGATTTAGCTCGCAGTTGGTGGGCGGCGCAAGCCATGGGATTAGTGGCACCCATTGCTTGGGCAGTGTTTAGGGAGAGATTCCAGACGAAGTATTTTGATGCTGTGGCTCGGTACGACCTGCAGACCAGATTTACCAACTTGAAGCAAGGAGGCAGATCAGTCGACAGTTATGCATCGGAGTTTTCTAGACTCAGTAGGTTTGCCCCCACCTTGGTGGCGACCGAGTTTGATAGGGCCCAGCGGTTCCAGCAGGGACTGCATTTGGAGATCTTGTTGGCGGTTGAGCTGTTCGAGCACCAGACGTTCGATACAGTCTTGAGAGCAGCTAGGAGGCATGAGTACACCTCCCAGAGGATAGTGGATAGGACCGGAGGTAGGAAGCGGTCCCACAGTCAGATGCACCAATCATCAGCTCCCGCCCCGGCAGCTAGAGGATTGACCATTGGAACTCCGAGGCGGGCGGCCTCACTAACGTCGGTTCAGCATTCGACCCCGACGTACCCGCAGCAGCAGAAGCAGAAGCAGACTTCCGCGATGGGATGTTCTCATTGCGGGAAGCCGGGGCATGTGGTGGCAGACTGCCGCAGGGCACAGGGATTATGCCTGGCTTGTGGAGCAGCAGATCATAGGATTGAAGCTTGCCCGAATAGGGGTGGTTCATCAGCATCCAACCCTTCTAACTCTTCGGTGAGAGGACCGGCCCCAGTACCAGTTCAGCAGCAGCAGTATCAGTCTTCGAGGCCCTTGCCGCCTCAGTCTCAGGCATTCCAGCAACAGTACCCCCAGCAGTATGCACAAGCCCAAGCTCAGACCCAGAATAGGCAGAGAGGTTTCCAGCAGAGGGGACCAGCAGCCAGAGGACAAGGTCAGGCCATGATGATGGCTATGGAAGAAGAAGTTACACCAGGTGAGGTTGTGGCAGGTACTATTCTCGTCAACTCCTTTCCAGCTTCGGTATTGTTTGATTCTGGTGCATCGCATTCATTCATGTCTGCACGATTCGCGACACGGATATGATTGGAGCCCGAGTCATTATCAGTGAGGCTCAATATACTTACTGGTAATGGTTTTGTGGGAGTAGATCGAGTGTTTTCCTCGTGTCGGATCGTAGTTAGCGGTAGAGAGTTCCCCGCTAGATTCATAGAGTTTTCTATGGCAGACAATGATGTAGTCCTAGGCATGGATTGGTTGAGGAACCAGTATGCTAGGATAGAATGCCATATTGGCAGAGTTGTCTTTAGTATCTCCGACGAGCCAGAGTTTTCGTTTTCCAGAGGCGCAGTAGAGCCATCTTCCCCAGCATTGCGGATGGCAGTAGCAGCAGTACAATTACCCCGGATAGTTGAAGAGTTTCCAGATGTCTTTCCAGAGGAGCTTCCAGGGATGCCGCCAGAGCGGGAGATTGAGTTCACTATAGACTTGATTCCCGGGACAGCACCAGTGTCAGAGCGAGTCTACAGGATGGCCCCTTCAGAGTTGGAGATTTTGTACAAGATGATTGAAGAACTGAGGACCAAGGGATTCATCCGTGCAAGTGGATCGCCTTGGGGAGCCCCGATGCTTCTTATGAAAAAGAAGGATGGTACGTCCAGGCTATGTGTTGATTATCGTACCTTGAATTCGGTGACAATCAAGAACAGATACCCTCTTCCGATGATAGATGACTTGTTTGATCAGCTCAAAGGGGCTTCAGTGTTCTCGAAGATCGATTTACGCTCAGGTTATCACCAGATCAGAGTCAGAGAGCAGGACATCCCGAAGACAGCATTCAGATCGAGGTATGGACATTGGGAGTTCCTTGTTATGCCCTTTGGAGCGACCAATGCGCCGGCCGTATTCATGGACCTCATGAATCGCATTTTCATGCCTTACTTGGATCAATTTGTGATCGTGTTCCTAGATGACATCCTGGTCTACAGCAAGAGTGAAGCAGAGCATGAGCAGCATCTCAGAGTCGTCCTTCAGACGCTTAGGGAGCATCAGTTGTACGCCAAGTTTAGTAAATGCGAGTTCTGGCTCGATCGCATTTCATACTTGGGTCACATCATTACCCGAGGAGGAGTGGAAGTAGATCTCCAGAAGATTGTGGCTATCGAGTCATGGCCGGTACCCAGCTCAGTGGCAGAGGTTCGCAGCTTTCTTGGATTAGCCGGCTACTACCGGCGGTTCGTTTCAGATTTTATGAGGATTTCAGCGCCAATGACCCAGTTGACCCGCAAAGATGTGCCGTTTGTTTGGACAGCAGAGTGTCAGGAATTATTTGAGAAGTTGAAGCGAGGTTTGATAACAGCTCCCATTCTCACCCTTCCAGATGGGACCGGAGGATTCACAGTTTATTGCGACGCTTTAGGCAGAGGATTGGGGTGTGTCTTGATGCAGCATGGGAAGGTAATATCTTATGCGTCACGCCAACTTCGTGATCATGAGAAGAATTACCCGACCCACGACTTGGAATTGGCGGCGGTAGTGTTTGCTTTGAAGTTGTGGGGACACTACTTGTACGGAGATAGAGTGGAGATCTTTACTGATCATAAGAGCCTGAAGTATGTTTTCACCCAGAAGGACCTTAATATGCGGCAGAGAAGATGGCTCGAGTTATTGGTGGACTATGATGTGGATTTGCAGTATCATCCCGGGAAGGCCAACGTTGTAGCAGATGTATTGAGCAGGAGAGCCGGAGTTTATTTTCTGACGGCGCAACCAGAATTATTGGCAGATCTTCAGAAGATGGGAATTGAAGTAGTTCTTCCTACCAGTGTGGCATTGATGGCCAGTCTACAGGTTCAGTCCAGCATAGTTGAGAGAATCCGGGTGGCGCAGTCAACAGACTCCAAGCTTCAGCGACTCAGAGCAGAGTGTGAAGCAGGAAGAAGGCCAGAGTTATGTATTCATGAAGACGGTACCCTTCGGCACGGCACTCGTCTTTGTGTACCCAGTGGAGATATTAGACAGGAAGTCATGGCAGAAGCCCACAGTTCACAGTATTCTATTCATCCGGGTGGTACGAAGATGTACCGTGATATCCATCAGCATTTCTGGTGGAATGGCATGAAGAGGAAGATAGCCCGGTTTGTCTCTCGGTGTTTGGTTTACCAACAGGTTAAAGCTGAACATCAGAGGCCCGCTGGACTTCTTCAACCCTTACCGATCCCAGAATGGAAATGGGAACATATAACTATGGATTTCGTAACTGGATTGCCCAGATCTCCGGCCGGCAGAGATGCTATTTGGGTAATTGTGGACAGGCTTACCAAGGTGGCACACTTTCTCCCATTCAGAGTTGGACAGTCGACGGCACAGCTAGCAGAGATGTATCTCAGGCAGATCGTCAGGCTTCACGGTGTGCCAGTCAGCATCACCTCAGACAGGGATTCAAGATTCACATCACACTTTTGGCGTAGCTTGCAAGAGAGTTTGGGAACTCGTCTTCAGTTCAGCTCAGCTTATCACCCGCAGACGGATGGTCAGTCAGAGCGCACAATCCAGACCCTTGAAGATATGTTGAGATCCTGTACCCTTGACTTCGGTGGTTCATAGAAGAATCATCTGCACCTGGTGGAATTCTCGTACAACAACAGTTATCAGGCCAGTATCCAGATGGCACCCTTCGAGGCTCTCTATGGCAGGAAGTGCAGATCCCCGCTAGCATGGGACGATGTCGGAGAGAGGCAAATGCTCGGACCCGAGTTGATTTCCCAGACGATTGAAGTGGTCAGGAAGGTCAGAGATCACCTCCGAGTTGCCCAGGACCGCCAGCGCCATTGGGCCGATGCTCATCGGCGTCCCTTAGAATTTGCTGTCGGCGACCATGTATTCCTTAGGATCTCGCCTAACCGCGGCGTCATTCGCTTTGGCGCACGGGGAAAGCTTAGTCCTAGGTATATAGGGCCGTTCGATATTCTAGAGCGAGTAGGAGATGTATCCTATCGTCTCGCTCTTCCGCCGTCGCTAAGTGAGGTACATGATGTATTCCATGTGTCCCAATTACGACGGTATATTCCGGACCCGAGCCACATCCTAGACCATTCGGAATTGGTTGTTGGTACCAACCTTTCGTATGAGGAGAGGCCCGTGTCTATTTTGGACCGGAGGGAAAAGATACTCAAGAACAAGACTATTAAATTAGTCCGTGTTGCTTGGGGCCATCACTCTCTGGGTGAGTCAACGTGGGAGCGTGAGGACGACATCCGATTACGATATCCCTACCTGTTTGACTCGTGAGGTATAATGTCTTTCTTATGCCTTACATTTTTCCTTCCTTGCTTGCATTGAATGATTGTATGATTGGACTGCTTAGTGTAGCTTGCCTGTGCTTAGTGTAGCTTGTCGTGGCAATCTCTAGCTCCTTGATTAAATTCCGAGGACGGAATTCTTTTAAAGGTGGGTAGAGTTATCACTCTTATTTCCCGTATTTCCCGTATTTTTTTTTGTACTTCGTATTTTTACTCGTATCTGGATTTTAGCATGTATTTTTTTTTTCTCAACTTATGGAATTTCGGTATTTCTCGTATTTTGGGTTTTGACCTGGCTCAGTTTTAATTGGGTTTGGGCTCGGTTTTGTTGGATTGGTTCGGTTTGGTTCGGTTTTATGTGTTGGAACACCCTAGCCTATACTACACCCTCAACCCACCACAACTCCCCCTCTTTATAACACCACCTACCACTCTCTCTCCTCATAACTTCCACCATTAATTTTCTTCTTTTTCTTCTCCTTCCTCAACAGAACTCCCCAACCCCTAGGCAAGTGCATCTTGCCACTACATGAGGACCCTCTTTTCTTTGTCCATTTGCTAGTTTAGGACATGGAGATCAACATTAGTTCTTGGGTTTTTATGATTTGGAGTCTCTGTTGATGTAGATCTAAGTTATTGCTATTTTCGGATTTTACATGTTTTGATCCATTTTGGTTGGTTTTCTTTGAGTTCTGATGTTTTCATGTGGAAGAGCTTTCAGTTTTACTCCAGTTGGAGCCTTGGAAATCCGAATTTGGAGTTCGGATGGCCAAGTTATGAACTTTTGAAGTTTTGGTTTCAGCCATGTGTTCTTACTGTTTGGAGAAGACAGTGAGAAGTGTGCAGAGCTGTTTAGCTACGCAGACTGAGCTACGCGCGCTCTTTAGCGCTGCGTACGCAGGCTTGAGTACGCTTCCTGTTGGAAGCGTGTCTCCTTGAGCGTGCGTGACTTTCACACACTACTCCCTGTAGCGTGCGTGACTTTCACACACTGCTCCCTTGAGCGTGCGTGACTTTCACACACTGCTCCCTGTAGCGTGCGTGACTTTCACACACTGCTCCCTGTAGCGTGCGTGACTTTCACACACTGCTCCCTGTAGCGTACGTGACTTTCACACACTGCTACCTATAGCGTGCGTGAATTTCACATACGCTGCCCCCCTGAGCGTGCGTGACTTTTCATGTATGCTGCCCTTGAGCGTGCGTGACTTTTCACGCAGCTGTTCCCTTGAGCTTGCGTGACTTTTCACGCAGCTACTCCCATTGAGCATGCGTGACTTTTGTACGCTGCTCCCCTGACCCCTTGCTTAACCTATTGATCCTTGGAGTTTTAGTTTTATTTCTTTAAGCTTGGCTCTTTTATAACCCTGTCTTTTGATATTTTATTAGATATTTCATGCCCATTTTATATTCTTACGCCTTTTGTCATGAACTTGATTTTACTTAATATGTTTGGAATGACTATTGTACATGGCATGGTAAGACAAGGAGCTAGCATAACACGACAGTGACCCGTAGTGGTGCACTCCTGACATGACCAACATGACTTGATAGTGGCCCGTGGCGGCACACTCCTGACTTGACATGACTTGATAACTTAACTTGACCTGCCTTGACACCGTGGGTGGTTCTTTCTTGCTTGCTTGTTAATCCACTTGTCCAGTCTTGCATCATGTCTAGGATGGAACTCCTGAGTACCACGGTCAGGAGTACCTACTAAAATGGATTAAGGTTAATAACTAGAATAACAGTAGTCATGAAGAGATGACACAGTTACAGGCAATCCCGTTACCTGGGCGCTCTTGGGATCTGTAGCCTGCCGTCGAGTAGGGCACATTTCCAGCGCACCGTCGAGTGTTGCACCCTCTAAGTCACCTAAGGGTACATTTGTCTCCCGGGCGATATACCCACCTGAATTCAACCCTAATCTTTCGTCCTGGGTAGCCTGGATGGTCTGCAGGGCTTGTGGCTGTGGAACAATCTCACTGCATCTTGTTAGTAATTAGGCCTGTGATAACCCTAGTTAGTTAAAGTAGTAAGCCGTAGGATCTGCTTGGCCGTGATTGATTGAATGAGGTATAACCAGTCTAGTCATGTCTTGATCCAGTACAAGATTGCTTCCTGTCTTGATTACTTACATTACTTATCTTGCCGATAAATGGTGGGAAACCAAGCTCTGTTCAGATGAAGGGTTACAACCCCGGTCCTTGTTTGGTTTACGGGTCGTAACCTGGCTATCGGAATAGTTCCGTGGTTATCTCGTCGTATATCACCCTGCCATATTTTTGCAAGTTTTAATCTTAATATTAGATTTTCTTGTGCTGATTGCTGGCTTTTGTTCTTATTTCGTGGCCCCCTTGTGGCACTTGCTCTTTCTGGGGTTGACCCAGCTGGTTTTGTGTGGCCAGATTTTGGAGCAGCTTCCGAGGATCTACCAAGCTTCCAGCCCAATGGTGGCGACTAGAAGGAACCCGGGCTACGAGTGGGTTTTCTATTTTGTTTCGCTCACTCTATTGTAAATTTATTCCTTGAGGCGTTTAGCCGACGAGCACCTGTTAGCTCGATGCACTTTTACTTACTGTCTGCCTACGGGCTGTAAACATGATTAACAAATCCTAGGGTTGATCATGTATGACTTAAACTCTTGCTAGTCCTAACATTTTGTACGACTAGCTTCATGATCAGCTGATATGTAATATTTGGGACACCTTTTATTGTATATTTAATGATCATACATCTTGTAATTATATTATTTGCTTGAGATTGAGACAATAGGCTTGACCCTAAGAGACTGTTGGCTTGTAGTAAACCCTCATATCTAGACAGTCGTGACCGTATAGTTGAGATGTATTCTATTTCAATATACGTAGCTGGCTATGTCTGCCCCCGCTCTCCAGTATTCTGGTTCTGGGGCGTGACACTCTTACACCCTTACTCCCTAACACAGCCACTCATATGTTCCTCACTCACACTCCACACACACACACACAGTTTACACACACACACACATGCCCTCTCTCTCTATATACATTTACATGTCTATATTATATATGAATATGTATATGTATGAATATCTAGTAATGAACATGTATGTATATATTATATGGGAGTTCTATATATATGTAATGTATATCTATATGTATATATATATATATTATAACCTAAAGTAAGGTATGTAATATATATATCTATGAGATGTGATTGCGCCTATACCTATGTATAGGTATATGGGTAACCTAATGCTAGTGTAATTCTATGATTGTGTTAGATAACATATCACATGTGTAGTATTTTTTTAGATGTAGACAATGTGATATAGCCTTGTAAAGGTATGTGCTAGCAATTGTAGTTTAGTTTAGACTAGTATAGACTTGATTAGCCTAGAATGACTTGTTAGACCTAGTTTGACCATAGTTGACCAAGTTTGACTTCTAGGGTTGACCAGAGTTGACCAAGAGTTGACTTTGGCCTAGATTGACCTAGACTCACGTAGAATGCATAGTAGAACTTCATTTTACTATTTTAGACTTGTTGTGACTTGTGCTGTTCTGATTAGGAGCCAGACACCACTCCTCGGATAGTACTTTCATATTGGACACTCAGATACCAGGCGAGTACATTCTCTGATCATTTCATACCCTGCTTAGAATTATTTCCTGCATTAAATTACTTTACTTGTTACTATCACGTTGGTCACACGGATTGGTACTATATGGATCCTTTCTTGAGATGTTATCCTTAGGGAGCATCGGGTACTACATGTTCTGTGCGTTTCACTTACATGGCGTATCACTATGCTTCATTGGTTCTTTGATCACTTATGACATATACTCTTATGATCACAGACTCTCCTAGAATCTCTTATCCCATTTACTGGGTATCCTAGAATCTCCTACAATCCCCATTTATGGGACATCCATGTATCACCCTTCGGGGGCCTTTGCATGGAATCATAACATAACCTGGTTGGATCCTTGTGTATTGATTGGGGTACGGGGGAGTAGAAATAGACATGTGAATACTATCCAAGTAGTGTAGCATCAGAATCTTTCCGTAGTGTAGCATCAGAATCTCCTATGCCATTTACATGTCTATATTATACTCTGACTCACTAACCACTGTTAGTCTCTATTTATAGTAGATATTTCTATTACAGTTCTCTCTCTGTTTACATACTGCACTGCTTTCAGTACTTGTATCTTACTTTACTGCATGATTATATTTTCTAACCTGCTATGAACTGTTGAGATGTACTGTACTCGCTCCTGTCCTGACTCGACCTGTTGAAAATATTACAGAGGACGAGGAGGAGGCCTGTGTGGATACCTTCTACGGGGCAGCCCTAGACGACACTAGCGAGCTGGACTCTCAGGAGGACCCAGCTCTAGCTGAGGACATCACCCCCATTGTCTAGACTAGTTTAGTTAGGCTTATCTTACTTTATGTTGTCTTGAGACTGTTTAGCTAGACTTTATTTCTGTTCAGAGATTCTGAGTTGTATATATTCTTTCATACTCAGTAGCTGAGTTTTGTACTCTGGATATTTGTTGGGATATTATCTTAGACTACTTTATCATCTGTATTTCCTTGAGTTCTATATCATATCGTGCTATCTCTTCCTTAGTTGTGATTGAGTTTATTTACTGCTATGTCACCCCCATTCGGGGACTATAAACTGTTTAGAGTTATATTGTTAGATGTATGTTGACCTAGGACAGCGTTCTACCGTCGACACTGCGGCGTAGGCTGGATGTACCCACGTCTCGTACCCTTACTCTAGGGTACGGGTCGTGACAGAGAATGGCAAGTTTCAATTAGGACTGCCAGCACCATGACAGTTCTCCTTTTGTGTAGGACTGCCAGGGGGTGGCAGTCCAAATTGAAACTCTCTGTGATAGAGAGTTTCAAAACTCTCATCACGGAGACTTACAAATAGGACTGCCAGGGGGTGCAGTCCTGATACTGGATCGGATACTTTAACAAATTGGTATATTTTGCCACACATACTTGCACACATGTAAACACATATAACACAGATAGCACACACTTAAACACATATAACACAGATAGTACACAGGTAGACACATATAACACAGATAGCACATAGGTAGACACATATAACACAGATAGCACACATGTAAACACATATAACATACTGAACTTCATATTTCACTGTATACAAAATTTACTCCATATAGATTAGTGGACTTCATATTTCACTGTATACAAAAGTGGTCCTCCATATACAAAATGTCAAACTGTAAATATATCCATACTTAGTCGATTTCGATGTCGTAGTGGTCAGCCACCACAGTTTGTCGTCCCGGGCGATTTCGAGCCGATCTGGATATCACTAGAACTATGTTGTTTTCTCGTCCAACTTCTCGACACCAATGTACCGCACCCTCGCTTGATTCAAAACAAAGATCGGTCCAGAATAAATGTGCTACATTGACTGCAATTGGAGATGGTACCGCAAAATCGGAAGATCTCAAGTCCTACAATAGAACTTAAATTAGACAACATCATAAAGCAAATAGGTTTCATAGATTAAGACCGTACATAAGGTTGGTGTCCATAAATAGCAAATTATGTTAATAACAAGACCGTCTTATATACAGCAATTGGTGTCCATAAATATCAAACACCTTTACTAAATGTATTGACTAAAACTTTGTATTCAGGTATAACTTATTAGGACTGCCAGAGAGGTGGCAGTCCTTCACATAAGAAGGACTGCCAGGATCCTGGCAGTCCTACTCATATGTAGGACTGTCAGGGTCCTGGCAGTCCTTCTTATGTGAAGGACTGCCACATCTTTGGCAGTCCTAGTCTATGATCGGGACTGCCAGAGTGTTGGCAGTCCTCTGTATCACAACACGAATTTTAACCCGATTAAAAGTTAAAATTTGGTTACCAAAAGGGCTTCCGATGCATCAAAGTGGTCTTCAAACGTGGCGGGAACGTGTTCTTCGGACGTGGCGGGAACATTTGATGATCCCGGTTGTTCCATATTTAATATGTTTCTACATTAAACACATAATTCAACTTTTATATGTGAAACTCATGTTTAAAACATTAAACATATATTAATTCGTTGACTTACCAATAAATGGGAGAAGCCAATGACCTAGAGTTGAGGGAGAGAACAATTTGGAAAAAATGTAGGGAGAAAAGAAAAGAGTTGGGGTTAAATTCTTTGACCTAGAGTTGAGGGAGAGAATAAAAGAGTTGAGAGAGAAAAGAAAAGAGAAGAGGGAGAGAAAAAATAAAAATAAAAGTTGGTATTTATACCTTTGCTTGGACTAGTCCCAAATAAAAAAATTTGATGGCAAACTTGTAATATTTTGGAAGATTTTTGGACTAGCCCCTAGCAAAAAAGGTGGTGCCCTTAGAAAAACTATAAAAAAATTAGAAATAAATGCTTAAGCTTCTGGGATGACCCTTCCTCTCCTGCACAGTGCAAACGAATTTGTGGAGTCGTGTGAAGTACCAAAAAGCAAAATGAATGAAGAAATAAATTGCATAGGATTTTTAGCACTAGCTGATCTAACATTTCATGTCTCTCTCTCTCTCTAAACAGCTGCTCCTGCCTGCTGCTGTTTCTTATTGACTTACTAAAGCTGTACTATAGTCTCTTGCTGCATGCATGGTAATCTCTCTCTCTCTCTCTCTCTCTCTCTCTCTCTCTATATATATATATATATATATATATATATATATATATTTATATATATATATATATATATATATATGTGTGTGTGTGTGTGTGTGTGTGTGTGTGTGTGTGTGTGTGTGTGTGTGTTTTCAAAAAAATTTCCTGAAGTGTACAATATATATAATACCTCAGTAACATATATAAATATGGTAATCCAGGAGACAAGGGGTGTGGTGAAGATTCCATTCACGGGAGCAGGTTTGGGGGATGTCTGGGATGACGGCTTCCATTCCACAATAGAAAAAAAAGGGTAAAGTGTATTTAAACCCTCCCTAGAGTTGCCTCGTTTGCAAAATAAGACCTTTTAGAAAACTTAAGCTGTTTGCACCTCCAAAAAAACCTGTTTTGTTTAGAATGGCCCTTATCCGTTAAATGGCCGTTAAAATGGCCGTTAAGACTTAAAAAAATAAAAAAAAAATTAGAAACTACCTAAACTACCCCCCCACCCTTCCCTACCAGCCCCTATCCCCCCTTCCCTTCCCCCCTCCGCCGGCGACCCGACCCCCCTTCCCCGCCTCTCTTCCCTCCGGCGGTCATCCCCGACCCTCCTCCCTCCGCCGGTCATCCCGACCACACCCCTCCTCCCTCCGCCGGCGACGCGCCCCCCTCCCCCCTCCCCCTCCGTCGGGTCGCCTCCCCGACCACCACCCTCCTCCCTCCGCCTGCGACCCGCCCCCTTCCCCCCTCTCTCCCCTCCTCCTTCCGCCGGCGACCCGCCCACCGACCCCCTCCCCCCTCCTCCCTCCGCCGGCGACCGGCGGCCCCCACCACCGGAGAGAGAGGGCTGCGTCCCCCCTCCTTCCGTCGCCGGAAAGTGCCTCTCCCTCCCCCGAACCACCCCCTCATCCCTCCGTCGGCGCCCGCCCGCCCCCACCACCGGAGAGAGGGGGCGCCCCCCTCCTCCCATCGCCGACGAACGCCCCCCCCGACCCCCCCCTCCTCCCTCCGCCGGCGCCCGTCCGCCCCCACCATCGGAGAGAGAGGGGGGCGCCCCCTCCTCACGTCGCCGACGAACGCCCGCCCCCCGACCCCCCTCCTCCTTCCGCCGGCGCCCGCCCGCCCCCACCACCGGAGAGAGAGGGGGGAGTGAGGGAGGGGTAAAATCATCTTTTTAGGCCATTTTAACGGCTATTAACATCGGGAGGGGTGAATTGAGCAAAATCGAAACAGCGTGGATTTTTTAAATCAGGGAGTCTTTAATTGCATTTTCGTGACATCTAAGGAGGGTTTAAATGCACTTTACCCTAGAAAAAATCCTTATTTTGTATTCACCGTACAGAATAAATTCTCTCCAGGTTGTATATGGATGTCTCGATGGCAAAACCAAGGTCTCTCGTCAGCATGGCGGACCGGGTAAATCACCGGCCATGTTTGAAGAGGTAGGCCAGCCACATACTACAAAAAAAATATGGTTTTTGTGACATGTAACGTTGTCACAGAAATTATGAAAGTCGTCACAACACATCTTTTGTGACAAGTACAGTGACGACTTATTTTCGTAGCCTATACCTCCGTACCTAAAAGTATCGGTGACGACCAAAAGTCATTATCACAAAAAGTCCTCGACTGTGACAAGAATATGTTGTCAGTGATAATAAACTTTCCGTGACAATAAAATTCGTCACTACAAATATTATAAGTGGCGTACTATATTGTCACAAATTAGCTTTTTATTGTAACTAAAAATAAATATATTTTTTTGACAAAAATAAAAATTATTTTCGTTACGACATTTGCTATCACAAAATAACTTTAGTAACACTTTTATTGTTGTCACAATAAACTTGTATATTTAGTGACAAGTACATGTCATCATTGTAAACACTTATACTAACACTTTTATTGTTGTCACAAGAACACACAATACAATATCACACAAAATTCTTGTAGAAGAGGGTATGCATAATTGTGCTCATCTTCCAAGAACACCCCCCATCGACTTTTCAATGTAAACCATAACTAACCTTCACAAATTCTAAATGACTTTATATAGGCGACCAACTCTAAGTAATTATGGACAACAAGAAGATGAAAAGTAATTATATCAATCCACAAAAGGTAATTATATTGCACCTCAAAATTCAGTACATATAATTTAAAGAGAAGTAATTTGTAGTACTTATAAAATAAAGAGTATCCAAACTAGCTGGTACATAAAATCAAGAGTAATCTATAAATATAAATTGATGATCAATTGCATATGCAGCTCCTGTCTTGGTGATGATCAATCTTTAATGACCTGCATAAATCAATAAAGAGATTGTTTAGAATTTGTGAAGGTATATATACAATAATAAAAATTGTCAACAAAACTTGATCAAACTTGTGGTGGTTTATATCACTACACCAAAACAAGCAATTTGTCGCACAATTTTTTTACAATTAGTAACGGTTTTTACCGTTACAAGATAGTAATAGTTATAATTGTGACTATAATAAAAAACCATTACAAAAATTCTCGAGTTATAATTTTTTATTTTTTATATTATTTGTAACAGTTAAAACTGTGACCAATTTACAGCTTAGATCACATACAAAACATGTGCCAAGAGAAAAGTGTTACAAAGTGCCGAAAGAAAAAAAATCTCCAAAATTTTCCCGCACTACTCTTCTGGATGCGCGCCCTTCCCTCTTCTTCTCTCCTGCGATTGCTTCCCCAAAATTTTCCCTCTTCCCGCTGCTAAACGCTTTCCTCCTCTGCTACTACGAAGGTATGACCTCTCCTCTCTCACAATCTCTTAGGGTTTTGTTTTTCTTAGGGTTTCAATTCTTAGGGTTTTGATTTTCTTAGGGCTTTTGTTTTTTAGGATTTCGGGTTTCCTTCTCTCACAATCTGAAGATTTTGAGCATCGTCGAAGCAAGGTAGGTAATTCCATTGTACTCTCTCTCTCTCTCTCTCTCTCCCCCTTATTTTTTGGGTTTTGATAATTTTTGGGTTTTGTTAATTGTATGTTAATTTCAAACAAATGAGGAAGTATTTCTGTGTTTTAATAATTTTTACCAGCTGCATTTGTGAATGGACCCTCTATATCATTCCTATAGGGCCGATTGTATCCTCTGTTTGCCATTTGGCTTTGATGTAATAAAATTGTCGCTGGGAGCTCACATATTTAAAATATGGTAAAAACTTAAAAGAGTTGAAGATCTGAATTAGTACCACCTTTCGAACTTTCTATTTTGTTTTGTAAAAGATTATAAGAGAGGTGTTTCTACAATTTTCATAGGAGAATATGCTCTTAACCTCTTATAAGATTTCATCTTGATTTAGAAGTTAGTCCTAACATGTGTTCAACCGACATTATTCCCCGTTCTGAATCTGCTTGCTCATAATCAAGAGAAATTTAGTTGTTATTGATTTTCTCAGTTAGCTTTGACTCCCATAGGATCCAAGGATATCCTTTGATAACCCTGGAATTCATCACATCCTTGACAGTTTCATTTACGATGACTGTAAAGATTCCCCAGTATACTCCTGATTCACTAAGCTTTACACAGAGTCCCATTCTAATCAGCTTTTGTTACATCTTCCTAATCCTGGCTTCCTAGCGTGTTTCCAGGCGACGTGCACGCCTTATGCTCAAAAAGATGATTTGACAGAATAAAATAATAAGTTAACTGTTAACTTTGCAGTTTTCATGTCGCCATTACAAACTTTTTACATTCCAGACAACACTCTATGAGTATTTGATTGTCAATCTACTGTAGGATCTTGATGAGGTGATTCCTGCAGTTTGATTGTAGGGCACTCATTTTTCTGTGTAGATTATTAAGATAGTTATGGTAAATCCATGAATGAAAGTACCAATGCTTTCCATCATATGTTATGACTTGACAAATCTCATCATTTGTTTGCAGCACATTCCAGCTTCCATAATATTTGTGTTGCTTAGGAAACTTTCAATATTAGGGTTAGTTTCTTGCACGGCTTCCCTTGGCAGAATGACTTGTCCAATTGTTTCCGGTGGAGTTCAGTATCTATCGAGGCTTTTATGCTAGTACCATAGTGTCACGACCCGCACCCTAGAGTTAGGGCACGAGAACGTAACAACGCCCAGCCTACGCCGCAGTGTCGGTGGTAGAACGCTGTCCTAGGTCTCAATGCATCTAACAGTATAAGACTAAACAGTTTATACTCCCCGAATGGGGGTGACATAGCAGATACAAACTCAATCACATCTAAGGTAGAGCATGATAAGAATAGATAAAACATAAAATCCAAAAGAGGTACAGGAGATAGAAATCTAAGTGTCTAAGATACATGAACCCAGAAGTACATCTCAAAACTCAATAAGGATACAGTAATCCACAAAGTAAATACAACTCCAGGCAAAATGAAATAACTACCTAACAAACCCTACTGTGTCTCCTCTAGGCTAGCAGGCACCTCCAGGCTATCTGTAAAATTTATCAACAGGTCCAGTCAGGACGGGAGCGAGCACAAAATATCTCACGCAGTTCATATCGAGTTAGGAAATATAAAGCATGCAATACAGTAAAGTACATGAAACGCTGAAAGAAGAATGTATAGAAAACAGTAGAGATTTAATAACAGGAAATATCTAAATATGATAAATAAGAACTGTAAGGAACATGTGATTTAGAGTACAATCTGATTATGTAAACGGGCTAAGAAAATGCAATGGTAACTCCATTGTACGTGGGTGTACAATAGACATATACAATAGTTATACAATGTTGTACAATAGGATTTGAGTACATAACCAATTCTACTCCCCCTCCCCAATCAATACACAAGGATCTACTCCAGTTACGTTATCTTGCACAATAGTGTACAATGTTATAAAAAAAATGTACAATATTATACAATAGATGTACAATGTTATACAATAGTTGTACAATGTTATACAATAGTGTACAATGGTCTATCCCTGGGACTCATGTGATACTGAGAGTACAATATGCACAAGGAGTATACAAGGATATAGGTATTCAATAAATACAATATGGAAGTGAAATGCACATCACAATATGTATTTAGTGAATACAAGGGGATAACATCCCAAAAGGAGATCCATATACTACCAATCCGTGATAACAATCATGTCAGCATCAAGTACAGTAATCTAGAGCAAGAATGTAAATCCAGACAAGTATGAAACGGTCAGAGAATGTACTCGCCTCGATAACCTGAATAGCTGATAAGTATAGGGAGGTCCCACTGAAGCCACAGAGTCCTATTTAAAGCAACACAGGTTACAAGGGGTTCAAGTTGTAATAAATGAATCTCTATAATCAATCTACATTATTCTAGGTTCTTCTAAGTCAAAACAACTCTAGGTCGACTCCGGTCAATAATCTAGTCAAACTAGGTCAAGTGTTGGCTTACAGTTGACTTTGGGTCAACTGGTCAACTCTGGTCAAACTGGGGTAATTTTAGTCTAATATAAAGTGTACTTTGTTATTTGTACGTCGAAACTTACGTCACGCAAATCGAGATAAGAAGATTATCGGTAAGGTTGATAATCTCATTATAGTGATCCACATGTCCAACTTGTCAATTTCAGCGATGTGAGATCACTGGAATTGGCTGATCTCAGTTTCGTTGTACTAATCCCGAAATACGAACATTATATGAATTAATTATTAATTAATTATAAAAAAGTTAAACTCAAAAAAATTATCAACAAACATTGTCGGACGATGAAATGAACATCGCCAACGTGTCCAAAATGGTCAAATTAGCTAGGATAGCCTACCCAACGGTCCAATTTGGACACAAGGGCAAAAAGGTAATTTCGGGTCAAAACGGTGTCCGTGTCGGAGCCGTTTTGCACCGAAAAACGTGCAAGAAAACAAGTCTATAAAATATAGCAAATTATATGTCCACGCAACCAGAATGACGATACGAACCCAACGGTATCTCCAGAATTGGATTCCGTTGACCCGATCTCATTTTGGCCCGTTGACCAGAACTTGGAATTCCGGTTTGCATGGAAATGCGTGCCGGAGCCAAAGTTCTCAAAACTTAGCAAACTACCTGTCAACGAGTCCAGAATGACGATACGAACTCAACGGTATCTCCGAAATTGGATTCCGATGAGCCGGCGTCAAAAAGTCCCGTTGACCCAGAATGTGGGACCCGCTTTGCACCGAAAAACGTGCCCGGGCCTACGTTCTCCAAATCTAACAAATTTTATATGAAAATATGCCAGAACGACGCCACGAATCTAATGATGGTGTCAGAAATGAAATCTGGAGTCCCGTGTTCAAAAATAGAATTTTACAAGTTGGAAATTACGAATTCGAACGGCCAACTTTGGCGTCGAATTCAACCAATCAAACAAGCTCACAATGAAACGAAACTGAAGGGGTAGTAAGAGGGTTATACCAGCTTCGCACAGGAACTGGTAGCACGCCAAAAGGAGCTGCGGTGGAGGAGATACA
The DNA here is from genome assembly GCA_029216955.1 of Iris pallida. NCBI lineage: Eukaryota > Viridiplantae > Streptophyta > Magnoliopsida > Asparagales > Iridaceae > Iris > Iris pallida. Next base: position 4,020,790 of record JANAVB010040216.1, on the reverse strand, counting down.
AGCTGACGAAGTTGGCCCCGCAAAACTGTCCAAATTTAATACAATTTAAACGGTCAACTTGGTGGCCGGTTTTCATGTATCAAACGATAAAATTAACGGACGAAAATTGACATGAGCGAAGGTGGATATACCGAGATTGTGACGGAGCGAAGAAATCGACGATCCAACGGTCGGATCTCCGGGAAAACGTGCGCAAAGTCGCTGCGACGGAGCGCCAAAATGAACGTGATTTCGCGCGCGTCACGACGGGACGTCGTGCAAAACGCACGAATCGCCTCGACGGCGCGTCCCGGAGGACGTTGGCCGCCATGGGGCCTACCCCAATGGTGCGCCCGAGGGAGGGGGCCACCCACGACGGGTCGCCGAAGCACGGTGGACGACGACGGCGCGTCCAAGCCCCCCCGCGCTCGCGCAGATCCGTGCGCGCTGTGTGCGCGAAGTTGCTGCTGGTGGCGCCGTGCTCGGCCTCCTGCCAGCGCGGCCTGCGCGGGGCGCACGTGGCCAGGCCCGGTGAGGCCAAAGGCTGGTGGTGGCGGCGAAGCACGGCTGGAGGTGGTGGTGAGTTGTTGTGAAGGTCGGCTGTGCATGGGATTGGTTAAGTGGTGGTGGTGACTAGATTCATGGAGGAGGAAGGAAGAGGTTGGGAAGATGGCCGGTGTGCTCGACCAAGGTGGCCGGAGCCACGGCGAGCAAGGGGGTGGTCGGACTGGGACGTTGGTCGGGTTTGCTTGGGAGGAGTTGGAGTTAATGGAGTGGAGGTGGAATGGTGAAGAAGGAGAAGGAAGTTGGGATGGTGGAGATGGTCGGCTGACCATGGCGATGGTCGGCCAGTGGCCGGAGCCAAGCCAGGAGAGGAGAGGTGGTCGGACTGGAGAGAGAGAGTGGTCGGTTTCCATGGAGTTGTGATGGAGTTGCTGTTGGTGTAGTTTTTGTTGTTGTGGTTTTTGCATGGTTTGATAAGAACAATAGAAAGGACAGAGAGAGAAAGGATAAGAGGGAGAGAGGAAAGTTATCCAATCCTTGAAACTAGGGCCGGCACATGGCTGCCAAGGGTTGGGGAAAAATGAATGAGGAATTTAATGGATAGGATTAGTTTGAACAATCCAAAGGCTAGGAATTAAATAGAGAAAATAGGTTGTTCCAATGGAGATTAATTCAACAAAAATTCTATTAAATATAGAAAAAATGGATAAATGGATATCTGATATTTTTGGGCAACAAAATATTAGAGTGTCATGATGGAGAAAATCATGGAGCTGGACTGGGCTCGGTGGAGCCAGATTGGGTCAAAACTGGACATTGTACAAAAATCGAATTAAAATTAGATGTTGATGATCATGAGTAAATAAGTTGCACATGGGAATTTCAAATAATGGGACACAAGTGTCGGACGGATAGTAGGCTCAAAGTGGGCCATGTCCATAGTTGGGGCTGACAGGTTTTGGTCGACAGGGGACCCACAAATCAAGTTGGAAAATGAATGTGACGCCGTGGCGTGAAATAAAATCGGGTCACGCGTCGGAAAAGTTGTGCGAATCAAATGGAGCCCAAAATGACATGAATGAGTGGGAAACGAAGGTCATGGATGACGAGCGTCTCGAGTAGATCATCAATGAGGAGTTGGTTTCAAGGAAATGACTGGTCTTGCGCTCCCAATTTAAATATCATGGTAACGCGCTGAAAATGATCGAGGAAAAAAGTGGGAAAATCAATTACTGATCGAACGGTCTAATTCGACCCGAAGTTCAGCGAAGAAAAAAGGGCACAAGGGAAGAAGTTTGGGTGGGACACCATATACCGTCATGAAGGTAATCGTGTCCACTCCAAAACTCGTGAAGAGGATTTCCAGAGTTGAACATCCCTGATACTCCAAATATCAATGGCATGAAAAAGTACACTAACAGATAAATAAATAGAATGAAATATTTAATGAAACCAAACAGTCAGAAAATAATAAAACAAAAAAAATCAACCCGAATTTCAGGGTGCTAACATCCTACCCACCTTATAAAAATTTCGTCCTCGAAATTAAAATGTCCCTACTCCCTCTAGGTCAAACCCCCATAATCAAAGTCCCAGATTAAAACAAATCATGTGATCAAAAGGACGACATACAGGGTCATGGCATACGGTGGTAGTGAAAGTCTCATCTAGGTATACTAGTCATGCTAACCAACGGTCATAGGGTATCAAATACACAAACAAATTCAGGGTGCTAAACGAGAAAAGATGCAGAAACAACAACCATCAAAACTATAAGGTTGTCTACCACCCCGTATGAAAACTGGTACTCATAAAAAATAAAGGAAGGTAACTACCAATCATTTGAAAAAAAAGTACTATCCCAAGAAAATCAAAATCACAAGTTAAAGAATCGAAAGTCACTTGCATTGAAATCCAATCACAATATATATACAGAGAGAGCGTTAGAGAGGGAAAACTAGCATCATGTGTATGGGGGCATGTTCATATGGTTAGAGAGTAGGCATGTGTGTGTGTCCTGGTACAGTGTTATAGCTTAGTATTGAAAGGTTAAACCCAGTTTTAGTTCAGCATTTACATACAAAATCTGAAAATAAGCTAACATTTAAACAAGTGTCATATTAACATGTTGCGGTGATGTAAACATAACTAATAACATGAAATTTTCATTTAAATTACGAATCTAAACATGGAAAAGTAGAGGACCAGAAATATTGAGGTTTTGACAATCTAACATCAACGACATATTAATATGTATCTAGATATATGGAAAAATCAAGTGTAGCATGCATACGTGTTAGGCAAAGTGTTTGCTATACATATTCATATATATTCTCATGTCCCAATAAAATAAAAAAATTTATTTCTACATCAGGACCAACATTTAAATTCTTACCAAAAATTACAGAGTAGGTGATTGACAAAATCAAGACAGTTTTATTATTATCTAAAACAAGAAAAATAGCAAGAAAGAATAACGATAAAATCTGTTTTGCTTATCTTTTTAAAGAAGGAACGATTTTGAAATCCAGAGCTAAAATATCAAATCCAACATGAGGCCTTTTAGCAAAATCATCGATTCATTGTATTATGAAAAAAAACTCATAGCAAAAAGCTACACAAAGGTTTATGAAAACAACTAAACATACTCTTAAGTCAAATGACAAGAAACTAGGCAAAACAACAAATAATAATTCCTTTTTTTTTGAATGACTGAGAAAAAGTAGAGAAAACATGTTCAAAATATTTTAAGTACAATCTGATTATCATATGCGTCTATCCAAAATCATGGTACTCTAAATTCTCGTCATACTAGTAAGCAAGGCTACGATAATCACAGAGCCCTTGACTTATGCACATATTTCTAGAATCATGGTATTTAACATTTTTGCGGTGCCGCATGCTTGGCTGCGAAAACCTTAAATTCCCACACCCGAAAAATATATCCAGAGTCAGACTATATGTCCTCACCATGCTGGCTAATGTGACTATAGAAGACTAGATTCCATAACATAGATGACCTAGCCCATATAATTTCATCTTGCCAAAAATTAAATTAATCAATAATGAATACTCAAAATCAAATCAAATTTATTAACGAACATCAAAATTCAAAATTCGGAAATCTTCCATCAAAATAAATACAAACTCAAATTCAACAATAATCCATAAAAATCAATTTAACAACAAAAGTAAAAAAATAAATCAAATCAAGGAAAAAGAGAGTTTTCAAATCGAAGTTAAATAAGATTCTCCAGGGTCGTTCCGAAAATCTCTCAAGGGTTCCTATCTGTGATTGAGTACCTTCAAAATATATCCTATTCATAATGCAGGCTGTAGTGGTACTCTAGTTCGAATACCACTACACTTTAGTCTAGACCTGCATGGGCCACCACTAAAAATGTGTCACGACCCGCACCCTAGAGTTAGGGCACGAGAACGTAACAACGCCCAGCCTACGCCGCAGTGTCGACGGTAGAACGCTGTCCTAGGTCTCAATGCATCTAACAGTATAAGACTAAACAGTTTATACTCCCCGAATGGGGGTGACATAGCAGATACAAACTCAATCACATCTAAGGTAGAGCATGATAAGAATAGATAAAACATGAAATCCAAAAGAGGTACAGGAGATAGAAATCTAAGTGTCTAAGATACATGAACCCAGAAGTACATCTCAAAACTCAATAAAGATACAGTAATCCACAAAGTAAATACAACTCCAGGCAAAATGAAATAACTACCTAACAAACCCTACTGTGTCTCCTCTAGGCTAGCAGGCACCTCCAGGCTATCTGTAAAATTTATCAACAGGTCCAGTCAGGACGGGAGCGAGCACAAAACATCTCACGCAGTTCATATCGAGTTAGGAAATATAAAGCATGCAATAGAGTAAAGTACATGAAACGCTGAAAGAAGAATGTATAGAAAACAGTAGAGATTTAATAACAGGAAATATCTAAATATGATAAATAAGAACTGTAAGGAACATGTGATTTAGAGTACAATCTGGTTATGTAAACGGGCTAGGAAAATGCAATGGTAACTCCATTGTACGTGGGTGTACAATAGACATATACAATAGTTATACAATGTTGTACAATAGGATTTGAGTACATAACCAATTCTACTCCCCCTCCCCAATCAATACACAAGGATCTACTCCAGTTACGTTATCTTGCACAATAGTGTACAATGTTATACAATGGATGTACAATATTATATAATAGATGTACAATCTTATACAATAGTTGTACAATGTTATACAATAGTGTACAATGGTCTATCCCTGGGACTCATGTGATACTGAGAGTACAATATGCACAAGGAGTATACAAGGATATAGGTATTCAATAAATACAATATGGAAGTGAAACGCACATCACAATATGTATTTAGTGAATACAAGGGGATAACATCCCAAAAGGAGATCCATATAGTACCAATCCGTGATAACAATCGTGTCAGCATCAAGTACAGTAATCTAGAGCAAGAATGTAAATCCAGACAAGTATAAAACGGTCAGAGAATGTACTCGCCTCGATACCCTGAACAGCTGATAAGTATAGGGAGGTCCCACTGAAGCCACAGAGTCCTATTTAAAGCAACACAGGTTACAAGGGGTTCAAGTTGTAATAAATGAATCTCTATAATCAATCTACATTATTCTAGGTTCTTCTAAGTCAAAACAACTCTAGGTCGACTCCGGTCAATAATCTAGTCAAACTAGGTCAAGTGTTGGCTTACAGTTGACTTTGGGTCAACTGGTCAACTCTGGTCAAACTGGGGCAACTCTGGTCAAACTGGGTCAACTGGTCAACTCTGGTCAAACTGGGGCAAATTATCAACATTGTCGGACGATGAAATGAACATCGCCAACGTGTCCAGAATGGTCAAATTAGCTAGGATAGCCTACCCAACGGTCCAATTTGGACACAAGGGCAAAAAGGTAATTTCGGGTCAAAACGGTGTCCGTGTCGGAGCCGTTTTGCACCGAAAAACGTGCAAGAAAACAAGTCTATAAAATATAGAAAATTATATGTCCACGCAACCAGAATGACGATACGAACCCAACGGTATCTCCAGAATTGGATTCCGTTGACCCGATCTCATTTTGGCCCGTTGACCAGAACTTGGGATTTCGGTTTGCACGGAAATGCGTGCCGGAGCCAAAGTTCTCAAAACTCAGCAAACTACCTGTCAACGAGTCCAGAATGACGATACGAACTCAACGGTATCTCCGGAATTGGATTCCGATGAGCCGGCGTCAAAAAGTCCCGTTGACCCAGAATGTGGGACCCGCTTTGCACCGAAAAACGTGCCCGGGCCCACGTTCTCCAAATCTAACAAATTTTATATGAAAACATGCCAGAACGACGCCACGAATCTAATGGTGGTGTCAGAAATGAAATCTGGAGTCCCGTGTTCAAAAATGGAATTTTACAAGTTGGAAATTACGAATTCGAACGGCCAACTTTGGCAACGAATTCAACCAATCAAACAAGCTCACAATGAAACGAAACTGAAGGGGTAGCAAGAGGGTTATACCAGCTTCGTACAGGAACTGGTAGCACGCCAAACGGAGCTGCGGTGGAGGAGATACAAGCTGACAAAGTTGGCCCCGCGAAACTGTCCAAATTTAATACAATTTAAACGGTCAACTTGGTGGCCGGTTTTCATGTATGAAACGATAAAATTAACGGACGAAAATTGACATGAGCGAGGGTGGATATACCGAGATTGTGACGGAGCGAAGAAATCGACGATCTAACGGTCGGATCTCCGGGAAAACGCGCGCGAAGTCGCTGCGACGGAGCGCCAAAATGAACGTGATTTCGCGCGCGTCACGACGGGACGTCGTGCAAAACGCACGAATCGCCTCGACGGCGCGTTCCGGAGGACGTTGGCCGCCATGGGGCCTACCCCAATGGTGCGCCCGAGGGAGGGGGCCACCCACGACGGGTCGCCGGAGCACGGTGGACGACGACGGTGCGTCCAATCCCCCCCCCCCCCCGCGCTCGCGCAGATCCGTGCACGCTGTGTGCGCAAAGTTGCTGCTGGTGGCGCCGTGCTCGGCCTCCTGCCAGCGCGGCCTGCGCGGGGCGCGCGTGGCCAGGCCCGGTGAGGCCAGAGGCTGGTGGTGGCGGCGAAGCACGGCTGGAGGTGGTGGTGAGTTGTTGTGAAGGTCGGCTGTGCATGGGATTGGTTAAGTGGTGGTGGTGACTAGATTCATGGAGGAGGAAGGAAGAGGTTGGGAAGATGGCCGGTGTGCTCGACCAAGGTGGCCGGAGCCACGGCGAGCAAGGGGGTGGTCGGACTGGGACGTTGGTCGGGTTTGCATGGGAGGAGTTGGAGTTAATGGAGTGGAGGTGGAATGGTGAAGATGGAGAAGGAAGTTGGGATGGTGGAGATGGTCGGCTGACCATGGCGATGGTCGGCCAGTGGCCGGAGCCAAGCCAGGAGAGGAGAGGTGGTCGGACTGGAGAGAGAGAGTGGTCGGTTTCCATGGAGTTATGATGGAGTTGCTGTTGGTGTAGTTTTTGTTGTTGTGGTTTTTGCATGGTTTGATAAGAACAATAGAAAGGACAGAGAGAGAAAGGATAAGAGGGAGAGAGGAAAGTTATCCAATCCTTGAAACTAGGGCCGGCACATGGCTGCCAAGGGTTGGGAAAAAATGAATGAGGAATTTAATGGATAGGATTAGTTTGAACAATCCAAAGGCTAGGAATTAAATAGAGAAAATAGGTTGTTCCAATGGAGATTAATTCAACAAAAATTCTATTAAATATAGAAAAAATGGGTAAATGGATATCTGATATTTTTGGGCAACAAAATATTAGAGTGTCATGATGGAGAAAATCATGGAGCTGGACTGGGCTCGGTGGAGCCAGATTGGGTCAAAACTGGACATTGTACAAAAATCGAATTAAAATTAGATGTTGATGATCATGAGTAAATAAGTTGCACATAGGAATTCCAAATAATGGGACACAAGTGTCGGACGGATAGTAGGCTCAAAGTGGGCCATGTCCATAGTTGGGGCTGACAGGTTTTGGTCGACAGGGGACCCACAAATCAAGTTGGAAAATGAATGTGACGCCGTGGCGTGAAATAAAATCGGGTCACGCGTCGGGAAAGTTGTGCGAATCAAATGGAGCCCAAAATGACATGAATGAGTGGGAAACGAAGGTCATGGATGACGAGCGTCTCGAGTAGATCATCAATGAGGAGTTGGTTTCAAGGAAATGACTGGTCTTGCGCTCCCAATTTAAATATCATGGTAACGCGCTGAAAATGATCGAGAAAAAAAGTGGGAAAATCAATTACTGATCGAACGGTCTAATTCGACCCGAAGTTCAGCGAAAAAAAAGGGCACAAGGGAACAAGTTTGGGTGGGACACCATATACCGTCATGAAGGTAATCGTGTCCACTCCAAAACTCGTGAAGAGGATTTTCAGAGTTGAACATCCCTGATACTCCAAATATCAATGGCATGAAAAAGTACACTAACAGATAAATAAATAGAATGAAATATTTAATGAAACCAAACAGTCAGAAAATAAATAAAATAAAAAAAATCAACCCGAATTTCAGGGTGCTAACACATAGCAGCTGTCCTCCGAGTAGAGTCTACAGCGTTCAGGGTCTTCTGTGCAAATATATGTTACTGATATTAATATTATCTCTCTTTTTATGTGTGTTGATAATCTTGACATCAATGGCTTCTGCGCCAGTATCACATAAGACTATCTCTTAGAGATCAGTTAAGAGTCTATGACTAGTCTCACCTCAGATTTTATGAATCACTAGGACCCTTTTTTTGGGTGCATCTGTTGCTACATTTCTATATTCAGTTTAGTAAGATTAGAAAATAGACACGATACTAGAAGGTTATCTGGTCACAAGCTGCTTTTGATACACAATTTATACTCAGATGGGTAATTTATAGATATTCTTCTTCTTTTATTGGCATCTGTGTTATCATTTGAGACTATTACTGATATGATGTTTTCACTGTATGTTCCAACTAGCCACGTCTATCTATATTAGAATTCGAGTCTAAGAAGGCATCTTGTTGAATAAAGATAACTGTTGATAAAGCCAATATAATGACTTGGAAAATAACTTGAAAAGAAATCAAAAAGAGAAATCAAGATTTTATTTTATTTTCTTTTCTTTTTTTGTGTTATTTCTTAGCAGTTTGTATAATGATATAAATTCTTACTAATATTCATCTTCTTCGTTTGTTAGGTTTGTTGTTTAAGAGGATATATTTTTTCTTCCTATCATGTCACGATCGATTTCAAAAGGGTGCATTAAACATCCACGTAGAAATGATGTCGAGTACAAACAAGGGGTACATTTTTTTTATGGATTTTGCAATGAAACACTCACTCCCTGGGCTTACATCATGTAGTTGCCTTTGTAAAATATGCAAAAATGAAAAAAAAAGCTTCATTTGAAGTAGTTAGAAGGCATTTGATCGTCAATGGTATGCTTCCGACATACGATGAATGGTCTCTTCATAGAGAGAAGCCGGACATGGATATGACAGCAGGTTATGAAGAACAATTTATTGAAGAAATCAAATCCATGATGATGTTCTAAGCAAAGATACCAATGTTAATGAGGGTACGCTGGAGAACCTTGTTGATGATGCTTATGGTGTACACAATAAAGCTCCTAGGGGTAAAGGTAGTGGTGCAAATAATTCTCAAGCAAATGTAGTGCCCGAAAATTCTTTTGCTCCTTATCTTGATCATGTTGATAAGTATTGTGAATATAAGAGAATTGCTAGTGAGAAATTATATTCCGGTTGTGAAGATGAACACGTACACAACTCTCTATATGAATACTTGAGGAATAC